>CM055976.1:50682500-51237500 GCA_029531755.1 Holothuria leucospilota
TGGGAGTGTGTCTAGCTGGGTTGGTCCAATATCATTTTCACCATCCTGTGGTGTACTGGTTGATGATGGTTGATGATGGTTCTGATCCTGGGGGGATAGGAGGTGGGGTGGGGATGGTGTAAGTACATTAGTTTCGTTAAAGGCTAGTACGTCATTGACCATAATAGGCTGTGTAATAGGCTGAGTCACCTCCCATGTTGGTATATCCCTGCCATTGTATGGAAGCAGCTTGTTGTGGTGCACTACTTTTGGTTTGGACTTTGGGCCCATTTGGGTTCTATAGGTAACATCTGAGATTTTGGAGACAACTTATCCAGGGCCAGTCCATGGTCACTGTAGCTTTGGCGAATTCCCTTTCTTTCTTTTGGGCTCATAGAGCCAAATTTTATCCCCTTCTTTGAATGTTTACAGCTTCGTAGACCGATTGTGGGATTTTTCTTTCCAGGTTCATTTAGATACATTTAGATACTGCCTTGCTGATTCACGTACTTTTTTTTAGGGTTTTGTAGAGGTTGGATACATAATCACAGTAATTGACCCCCGAGTCATCGTCTTCGGGTTTAGGTACCAAGAGTGTCATTGGGATGGACGGTTGCCTTGCCATTAACAGTTCATAGGGTGAGTGGTGTGTAGACTCATGAAGCGCAGATCTGTAACTCATCATGACATATGGAAGCCAGCGGTCCCAATCATGTTGATCAGGAGACACAACAAAGGACAACATTGCTTCCAGGGTCTGGTTAAATCGTTCCACCATACCGTCTGATTGTGGGTAATATGGGGTTGTTCGAGTTTTCTTTATGTCTAATAATCGACACAGTTCCTGAAACAATGCTGCTTCAAACTGCCGTCCCTGGTCTGTATGAATCTCTGATGGAATGCCAAAACGGCATATGAACTCCTCTACAAAGGTAGATGCTACTGTCTGTGCTTCTTGGTTGGGGATGGCAAAGGCCTCTTTCCACTTGGAGAAATAGTCACCAATGATCAATATATATCTATTGCCTGCATCAGTTTTTGGTAAGGGTCCCAAGATATCAATTGCTACTCGTTGCATAGGTTCGGCAGTGGCATATTTCTTCAAGTTAGCTTTAGCCTTCTTAGCGGGCCCTTTACGGGAACTACACAAATCACAACTTCGGCACCAATTGTTGATGTCCCTTACATAGTCGCTCCAATAGTAGTTGTTCCTTACCCTTTCAACCATTTTTCGGCTTTTAAAGTGACCAGCAAGTTTGTGGTCATGAGACAGCGACAAGACTTTGTCTCTGAGGTCCATGGGTACAATTAGCTGGTAGGTGTATTTGTCACCCAAAGGAGACTCAAACCGTCGATAGAGGACACCATTGCGAACTTCAAGTTTTTTCCACTGTAACCAGTAATTTCTCACAGCCTTTCGTTCACCCGAGACGCTTTCCCATGGTGGCCTCTCTGACCCATCTTCCTTCATTTTCATAATAGGAGCTATGTCCTTGTCTTGCAATTGTTTGTCTCTGAGCTCTGCAAATTGTAAGGAATCATGCCAAGCTTTGATGTCATCACAGCCACTTCGTACCTCGGTTTCATGTTGTTCGCCTTCAGAGAATGGGTTGTCATTTGCAGTTGTGGTTGAAGTGTCCTGTTGAGCTGGGTCCTTTGTAAGAACATTAACCACAAACTTCGGGTGAGGTAGCTCTGGAGTGTCAGTTTTGGGGTGTTCGACAGTCGTTGGTCCACAATTTGATTCCTTAATTTCGGCTCTGTCAGCAAATTTTTTTCCATTCTGTCACAGTGTTCACAGCCACTACATGGTCTTCTTGACAAAGCATCAGCATTGTTGTGTAGTCTCCCTGTCTATGTTCCACTTCAAAATCGTAGGTGTTAAGCACTTCAAGCCATCGTGCTACTTCCCTCGGTCCACTTAAAGGATGTAAGCCAGCGACGAGCTCCATGGTCAGTCCTGACAGTGAAAGGGTGTCCATATAGATAATGGTGGAAGTGTTTCACAGATGTCACAATGGCTAGGAGCTCCTTCTTAGTAGTGCAATAACGTCTCTCTGCCTTCGTCAGCGTTCGTCTGTAATAGGCTATCACTTTTTCTTCTCCATCTTAGTACTGGGACAGTACACGCCCAAGTCCAACATTACTAGCATCAGTGTCAATGATGTATTGGCCATCATCAATTGGATAAGCAAGAACTGGAGCAGAAGTGAGTGCTGTTTTCAGCTTCTGGAAAGCACAGTTACACTCTTCTGGCCGAGCAAACTTTGCTCCCTTTTCTGTCAGTCTATGTAATGGTTTTTTGGTATGTCTAAAAATCCCTTCACAAATCTCCTATAATACGTGCATAGTCCCAAGAATTTCTGAAGCTCAGTGACATTTGTCGGGATAGGCCATTCCTTCACGTCTTTACTTTTTCATGGATCGGTTGCAATGCCATCTTTTGAAACCAGATGCCCAAGGTATGACACTTGGTGCTGAAACAGAATACATTTCTTGGGATTTAGTTTCAAGCCTGCTTGAGACATTCGGATGCAGACTGCTTCAAGTCTTTCGAGACTCTTGAAATAACTTGCCGTAAACAATTATATCTTCAAAGTAAAGTAGACAAGTGTGCCATTGCAGACCCTTTAAAATCATTTCCATAAGCCTTTTAAACGTTGCTGGGGATTACAGAGGCGAAAAGCAAGAACATTGAATTCATAGAGACCTTTGAAAGTAATGAAGGCGGTTTTTGGTTTGTCTGTTGGGTCCATCTCTACCTGCCAATATCCACTCTTCATGTCCAGTGTAGAGAACCAGCAAGCTCCAGCCAGTGCATTGAGACTATCATCAATCCGAGGAATGGGATATGAGTCCTTCAGGGTCACATTACTTAGTCTGCGATAATCCACACAAAAGCGTGTGGACCTATCTTTCTTTGTGACTAGTACTATTGGTGAAGCCCAAGGACTGGATGACGGCTGGATAATCTTAGCTTCTAGCATTCGTGTCAGTTCAGCTTGCTCCTTCTCACGTCTATGAGGAGGGAGTCTCCTAGCGGGTTGTTTTATAGGGTTTGCACTTCCTGTGTTGATGGAATGTCTGACCAAGTCTGTTCTTCCTATGTCTGTTGATGAAGTGGCAAACGTGTTCTGATACTTTATCAGAAGTTGTTCTACTTGGTCCTTTTCCTGGGCATCAATGTTTCCAGAACTCCTCTCTAGTAAATCTTGAAGATTCTTGTAAAGGCCTCCATCAGTGTCCATTATCTGTGTTGTTTCTCGGACCTCATGCAAAGGTTTTTCAGTACTGATCATTTGGCAGTATAGTTCCTCTATGGGTTCACACGTTGCAAGACTGGTCCCCTTGTAGAGTGTCTTTGGGGTATTGGACAAATTGAATACTCGGATTGGGATAGTTGTCATTGAAGCATCTACCACAGCTCTAGCAATTAACATCTCTGAATGTTTCTGTGGAAACTCTGGTAGCATCTCCATAATGGCTGAACCTTGGAACTTCTTTTCCAACACACCCTTCACAATTGCTTCACTATTAGAAGGCACCACAGCGTTGTCTGCTAACTTGACTCTAGAACAGGAGTACTCTTCTGTTTCCTGATCAGCCAGCATTAGCTCCCTAAACGTTAGGTCACTCGTTCTAACCTTGAATGTCTCACTCTCAGAAGGCTCTGCGACGTTGTCAGCTAACTTGACTCTGGACCGGAGAAGCTTGTCTTCCCCCTGGTCAGCCCCCATTAGCTCCCTGAACGTTGCTTCCCTCTTTCTGACATCTATTAAGCAATTGCAATCTCCAAGGATGTCTGTCCCCAAGATCCCTTCTGCTTCAATCTCAGCCACCCAAACTTCGTACTCGATCTGTTTGCCCGCAATATTTAACGAAAAGATTCCACAGCCCATGCAGTTTAAGGTTTGTCCATTTGCTGTTGCCACTGTAGCTGAAGGCTCCTTCAATTTTGGTTTGGACCGTCCAGTAATGTTATTATAAATGTCGGACCTCATGATTGTGATGTCTGAACCAGTGTCAATAATAAAATTTATTGCAACATTGTTGACATAACCTTTAATTGCTATTTCTTTGCTGCCTTTCTCACTTTTCGCTGACTTGACAGAGGGGCCCATGTGGTGTACTGCCGGCTTTAGGCCCTCAAACTCGACAGGTTGGAGTTTTCCTGGGCCTGTGTTTCATTGTTTGCGTTGGGTTGGGGTTGCAGCTGGGGCGAGGGAAGTTGCTTTGCATCAGACCCCTGCTCCTTCTTCTCTGGGCAATTTCTTGCTATGTGTCCTAGTTTATCACAATTGAAACATCGCCTAGTCTTATAACTTCGGGTATCTTTGCTATTGTTCTTTGACAGTCGATTGGACTCTTGTTGGTGGGTTGTGATTGACGCATCCTTGAGTTGTCCTCTGAGCTCATCAAGGCCAGATTTTAGGGCTGCCAGGATAGTTACTAGTGTTGACTGGGACTCTTCAACATTTCCTTCTGTTACTTTTATCTCTCGTACCAGTTTACGGCTGGCACCCTTTTTCTGTTCAGCAGCGGAAAATGCCTCCATTTCTACTGCAATTGTGATGGCCTCCTGCAAGGAGTGGGGTCTTGCCTGGAAAACCCTCCATCGGGTGTCAGGATCCTGTAAACAATCTATGAAATAGTCTTTTGCAAGTGCATCCTGCATAGGTGTTGGTGCATCAGGGTATGCCCTCCCAACCTGGCGTTTCAGATCCTGGCCAAGCTCTGGCAATGTCTCTCCCTGGCGTCTCGATCTTGTCCTAAGTAAAGCTTTGTGAAGCTCAGTCTGGTTTTCGGGTCCAAAGCGTTGTTTTAGGGCTTCTGTTAGGGTTGCATAGTTCCTTCGATGATCCTCTTGCAAATCTGCCAACAGGGACTGTGCTGGGCCTCTCAGATTTGCTGCCATATTCATTGCTCTCGTATACAAGTCCCAGTGGTTGAGATCAGCAATAATTTCAAATTGCACTAAGAAATCTTTCCATGGTGTACTGCCGTCATATGTGGGAGTAAGCACAGTTGACCGTTGAGTGGGGTGGGGTAGGGAGTAGTAATTTATGTTGTCCCAGTCCCCTTCCTGTGGAAAGCGTCTTCTCCTCTCCTGGCCAGTATAATTGGAGGGCATACCTGCACTTGGACCTGTTCCTCTCCCTGGACTTGTGTAATGCTGGGGATCTTCGAATGGGTTTCTAAAGTGCACTCTTGGTGGAAGTTGAGCTTCTCGTGGTGGGAGGGGCTGGTATCCATGGGCTGACTGGAGGGACTCTTGTGATTGTTGGGTGCCTGGTACATTCTGATTATTTTCCGAAACTTCGTATTCAGTATTGTCTGGGATGGTGTTACGGGCTAGAAAATGGTTAGTTCCTTGCTGACCAGTCTGCTGTGCATCACTTGCTCGAAACGGATTGGATGATGCCGATCCTGCTGGTGAGAGACATTCATCTAATAGTAACCATTCATTTGAACCTGAATTACTCCACATCTTGTTTGATTTTGTGCTGATATCCTGTTAACTTGTATGCTTGATCCCACCGCTTGCCACCAGTTGTTACGTTGTCGAGCGGCGATCAAGATGAGGGAGACAGAATAAAGAATACCAGCAGATTTCTCAGTTGTTCTTGGTTTATTCAAGTTCTACATTCTACAAGTTGCTATTTACAGTAGACCACTTCAGGCCTAAGGTGTGCTCCCATCTGGCTCCTGTCAACCACTGTGATTGCAGCTCAATCACACATTTATATATGGTAGAATTCTTTAAGTAAACTCAATGGTTTGATATACCTCACTTATTACTGTACATTGATCTCACGAGGTACATTGATCTCACGAGGTACATTGATCTCATGAGGTACATTGATCTCACGAGGTATATTGATCTCACGAGGTACATTGATCTCACGAGGTACATTCCTGGCACTGCACACATTTAACAAGGTAGAAACACAATATGCCTACAGATATAAGTTAAATGTCTTAAGAATCTGCAGCTCTGAAAGGGTTATTCCCTTAACAATACTGTTTGGTTTCCCCATGTTGAGCAGAAAAGCCTTTTTTTGGTGGAGGTCAAAGGTCATCTGGAGTTACAAGGGTCAAACTCTGTAAACATTGTTATCACAATATCACAAGAAAGGAATCATGGATACACTTCACATTAGCCATGTATTAATACATTAAGTAGAAGAACTCTGTTGTTTTTGGTTGAGGTCAAAGGGCATTTGGGTCACCTAGTGTCAAACTTTGAAAACCTTGTTAATACACCATCTCAAGTTAGGAAACATAGATACATTTAATACCTCCCGTTGTGATGTATTACATTCAGTAAAAAAATCCTATTGATTTTGATGGAGGTAGGGGGAGGTGACAGAGTAAAAATATCTACAGAGCTGTCCCCCTGTTTTAACTTAATAAATTTTTCGGTTGCCTTAGGCAGTCTCAGTAAGTGCAAGAAAAAATCGTAATAATTCTATAAGACTAGTCAAACCCGGCTTCCTGACAGAGCACTAATTGAAAGAAAAATGAAGTCATCCCAAATTTGAATTAGTGTACCGTCCGTATACTAACTCAAAAGAGACTCTTCTTAAACATGTGACAACATTTTTGTTTCTGAACAGATTAATTTCTGTTGAGTAACTCATTCGTTTTCCTTAAATAAGCAATATTTACCATCGGAAACTTCATGAAAGATGCTCACAAGGGAAATAGGGGGCGATTTGTAAAATTAGCCAATGTTTCAAAATAAATTTGGGGTGACTGTTTATTTCCCTTAGTGCCTTTCCTTTGAAATGATTTGAATTATCGATAGGTCTAAATGATGAGACAAAAGAAACAGAGGTAACATTTAATACTGGGAATAACTTCTTTAGTAACTAAACAATTTTAATGACTTCAATGCCTTAGAAAATGCTGTATTTCAAGCATTTTATCGCAGATGATTGTCTCGTTATTCATTCTTGTATGACAGCTTGGGTGGAATTGAATACTGTTGAAAACCCCCTGACGACCCCTTCATCCATCCTCCCCTAATAAAAGAACCACGAAAACATTTAAGTGACCAGCCGATTCTAAGTGGGGTTAGGCTGTCATAAAAAGTGATCAAAGTGCAAAGTTTATGGTCTGTTAAGTGCGCATTCACTGCCATTTGATGATTATTAAATTCCTCTTTAATAATCATGATTTTTGTAATTACCGTTGAATTCAACAGTAGAAAGTGTTAATTTTACATCCTCACACTGTAAAAAGAGACGTCTTAATTTTTTAACACATTATGGCGTTTAAGAAGTAGAAAACGAACAACAAAATGAATAACAGCACAGTAAATAACTGAACGAATATTAACACATGATAAAGATAATGACGTCAATTAAAGTACACTCCGCAAACACGTTTATATGTTTTATACATATGTTCATTTTTCTTTATTAAAGGGAGAATGCAGTCACCGCCCAATAAAGAATTGCATAGTAGACTATCCTATTTCCTGAATGGCTTTTGAGAATCATGTGACAGTATTTTTCTCACTCAATTGTAAAATGTACGAGGAGGAACTGCTTGGTTTACCTTGAATATGCAAGATTTATGACCTAAAATATCACGAAAGATACTTGGAAGAGAAATAACAAGAAATTGTGACATTTAGCTATTGTTTCAAAATAAGTTTGGGCGACTGCTTTTGACCTTTAAAAACAACTTGATGTTTGCAGTTATCTTGGAATAAACGCACAAACGTGTTTACGAGATGGCGTTAAAGTGGCGTCAATGTGTTAAAGTTGGCGTTTTAGACGTTTAATTTGCTTACGTATTTTATTTTTTCGGTTATATAAACGCCAAGACGCGCTTATTATCTGTTACAAATAAGTGTTTATCATTTTTTACAGTGCATCTTCATCCTCATCACCATTACCATCACCGTCGTCATTGTCATAATTGTTATTATCAATATTATTCAATAGTCCAATCTGCTACACGGATATAGTTATCTCCTCAGATAATCAAGAGAAAGACCGTACCAACCTCACGCCGATTCCGTTAAATTTTGTTTGGGCTTTTTTTCAATAAAAGCACTTCCTAATCTGTTTGGTAATAACTTTTACAGTGATTAAAGTCGTAACGTTACGCATTAAATTGGTGTTCGGCAACAAAATTATGAGCACTGAAGGTTGGCTGCTAATATAAAAAGAAATTTTATAAAACTGAGTTTTGACTTGCAACTTGTGCAACATGTGACCTTCAAGTGAAGATGTTAAGTTAATGAAAGGTTTGATGGTCATGAAAGGTCACTTGAAAACAATGGGTGAATACATTTGTTGAACGATGTTAAGGATAGAATAAAGATTTAAAAGTTGCAGTAGATGCTCATATTCTTTGTTCTTGACGACTATTACGGATACGTGGCTTCATTATTTTGCCTTTTTTGGAAGTTCTTCATCTGGAGGTTCTACTGCAAGAGCTTTTTTCCTCAGGCCTTTGTAAGGCTTGGTCATTTTTGTCAGGTTGTGGAAGAACGCAGCCTGCGTTATCGTGGTTAAATCTATTTGTAGTGGGTTTATAAACATATGAAGATGACATAGCAAGACTGGGCAGGAATTGTTTACCTCACCTTCAACTCCAAACATGCAACTCAATCAACCACGTTCTTAGGGTAAATGTTATTTACGTAAAGCTCGCTTTGCTTACAGCTACCCCCGGCTTGTATTATGGCATTACGAGTACTGAATTTGGATAAAAGCAGTGACGGAACCGAAACGGATTTCGATTTCGTTTGGGAAGAGGAAGGAGCTAAGAGGCGAAAGGCTAACAGGCGAATGGTTAATCCATTAAAAAATCAATATAATAGTACATTTACTTAAAGTTTACATAATTTAAGTCATTCTTTTGCGGGGGAGGGGGGTTAATTCTGAAACTTTGATATCAAAAACTTCATTGATGCCATCACAATATTGCTCGTTTTTGCCATTTCGTCGAAATCAGTCGCTGCATGGTAAATTATCATTCTTTTCATTTTAAAAAAATATGTGTACATGAGGCGAACTAAACATGTCCTATGTACGCACCAAGATCGATCGTGATTTCGCACGGGAATTAGTAACAAGGAAAGATGACTTTGATATGGACCAAGCTCTTCTAACATTTTTTTCATTTCATCCCAAATATAAGATCATGTTCTGCACAATGACGAATTTAACTTCGATCAAATGGTAAAAGATCATTAATCATGTATTTTTGTACCAGGTTTTGTCTCGCCCGACTTAATTACTGCTATACTAGATGAAGTAAAGAAAGAGTAACTCGTCTCATATGTTTCAAGGCTTCTCTTGACAAGATATACACCTGCAGGTGTACTAACAGTTGTATGCCGCTTCACATTTATCTTAAACATTTTCCTGGCCTTGCTGTAAGTTAATAAGTGCATCTGAAATTCTGCATGGTGACTTTAATTACATTTTGTGAAGATAGATTAGAAGTTATTTTAAGAACGCTTTGAAAATAAATTTGCATTTGGAGTTGAGATGAGAAAAGAGAGAGGGTTTTATCTGATCAATGCCCTTCATCATTAGCCTCCAAAAAACCTTTGGTTAATTTACAAATTTATGGAGGCCACATTCAGCTTCAGGCCTATTATATAAATAACACCTTACAAATGTGCAATGGTATCCCGATAACTGGGAATGCTGAGCAGAAGATAAAACCCCAGTCCAGGATTTGGCAGACGAAAAATCATCTTTGTGTTTAATACTTAGTCCAGTTTAAGTCAAGTAGACACG
The DNA here is from genome assembly GCA_029531755.1 of Holothuria leucospilota. NCBI lineage: Eukaryota > Metazoa > Echinodermata > Holothuroidea > Aspidochirotida > Holothuriidae > Holothuria > Holothuria leucospilota. Next base: position 50,692,247 of record CM055976.1, read on the forward strand.
TCAAGAGGAAGAAAAGCGATAGATTATTGTCTGACCTCGACGATGGAAACTTTACTTCAAAGCGATGCATATCCTGCCAATAACAGCCCCTTTGTATTGCTTTAAATCAGTGGTTTCCAACTTTTCTTGGCTCACCGCCCCTTTAGCCGAGTGGGGTTGGGAAAATGGCCTCCCTTCTATAGCATAGTATTGCTATGAATGAAACGACAATAATACAATCCCGTGTTGAAATAAAGGGTAGGCACACACATACATCGTTTTTACGTGTGGTCTGACCCAGGGTAGCAAAACGGCGGATGGAGATTTAAAAAACCTTCTTTTGAGAAGGCGAATCTATAACGCACGATTTACGACAGCATGAACTGTTAAAAGCCAAAGGGGGAGAACTGCACTGTAAAAACAGTGTTTAGGAATTAAACACTTTCTAAACACTTTTTGCCCCCACTTTGGAAACACATTTACACTCTAAACACGTTTAGGAATTAAACACATAATGTTTAGAAATTAAACACGTAATGTTTAGGAATTAAACACGTAATGTTTAGGAATTAAACATGTGTGTTTAGGAATTAAACATGTGTTTAGGAATTAAAGTTGTTTCCAAAGTGGGGGCAAAAATTGTGTTTAATTCCTAAACACATTTTTGAGAGTGTGTATTTTGGAATTAAACAGATGTCAGAGCCCCAAGAGGGGTGGACCGTTTCTCCAAGAGTTCCTAATGGGGCCCAAGGGTGAAATCCCAGTGGGGACCGGGACGAAGCCCTGGAAACTCTGGGGTATTTACGGTATTGTCGACCCAAGAATGAGGCACTGTCAACCAAATTTTGACTGTCTTCTGATTGCCTAATAACCTTAAAGGTGATCAGTCGTCTTGAAATATTCTTTGTGACGTCAGCCTTTTCTTGACATGTTTCTGCAGTCGTCACTGTTCAACGGATACACCATACAAGTAGCTATGATGACATCGGTATAGCTAGTAGGTATACAGCTACAAGCCGTCTCTTCTTGCTTACCGATTAGCTATACCATGCTTGTACGGTGTATCCGTTGAAAAGCGACGACTGCAGAAACTTGTCAAGAAAAGGCTGACGTCACAAAGAATATTTTAAGACGACCGATCACCTTTAAATGCAAAATAAAGAGATTACATTAGTTTGTTTTTCAATAACTAACGGAAATTTCCTTTGATGCTGCAAGGGGCTTGTCTTGTGGGTTGGAGGAAAAGGATAGTAGGTTCCACATGGGGCTTTGAAAGACTTATGCCATTCAAGCTGCTCTACAGGTGGAAATAATGAGAAAACCGAAATTGTCGCACGGAAATAAGGCATTTTTGAAAACATTTTAAACTTTAACTTCCTAGTACGCTGTTCAGGTTATCTATTATGTTACAGTTTGTCCTGTTTATGATAGCAAGGAAAACCTTTATTCGAGGTAGAAGTGGCGGGCAATTTTTAGCCACGGTCCCTTCGAAAGAGCGATCACCGTTTTCAATGAGACTGATGGGAATATAAGGGTTTTCGCCAGGAAAAACTTAAACGCTGTTACATGCCATTTCGGGGTATCTGGAAATAAACATAAGTTACAAACTTTGTAGTGCATCTGAGAAGGAAATGTTAGACTTCCTAGTCCTGTTGACTTCAATTTATCTCCTTCTTATGGAAACGAGGGCCGTAGCTAGGGTCATGTGTTTGGAGGTGTGAAGGTCCCCAATTTCGACTGGCTGGATGTTTTTCTGACTGAATGGTGGGGCGTAACTTGCACCATTTTTTATGCGTCCTGCGTTTATATACAACAGTGGGAATTTTTCCTTTGTCAGTACATAAAGGTGCCGTCCTGGGGGGAGGGGTCTGAGGAGAGGGGGTGTCCCCCTCTTCTTTGAGAAATTTTTGTTAATTTAAAGTTGCTTAGAAGCAAAATGGTGCTGTCTTTGGGATATTTTTGGAACTGATCATATATGGCTTGAAAATGTCCATAATTTAGTGAATTCTAATATTTGGTTAGGTGAAAGCAGAGAGTATGTTGTCTAAGAGCAGAACACGTTGTCAACAAACCTCCTGAAGCCCCCACCCCCCGCCTTCTGACTACTTTACTGTCTTCTATTCTAGCATCTAAGGCTGTCATATACCTGTACAGGGCCTCTTGGAAGCTCTGGATCAATTATATAAAATGGGCCAATGACATAATGCTTATTACCTGACATCTAAATAATAATATGGAGTATGACGCCAAGCACTTTACATCTATCGTATTTTTACTAATTTTGAAAGAAAATCTAGACGAACAGCTTCCAGCAATGGGGAATGGGCGGGAGGGGGAGTATAGGTGCAGAAAGGTGATATTAGACCTCCCCAGACAGGTATAGCAAAAGGGGTGTAGTACTAACAAGCGCGTTTTAGAACGTACTTAGTTTATGCTATAAAAGTTCACTGGTACGTTTGTGCTTGTAATGTTCATAAGTGATACAACGTGGATTGTGAGGATTGCGCGTGAAGCGAGCCGAAATTTGTTGGTATACTACAATGTCAAAATGAAAAACCTGCATGCAGGCTCAGCCAGGGGTGGTGCTTTGATTTGCCGTCATAGGGGGGAAACTCCCTGACTGGGGGCCAGCTACTCTAAGTCCCGACAGATGCAATGGGTTGCCAAACTAACTCAAAATATAAGGCGTGCGAAGCGCCCCGAAAAAAGTGGGGTTATATTAAAAAAAGATTTCACATTTTTGTTTTCATTAAGGAAAGTTGAAAAAGTTTGGGTTTTTATTAAAAAATCTGGGCAAAATCATGAAATTTGTTGGGACGACTGCATAGTCGTCGTCAGGGATTACATTCTTTATCTTACCCATTAACGCTCCCCTACAAAACTGAAAAATCTTTTTCTTACAAAATTATGTTTGCCACGATGACGAGGCTGAGGAAAGAATCTTCCAAAAATTAGGAAAAAGAGGAAAGAACCCCGCAACGATGTATTTTCGTGTTTCTCTAGAATCACGCCTACACGGAAGAACAATAATTGTGGAAACGTTGATAAGCAATATGTTTGAAACGGGGTCGTTACCACTTGATAGCACTATAGATGAAAGCGCGCCTATCGCGCGAAAATTTTTTGATGTTATTGAAAGAATCGTTACAGAACTTACTGGCTACGGGCCTGATAAATAGACATTTGGAATATTTTCTGAGAATATCTATGTCTTCACCAATATTAGTCTATATAAAATTTTGCGCCATTTTGTGGGGCTTGGAAAAATTTTGCACTGTGACTGGTATAATTACCTTAATAATGTTCATGAGATTGATTGCAAATCGTAACGCATGCGCACAAAGCGCGTTGAAATTTTCATTAAATAAGATTTCCATGACAAAATCTGCATTCAGAACCTGCATCGAGATACTCTCGACTGCAAAAAAAAAAAAAAAAAAAAAAAACCCACATGCCACTCAAAAGCCAGTTTTTTACCTGGTAACTTGTAAACAGCTGTCAACTTCTACTGTTGTACTTCTCCGAAAGTTGTCATCGGAAGATATTGATAATATAAACAACACTGAGGTAAGATCTGAAGCTCGCGGAGAGCGCTAAAATTTTGATAGTTTGAGAATAATTTGCGAAAAAAGGACAGTTTGGATTCAAATTTTGGTAGTATTCTCACTTGATGTACTTGTAAAATATATACAAACTTGACATAGGCTCAGTCGGCAAAATGTGTTAGACTGAGATATCAGAAATCCCAACTTTTATTTCAGATTTTCCGACTATCGTAGCTCTGACGAACTTTGGGGGTGAGACACCCCCCGGTCGCGACGGCCCTGGTGGGAACCAATTTGACTAGGAGACCTTATAGCTAGAAGAAACCTTTTAGAATCTTGTAAGGCCTCGGCTTAAATTACAGTAAACATCTCATTATTTTACCTCCCAGATACCACTGCTTTAAATTAATGTTTGGCAAAAGAATTACTTTCCATCATTGCTTTGCTTGCGTAGCCATTCCCATTACATGAATATAGCATTTATCCCGTTATTGTATTATTTCCATTGCAGGCTACAGGTTTGTTCCTATTTAGCGAATAATCAACCGCATCTACTGCTTTGTGGTATCACTCTCATTGTAATCACGACTGCGTCAACAAACATCATCGCCACTGTACATGGATCTTCGAAGCGCATTCATCAGTCAAGACGATCATAACGGAACATTATTGGAACCTTATCCTAAATGGCTTCTCGAGCTCGACGCCTATTGTGCTATAACTATCGCAATTGCAGGGATTATCGGAAATTTTATGGTTTTCCTTGCATTCTGTTTATCAAAAAAGATTCGCACAAAGACAAACATTTTCGTCGTAAACCTCTCTGTGGCAGACTTTCTCACCTGCACGTCAATTCCAGTTGTGAGTTGGTCACTCCTGATCAACGACGAGGAGGATGTTTTGCTCGTAGACTTACCATGCAGAATTACTATTGTGCTAGGACAGTGTTTCATAGGTTGTAGTATAATTACACTTGCGATGATAGCCCTAAATCGCTGGATGTTGATAACTAAAAAGAGAGTATTGTATCACAAGTTTTACAGGTTCAAGAGTATTGTCGTGATGCTGTCATTTTCTTGGTTGCTTCCCCTATTCGTGGTTGTCACACCCCTCCTCTTTGACATTGGAAAAGTCGGTTATGACGAATGGAGTCACAACTGTGCCCTGATTGAGGTGCATCCACATTCGTACACATTTAAAATCTTCCTTCTATTGTGTCTAGTTCCAGTCCCAGGAAGTCTTATTATTTATTGTTACTGGAGTCTGTTTAAATACGTGAAGGAACACAATTCAAAGATCAGCCAGGGAATAACAGAGGCATTTGGATTAGTAACTATGAACAGGTAAAGGCTACAATCACAACTTTTGTTATAATAATATTACTGGACGTAGTTATCTAAAGTGTTATTCTTCGATCTCTACAGACCTATCAGGAGATAAAAGCTTGGCTAGGATACAGAATCTACTTTTACTATTGGAACTGGCAGAAAAATTAATATATAGGCCTAGAAAAGACTGTTGTAAATACAAACTGGTTGAAAACTTGTAGTGCAGTATCAACGGTGTAATTGTACAGTAATGATAAATATTGGCATACTGTGTATAAGTTGTATATATCTAAATATTAAGTCCCACGTGTAGGCCTATGTGGTTGAGTTACAAGGCACAACTAAGAGCTAATGTAAGTAGATGGTTTCATCAGTAAAATATATTTACAAGCAACAAAGTCGATTTGACCTTCGGAAATGCACCCTCTAATATCACTTCCATTTGCACTTTTACTGAATTAGGCAATTTTGTTTAGCGTCGTACACTAGGCTTCAAAAATAACACGATTAAATCATAAGGTTAATCGAAAACAATGTTAATGATAGAGAATAGTAAAAGTAGGGCAAAAACTGGATCCCTGACGTTAATTTGAGTCTGTCAAGGTGAAGGCGATCCCATTGACTACGCGGAATCTCGAACAACGTTTCGACTCTCAAAGGTATTAAAAAGTCCAATTCAGGAATACGAACATGCCCCATATGAAGATTTTGCTATTTGTGCTCACGCCTTTCGCAAACTCATAAACACGATCCTAAAATTTGATGAATAGAGCATTCTCTTATTTGATACTACCAGCCGAGATCAGGTCTTTGGTTCTTTGCCTAAGGCGAAAGGAATCTATGCATTCACGCTGACGGGTGTATGTGTGTGTCTGTACATTTGTGTGTGTGTGCAGGTATGTGTGTTTGTGAAGCTTAGCTTGTAAAGACGATATCTCAAGATAGGAATGATGGATAACTTTTATACTTGGTACATCAACTTACCTTATTGAGAGGAAGAATCTGTTTTTGGATGAGGTCAGAGATTATTTGGGGTCCCTGAGATAAAAAACCAACACCTTGTAAACACAAAATCTCAAGACAGGAAGGACGGATACTAGCATTTGAATACTTGTAAATACTTTACGGTCGGCACATAAACCTTAACATTATTTGGTTTTTTTTTTTTTTGTAGAGGCAAAGGTTATTTGATGTCACTGGAGGTGAAACCACGAAAACCTGGATACATTTCATACTTGGTTTATATATTTGTCGAGTTAAGAAAGGGAACCCTGTTGATTTTTCGTGGAGGTCCAAGGTCATCTGAGGTCATCATATGTGAAACTATGAAAGCCTGGTAAACTGTTTGTCAACACGATATCTCAAGAATAAATAGACAGTGGGCTCCACCTCTTAAATTGTGTTGTTTCGTTGTTTCGTGACCAACAAGAAAAAAAGGGGGGGGTGACTATTTGTGTCATTCCAAGGATATTAAAATTGTAGGAAACAATATATCTTTCCAAAGCATAATCCGGTACACTAATTAGTAACTCAAATTTCAGTTACCTAGTGATGGACTTGTGTGAATGATGCTGTGACTGTAACATAATAAAGAATAGCCTACAATTAAAGTGTGTAAGGTGTACTGCAAAATGCTTTGTTTCACATGTTGACGGCCCGAGCTCGTATCCCTCCCTTCAAGTACTTATTCTTTCAGTTACTGTTATCCATTTTTTTTGTCTTCTGTTACCTGGTTTTGCTTAGAGGATAAATTTGTCATATTGAGAGGAAGAACCCTGTTATTTTTGGTGGCGGTCAAAACTCATTTTAGTTCACCAGAGTTGAAAAACGGGAAACCTTTTAAACACAATATCTCAAGTTAGGAATCATGAATGCATTTCTTACGTTGATGCGTCATACTTCCAAAAATAACCCTGTTGTTTTCATTAGAGTTAAAAGGTCATATGAGGTCACTGGAGGTGAAACAAAATCTTGTAAATTTTTTGTAAGCATTAGCTGCTTGCCATAGGGGCACTTGCCCCCCCCCCCCAAGTTTGCAAAGCATGGTCTTCAATCTCGCAAAAATTAGCATGTTATACGAGACGTTATGGAAAAAGTATTTCAACATTTGGATGAAATCATCCCTTCCATCTCACAAACGTTATATTATTTACGAAGTTGTATTTTTAAACTATTGCAAATTTTTCTGCATTTGTCAAGTACAGAAGGCTATATATTTCGTGATAATTTCAAGATTCAACCCAGGTTGACTGGGTCATTCGGTCACTGGTCATGTGAATTGATACTATCATCCAGGCGTCGTGGTTTCAACTTATTTTCAGGCACGTATATACTGCAATGCGGAAGGCTCTGGTTGAAGTAACAAAAATGATAAAATGCCGCACTTTATAACAGGATAGTAATCATTAGTTTCCGCGTAAAGTGCTAAGGAATTTATTTTGCCAAAAGTGGCATAGGTACATTTGCAGGAAACGTAAGTTGTAAGTTAGACCCATTTGAAGGGGTGGTGGATTGCCATTCTGAGTTACAGGCATTCCCCTTTCCCAATGAAAAATTGCTTTCGAAGATGCTGCGATCCAAAACAGTGCTATCATTTCAGAGTTTTCAGGTGTCTTTATGATCTAAATTTTCGTTATTTTAAGAAAACCTTCCGCAAAACCAACATTGTTATGGCTCCTTGACAAAGGTGAAACGTATTGTGAAACAACGAAAAGAAAAATCAAATTTTTAAGGGTTAAGCTGACTTATTAGTTGAGTGTACTGCTTTGCATTCGAAAGGTCCTCGGATCAAATCCCTGTGGTACCTCCTGGAAATTTTCGGAGGGGGAGGGGGCTCAAAAACTGGGCATGGTTGTTTGCAGTTATGCGGTTTTAGGTGGTGGGCACAGCCTACTGTTATCCAATTCAGGTCTTCACTTAGTTGGTTCAGCTGTCAAGCAGTAGTGTTAAGCAAGTGTTCTCCGTTCCTCCCAGCCTTTGAGAAAATTGCTCAGGGTTGGGTATACATTCCGTTCATTGCATGGAGACGTTAAATGGGGGTTGCGGGATCAGGATTGGTAGAGATTAGTACACTCTTGCCTCGTTACCCTCTAAGCTCTTGTCGAATTTTTCAGGGGTTCATCCACGATCGAATTGGTGCACGGGTCCTCTACGAGCTCCAGTGTCCTGACCATGAAATGTTAACCATTAACCTTGGTAATATGATTAATTAAGGCTGTCTCATTTTGTCGAAAAGGATCAAGACGTTTTGTCTGTATCCCCCGATTCTTACGCCTATAACCGAAATAACGATTGCCTGTTATAATTATACTTATTTTAAAGACAGAAAAGCCCGTGGCTGACTGTCTGAGATAGTTTCTAAAGAGCTTTATAAAGCTGTATGGGACTTCACTAAAATACAAAATAATAACCATACTCCCATAAGTACTTTTCAAAGCGGACCGTTGATATTACCGAAGGGGGGGGGGGGCGGGTCTTCCGAACCTCTTTGAATACGGACCTGATTTTGACACCCCAAACAAATTCTTAGAACCGCCTATGTTTGTAAGCATAATATTTCAAGAAGGGTCACATTTAGATATCTCATACATAGCATGTGTGGATGCCCCATGCTGATTACAAGGACCTGTTTCTTTTTTGTAGAGGCCAAAGTTCATTTGAAGCCACTGGAGGTTGTATGGTGAAAACCTAGTAAACACGACATCTCATAAAGGGCAATGTTGATGAATCTCATAGTTGTGTGGATTCCTCCATATCGCGTTCATCAATTCAACAGTTTGTTTTCGGTCAAAGGTCGTGTGAAGTCAAAAGAGGTTAAAAATGTGGAAAACTCTTACGTAACTGTGAGGGATCTAATACGTAGCATGTAGACGAGGCATGTTGTTCACAAAAACCCCATTGTTTCTGGCAGAGGTAAAAGGTCAAATGATGTTACACTGTGAAAACATCGTAAAAACATGAGATCTCAAAGGATAACTTTGAGGGACAAACCTCAGTGCAATTACAAAGCATTTTCATTCGGCAAGGAATCACTAAGCCTTTTGGTTTTCTGGTTTAAATTACTTCTGGTTTTTCTTGTACGATAGATCATAGATCTACATATCCTGTTCTGCGGCACTTAAAATTCGAATTACATCAGCTTAATTTGAACCCAAAAGTATTAAAAGCTTTATCGAAATCCTAAAGCTTCTGGTATAGGGTGTCATTAAAACTATCCTTCCTGTCATGACTTAAAGATGGTAGATGCATGTTTATTCAACACTTAACCAGTCCTGCTAGTGCATACATACATAGAATAATGCTGATGTAAATTTTTAGAGTTGCTTTGTCATCGGAGGCGTAAAGTTATAACCTGTGTTCTTTCAAAATGTAGTTGCTTATGGTTCTTAAAACGAACTGCAAGACCAGAAGATCCCTGTACTATCCCAGTCTTGCCTAATACATCCTTTTATATTTTTACCCAGCAGTCGCAGCCAGTCTGCAGGAATTGATCAACGAAACTGTCAATATACAAAACATCAAGTGGACATCACGAAGAACCTGTTTTATGTAGTCGTCACCTTCGTGATTTGCATCACTCCATATATGTTTGCCGAATTGTTCAAAGCCAGCGCAGGCATCATCAACCATACAAAGATACTCGTTTGTCTAAACAGTTGTTTGAATCCTATTCTGTATGGCGTAAAACATCCTCACTTTCGTCAGGTTTTCAAAAGTATCGTACGTTTTCGATGGAGTGAGATTCCGCAGCCAATTTATGGATAAGGATGTTATTAGGTTCATTACAGATTTCAATCTTGCCAAATGCCGAGATTAGCTTTTGGTTTACTTCTTGTGTACGTTAATGATGTTGTTCTCCATATCTCCCCCCCCCCCCCCAACCCTAATACTACATAAAACTTGGAGGAAATCAGCTGCGGCCCTAACGTTATTTTTGAACATCAGCAGGACTTATCAAAACTGATTTCTCTGTGATTTTTTATATTTAACAACAGGAATGTTGATTATCACAAATATGTGTCAGTATTGAACTATTTATTAGGAAACAAAATGTCATAAATAAAGCTATATGTGACTTAGTATACTCAGGTATGCAAATTCAAATTAGGGTGACTGCATTTTACCTATACGGAAGTTGCACAGTGGATTATTACAGAATAGTGGATTACCACAGGGCGGGCAAGGTCAGCCCTAAGCCCTCCTTACACTAGTTTTCAGTTAGATTCTAAAGTATCACAGCATTCTGAAACATCAATAACCATTGCACAACAACTAGTTTTCAAGGCGCACATGTATTTTCTTTCCTTGAGGTTTACGAAAACGGAAGACGTGCTGGTGTAGGACGAATGTCGACGTAATCAATTGTCGTCGTTACTTCTAAAAGGCCCTGGTAACCTGGTAACCGCCATCTGTATGACCTAATGTTCCACCTACCGGACCATGTATACAACAGTCTTTTTCACAACCTAACAAAATCGATTGACCTAAAAGGCTTTCCCAGCTGTATTCTGTTACCTATCGATTAACACATGTACGTTTAAGTATTAACTACAAAACGTTCTTCCGTTGACTTGAGAAAGAGAAAGCGGGGGGGGGGGGGGTTGGGGGGTTGGAGGAGGGGCAATTTCAAGATTTCAAATATCATTTTCCGGGCCTTACAGTTTGTAAAGGGGTTGTATCTTTAGTCTATTTTAATCTAACTACAGTGAAAAATAAATTTACATAAATGAAAGAGGTTTAGCCAGGGAACCCGCATGGGCTGAGACTGGGGAAGTTTCATGTACATCTTTCCTATTTCACGAAAAAAAAAAACGAAAAGAAAAAAGTTTCCTGAATACCTTCTACTTTCGTGACAAACGTGGGGGAGGGAATCAGCTTTGAACACAGACACTTTGCTCAGCTGGGACGTATCAAATTTCATATCGTAGGCACTGCTGGGCGCAACTGATTTTGGTTGTAACCAAACGTATGTCTCTCTTGATTTCATTTTTAAAGCTTTTTGTACTTTGGATCTATCTTAAAGCGAGCCTTTTAAATCATACAATAAGGGGCTTACAACTGAATTAAGGCTTTCTACTCGGCTTATATAGCAGTACTAGCTCAAGTTTTGTCATGTAAAACTACAGGGCAGATGTAACAATATGGTTCACCCCCTGGTTGCAATTAAACCCCTCCGGGTAACCTATGAAATATGGGTACCTTCAATTACATGTAAGTGCATAACAATGAAAATCAGAGCTTGTAAAATAAATGTTAAGTTCTTATATTATCCGACTAAAATTGTTATAACTAACGTTTCGGGGGGAGGGGGGAGCTAAATTTCTAAAAAAAATAATATCTAAAAGAGAAAGCAATGATTGGCTGCAACCTAAAAGAAAGGGGAAGTACCGTTTTAACAATGTGGAAGGCAGTTTTGACAAATTTTCTTGGGACCCTATACCTGCTGATGGTGGAGCTCCGTTCGGCAACTGTGATAATGGTCCCTTCTGGAAAATAGTCCTACAACAAAATTTTTTAAAAGACTCTCTCTTGAAACATGAAGGTGGCATTTTGAATAACACGAATTTTACACCTAAGTAGTTTTACAAATGTCACCCCCGGACACGAATCAGTAGAGAATCGCAGATCTTGGAATCCCTCTCGTACTAGGTTGTGGTCACCGCAGTCACATATCAATATATGGCAACGACTTGTATCAGAGATCTCGATCAGAAAACTCAATCGTGGTAGTTACAATGATGAAGAGAAGAGGTGAAGATGAGAGAGTGAGTGGGTATTCAATAGATGTAAAGGGGTTCAATGCTTCAGTCAGATGAAGCAAAGAAAATTAGAATTATATTGAAAGGTTTAGCAGTATTTTCCTTCAGGCTTTCTTTGCTGATGATACAAATAATTTTCAACGTTTTAACTTAGGGGTCTTCCCTCCCATCATTCTAACTCTTGCATCCTCTTGTGAAAGTGATGAAGAAATGGATGATGCTTGTCGTTGCTGAAGTTTTTCATAAAGAATCTCAGTCTGATCGGTTCAGGGTTAATAAAATTTTTAATATAGCTTAGACAAATTTTATTGTATGTCACGATTTTCCCTTACCAGAGACAGATATATGGTATTCACTTGGACATATGTGTAATCAGACAATGAATGATACTTGTCGTTGCTGAAGATGGGAGTAAAGAATCTCATTCTGACTGGTTCAGGGGTAATAAAACTTTTGTATAGTTATGGCAAATTGTTATGGTGTCACGATATTCTCTTACCGGACACAGGTGTATGGTATTCACTTCGATATCTATGAAATCAAACAATATGTGTTATAAATTCTTTCTTGCACTGTAAAGACACCACCTAAAAACCTCATAACAGTGAGTTTAAACTGTTACTAAGATTAAACGTGATTACAGAAAAACGTCTTTCGTTCCCATGAGCGTTTTGTCATCTTTCTATGAAACTATTGTTACACTACATTATTGTTTTTGTGATGATGGATGACTAACTCTCTCAACTGAGCCTAGTCTCCTTCGTAAAAGAGGGCCTAGAATTGTTAGAAACACATCTTATTATCAGCATGACGTATCTTATAACATTTTGTATTTTTGTAAAATTTGACTTAAAATTATTATTATTATCTGATAATTTCTCAATGTATGTGAACATTCACCAAAAGTGTCCACACATGTTGTACTCCGAATAAGTAATTTTCATATCTACTGCAGTTCAGTACGTGTCGCTGGACTCCCTTCCGTGGCGTCTACTATAGACTTCAAGGATCACGGATATTTACACTCGTTCAACCCTTAAGTTGCTTCTTTTATAACACTTTTACGTTTACATAATAAATAAAAAAGAGTACCTACTTAAAAGAAGGTAATTCTTAAGTTAATCTGTTTCTTATTCTTTCTTCTTTAAAAGCTCTATCTTTTTGGTTTCCTTTCCTTTTTTTCTTTTGCTTATGTGTCTCTTTTATATGCATAAGCAGAAATCTAGGGGGACGAGGATATATCCCCCCCCCCACTTTTTGGAAATGCTTCCATTGACTTTCCTTTTTCACACAGTAACTAACTTTTGCTTCAAGTGCTCATTAAACCCCAATTTTTTTTTCACACAAATCTCCGCTACTGTTTATATGTTATGGTAGTTTCATTTGTGTATCTGTGTGTGTTGCAAGGTGGCTTGGCCCCGAATAGGGATGCTTTTCATAATCGTCAAATTAGGTGCAGATTTCTATGATACAGTAACTGTGGGTTACTTATTTAACAGTGGCGCTGGCAAGGATTAGTAACTGGGGCACTAAAGAGGATAATTTCGTCAACTAACCCCATACAGTTACAGAAAAACGTGCGTATATGCACACGAAGCGTGCCAAACGATTTCCTCTCCCTTCTGGCAATTTCCCCTAACCGTTCGATACAGAGGAAAAGATAGTAATAATAAATTGTCGAAAGAAAATTTTGTTTCTTCAGTTCTCCAGTTTAAGGTTTCCAAACCATGACTGAACTAGGAACATGCCGTATAGCTTGCTATGTAGGCAAATTTGCCTCAGATGATACACGCCAAACATAACTTCCTTTAAGAATCCCTGTGTGGTATTAAAATTTCATCCAGCACTGCTGGTAAATGAGGGTACTACAGAAAACCAATGGTCTTGTATTTGCATGTAGACATAAGCCTTTATAGGCTACAGCCTACTCATTCCAAGAGGTAATCCGGCCACTGTCTGTGAATGAAGGGTAAATGTAAAATTATAGAAAAATTACATTTTAGTAATGGAATTATAGCAATAGCGACTCGCCATAGGAGCAAGGGGGGAGCATATGCCCCCTGAACTTTTGCAAAGCATGGTGTTTTATTCGTCAAAAATGTTATACGAGATGGTGCAAATTAAAAGTATTTGCAAGTTTGGACGATATCATCCCTTTCATCTCACAAATGGCATGTATTTAATATTTATGAAGTATATACTATTGCAAAATGTCTGCCTTATTGTCAAGTACGTATTCTTTCAAGATTCAACCTTCTGGGTCATTTAGCCACTGGTCGTGTGAATTAATAGTACTAGAGGCGTCGTGTTTTTATTTTCAGGCTCATACGAAGCTTTTTTCAATGAAGGAGATTCCAGTTTATGATAAAGAAATATGATAAAATGTCACACTGTCTCATAAGAGAGCCATCGTCATTTGGGGGCGTAGAGTACAAAGAAATTTCTGTTGCTAAATATGTCTTCTAAGCAGCCTACATTGCCGGAAACGTAAGTTGTTAGTTGCTCCATAACATTTATTTTAATGTTTTCATTTGTCAAAAAGTTTAACTTCCCATAAAAGGGGAAAAGGAAAACATTTATTTGGTAAAATCACTGAAGCCTTAACCACCAATGATCACGAAATTCTCTTACTGCATGCATGCTTAGTCTTTTAAAGCCACAGGTGTCCCTCGAATGTTGGAATTAATATAAAATGAGATAGATTTTTAATTCGAAACTGTATCGGTGTCTGAACAAACTTGAATTGACTGAAAGTTCTGAAGGCATACCCAATCAGTTTTCAATTTAATAAATTAAAGTAGTTCATAAGAAAACGTGAGGGGGCACAAGTCATGTTTTGCCCGAATTTGGAATCGAGTTGCAAGAATGTTTTAAACTACCTTTTGATTTGTTTTTAAATGAATATCAGATAGTTGATTGAAGCTGTTGTGAGTCTTCTAATTGACCTTTTTGAATAAGTGATGAATTACATTTCTCAAGTCAGGGCATTCTCCTTCCCCTTTGGGACAGAATTGTTTCGGAAGGTGCTGAGATACAAAATAGTGCTATCATTTTATAGTTCTCAAGTGTCCTTATGTTCGAAAGTTCCGTTATTTTAAGAAAAACAATTCAGAAAACCCATCATTGTTATGACCCATTAGCAAAGGTAAATCGTATTGTGACACAATGAAACAAGCAACAAAACTTTTAGTTGAGTGTACTGCTTTGCATTCAAGAGGTCTCCGGATCAACTTCAGGTGGTACCTCCTGGAAATTTTCTGGGGACTCAAAAACTGCTTGTTTGGCATGTCTGTGAGCCGTGATGTTGTGTCTGGTTGTAAGACAGTGATCGTTATCTGATCCAATTGACCTGGTCATAAAATGTTCAACTCGATCTCGGTTACGTGTAAAATTTAGGCTGTCTCGTTTTATCCAAATGGACCAAGCCACTTTGCTTGTTGCCTCCTACGCATGTGGACTAACAATTGCCTGTTATAATTGTGTTTATTTTAAAGATAGTACAGCGCATGACTGACTGCCTGAGATTGTTTCTGAAGGGCTTTTTAAAGCTATATGGAATATCACTAAAATACAAAATAATAACTATACACTTACTGTACTTTATAAGGAGAGGACCATTGATATTGCGGGGGGGGGGTCGTCCGAACCTCCCTGAATACGGACCTGATTTTACCCCCAAACAAAATTTCTTACATCCGCCCATGGGTTACACAGTACAACGTAAAGCTTAATGAAGCCAGTAGCCTATAAATTAGATATCCAGACAGCAGGACTGACATTTTTATCTATCGTCTATAATAAGAAAACGTCAGTTGAATATTCACGTTCCATGCACTTGTCCTTGTCAAAAGTATACAGCTGCCAGAGAGTTTAATTTGCTCAGCTTTGCAACATCTTGCAACTTGATAAGGATTTTCAACTATAAGCTTTTACTGAATAGTTCTGTTGGTCAGTTACGTGTGTACTGTAGGTAACTAATTAACTAAATTTGAGGAAGGTTTAATCCTTTCGTGTTGAAGTATTACTGGCTCATCTCTTTGAAAACCTATTGAATTTTCTACAAGTAAACCTCTTCGGAAAAAAGCCTCTCCTTTGTAAATTCCATATAATTGGAACGATATTTCGACAATCAAACAAGATTTGGAGATGTGGTTTGACGCAAGGGATTAAAGAATATGCCCTTCATTACTGAACTATAAATTTCTCCTCCTTTTTGTAGTATACATATTAAAATTACACAGCAGCCGATTATCGTAAAAATTGCATTTCCGTCTTGAGTTCCTATGAAAAAGAAAATAATTCGGAGGAAACTGTTCATCTTACCTATACATTTAAAACGAACCATAACATAGGCTAGTTATTCCGAGAGTTCAGCCATCGCTTGCTTTGGTAATGCATACAGACTAATGCTCCATAAATATAATTCTTGCCGTAGAAATAACAGTTACATGAGGTAAGCGAACTAAGAAATATTGAGTGGTGGGTTCATTACTGATGCCCAAAATTCTGACTGTGTTAAAAGTCATTTTTGAAATGTTTTGTTAGTGACTTTCGGTAAGTGTTGTCCTAGTATGAAAATTCAGAATGAAATTGATTTTGAAAAATCTCCGTGTATAAATTGTGAGACCCAACAATTGCTTGAACATAAAAACAAATTTTATTTAAGCAACAATCAAACTCCACGTCTTTACGCAAGCTGAAATACACAAAATACAAACATTTTTGCAACTACAATAAAATTGGCAAGGAAGTTACACTTTAGAGATTCGATTGGGACCACAAGAGTAAAACCACGCGATATTTGAAAGTCGTTTGATGAAATCATTCAAAAAAGAGTTATATTGATTGTAATAAGTCTTTTGTTTGGGCACTTGGTTTGTATTCAAAAAGACGACCTTGTTCATAACTTAAGAATTTGTCCCTTCAGTTGTAAGAATTTTGACTTATAAGGTTGCTCCCGGAATGTGTACTCCGCAAAGCTATGCCACTCCATTTTAAAGACTTTCCAACGCAAACACATTGATGAGGTAAAATTAGCTATCTTCGGACAAAAGGGCAGTATTCCTACTTCCATAAGACAATAAACAACATTCTTCAACATGTAGCTGATAGTATATGATCTCCCTTTACTCAGATTACCACCTTTCATTATTAAACGGAATCTTCCGTCTGAGGTGAAAATGACCAAGGCAGTTCATTTTTTATGTCTGGTGACCCAACAACCCTCTCTAAATACAGACCAATCTCTTTACGGTGCCATCGGAAGTTTTCTAAGACTGTTGAACTGAACCATTCATCTCCCGAATTTTGACATTTTCTAAGGTACTTTTAAACTGAAAATTATTTTGGGAGGCTGAAGGGGCTGCAAGCCCCACCCACTGGTTCCGACTGCTCTGCTATTTAGCGTATCATTTCTAAAAATTTTGAGCGTACTACTCAAGCTCACTGGAAAACATAAAATTATCACCCATGAAATCCAATACGGATTTTGCAGAGATCATTCTAAGTAATTGGTAGCTTGGCAGCCTCAGTAATAAAGTCACCAAAGGTTTGGATGAAAGACTTACAACCTGTGACGCCGCCAGGATTTGGTGATTGGGGGAACGTCATAATGCCACCTCAGTTAACCCCCAAGTCTTCATAAATTGTATCTTTCTTATGGGCCCCTGTGATTGTATACAGCAGTGGAAAATCTCCCTTTACACTACATAAAGGTGCAATCCTGGGGGAGGGGTCTAAACGGAGGGGGAGGAGGGGATGTCCCTCCCCTTGTGAAAATTTTTTATTTTGGTTGCTTAGATGCAAAATGGTGCTATCTTTGAGATACTTTTGGAAGTGATCATATATGGCTGGGAAATGTCCATAGTGAAGTGCATTCTAATGTTTGGTTAGGTGAAAGAGGGGAGTATGTTATCTAAGATAAGGGTATGTTGTCAACAAACCTCCTGAAGCCCCCCCCCCCTTTGGCTACTTTACTGCCTTCTATTCGGGGAAAAATACGTAAGTGGGGTCCATAGAAACATTCTTGGACTATTACGAAAGTTTTCCTTTGCTTCATTGTGCATTATGAAAGGGCATCTAACGGTCTAAGGCTGGCAGACACCTTTATAGGGCCTTCTGGAAGCTCTGGATAAAGTATATAGAATTGGGCACTGACGTGATGCTTATTACCTAACAGCAAAATGATACTATAGAGTATAAAGCCGAGCACTTTGCAACTATCGTATTTTAACTAATTCTGAACGTAAATTCAGAGGAATACCGTATCTTCCAGCAATGGGGAATGGGAGGGAGGGAGAGTATAGGTACAGGGAGGTAATATAAGACCTCCCTGACAGGTAAAGCGAAAGGGGTGAACGACTAACAAGCGCTTTTAAGAATGCCTTTTCGTCGTAAGTGTATTAACAATCACGATCTACGCCGACAATTGCAACGCGGAAAGCGCTCGATAAAATTTTTTTCAACTTTTCACCTCATGCTACAAATTAGACTGAAAGATCCCATATCGATGAGAGCCCCATAGGGTAAAGGGAGGAGCTACTTTCAGAAGATATACAACGAAGTCTTATAAATATGCCAAGCTTATGCATCTCATAGAAACATCGTTCAATTCGTTCATATCAATTACACAAAATAAACAATTTAGTTACAGCAAACTTCCCCACATGACGCGAATTGGGGCCAAGCTAGGATCACCCGTCATGGATTTCTGTCAGGTAAATTACTTTTCAGACGCATATTCAAAAGTGTCGATATTTTACACCAAAGCCCCCTATTTTTGTTGACTTGAAACTTAGTTGTGATTCTCGTTAATTTCGTATTTCATGCTTATTAAATGCTGAAAGTTGACTTTGTTCAGAATATGATTATAAGGCCCTGTAGAAAATTGCATAAGCGGGCTTTGTGAGGAGGCCCGTAGTCCCTCGTCATAGATGCATTTTAGGTGCTCGCAGTTGAGGGCCTCACAATCACGAATGAGCCCCATGGTTTCCTCCAAACCATGGCCGTACGGGACTGTTTTTCTCAGGGAGGGCGGTGATTTTTGCCCGACTCCAGACCTATAATTTAACTGCCCAATTTTCCGCCCCAGTGAGACAAAATATCTGCCCGATTTAGTCAGGTTTCTGACTGGGGGGGGGGGCGCCCCAGCACCCCGGCCCGTACGACCATGCTCCAAACCCTGGATTCGTTTATAAAACCATATCTACCTGTTATTTTCTGTTTAAACAATGAATGTAACGAATCTTAAAATTTGTATAAAGTGACTCCTATTTCACCCTACAAAGTTATGTTACCGAGTGGATTTTTAATTCAAATTTTTGGCAGAGTTGGACCCCCAATATGACTCAAAGAAAAAAATGGTGACATACTCGTCAAACATGTTGGTCAGCTCCAATGAAATGATGTCCACCTCGCCTCCCCACCGAAAACTGTCGGGTAAGGCACTGCAAATCAGGTAGCTCTAAGTCACATTTTTTTTAAATTGTTGAATAACAAGCAGAGAGAGTAGACGCGTTATTAACAATCACCAACAAAATCTGCTCAATATGAATTATGTCCATGAGCTGTCTCAAGTTAAGTGACATCTTACATGATGGTCTTTCTGAGACCTTACTCCGATCGGGATACTCAATATGTTTTTTTATTTTCCAGTTATTTTTTCTTCTCTGTTTTATAGATCCAGATACTTTTTTACAGTCAGGAAGAAGAAATCTTTATTTTCTTAACTAGACTAAAAATCTCAACAAGAAAGTGAGGAAAGTTTTATCCAATAATAAATCTCAGAAATAATTTTATCCATAGCAAACCTGAGAAATACTTTGATCAATAGTACACCTGGGTAGCAATTTGATCGATACTAAGCCTTAAAATATAATTTAATCATTAGTAAATCTTAAAGAAAATTTATCAATAATTATTTATCAATAATAAATCTAAGAGTAGCTTGAGCACAATAAACAGTTCTTTTTCAACAAGTTTTAGATGCAAATAGGGTCAATTAAGCTTTACTTACATAAAAGTAATAAATTCGTATTTAAGATTAACATGACGGTAAGCCCATATTGTTCATTTTGTTACAATGATTATGTGATAACAGCATTTCGGGGGGTTTGTGATTCATGAAATCTTTTTTGTTAGAACTATACAATTTTTGCTTACGGAGCAACTTTGATTTGAATATCATTACGTTCGACATGGATATTTGATTGAATATGCTAAGCATCACAACCACACTTTTATATTACACAGTAGGCATCACATCTCAGTCGCGTAGGAACCGGGGTGCCAAGGAAGCCATGGCCCCTCCAATATGATTTGTGGGGGACCAAATGTCATTTTGCCTCCCCCATATCGTGAGAGTTTACAGTTTCTTTTGATACGTTTTTGCTCGCGAAAGGACAATTTCTATAATAAGAACGCAAAATTTTCGGCGCGCTACGCGCGCAGAAGAGCTACTCTGCTTTCTTCAATAGTTCCATTCTACATCGCTAGATAGCGCAAGTCCTTTCCACCTTACCAATTAAAATGCAGGAAAAGTACACAGTTTATGTAGAGGTCGCAAATTTCATCCCATATCGCAAAGCCTAGTAACTGTTCTCTTGTGTGCGTCAAGCGGTACGGTCAATATATTGGTGAGGGACTCACGGAGCAATATTGGCTATTTCATCGAATAGGTAAGGTAGTTTCGATACAATGCATATTACCTCCTATACGGTCTAGAAGCCCTACAGGTTTTCTATCTTTTTTGTTCTTAATGTTTATATTTTTTGTGTGAAAACCTACCAAAAATTTTCGCGCTTAGCACCCTTTGCAATTTTTACAGCTTAGATTCCGGGGAAAACATTTAATCAACGCGGAACTATGCTTCTCTAGTATATACAAATTTTATGCAATATATGCCCCGAATGAAATGGTCTACTACACAGGTTTTCTTCAAATCCCACTGATACCTGACGGCACTGTGGCTGTCGGGGCTTCGGGTCGGTGACCTCCGCGTCGGGCAAATCTTGACGACACCAACATAATAATGGTAGACTCTGGCTGTGGAAAATCTCCATTCCAATTAATTCTCCGAAATCCATGGGGCTAACTCCACTCCAAATAATTCTGAATAAAGTCGGATAGATTGTGACAAACTTAATGTGTTTTAGAACAAATTCAAATCAACCTTTAAAAATTTTTTACAACAATTGCACATCTTGATGGCTGCTATCAAGCCTGGCAAGTGCCATTTCCGGCAATCTGGGATGTATTAAAATCTCACATTTTCTCGGTTTGCTCCTTGCAATCCTATGGTGGCGCTCCGCTTAGATAATAAATGGGTTCAAACTTGCAATCCTCGGACCCCAAGTCCGGCCAACTCAGCCAATCCGTTCTCGCAGAAATACGTTTTAGAATAAAATCAAATCAAGCTTTACATTTTTCACAAAAATTGCATATCTTGATGGCTGCCATCAAGCCTGGCAAGTGCCATTTCTAGCAATCTGGGATGCATTCAATCTCAAATTTTCTTGGTAGCCTCCGCGTCAACCTATGGTGGCGCTCCGCTAAGATAGTAACAGGAGTCCCCCTCCTCCTCCCCCCCCCCAAAAAAAAATAACTCCAGTCCTCCAGAGCCTCCCAAATAAAAACATCTTAGCTTCACCACTGCTGCATGGATGTTGATGTTGTAGTGGTTTCCTTTTTCTTTGAATATGATTTTGCTTAAATTAAAAACGGAAAAACTATTATGAGCAAATATGTTTTGGTGTGGGAAGGGGTATCAAGGTCGAGAAATTGCATCTGGTCTGCCCCCCAACGTCAAACATCTTTCTACGCCGCTGCATCTTAAATTGAAAGTTTAATAGTATAACACAAGAAGCCATTACTTTTCATGTCAAGTAGAAACATTATTTGGAAGTTGAGTTCATACTACATAAAGCTAATAATCAACCTTGCAAGAAACTCTTAACCAAAATGTTTAATACATAAATGTGATTTCCTATTTTACGTCACAAAATGTTCAAAATAGGACACTGAGGAATCTTTTCAAGCAAGCGATCTTTCTTTGCAATAAAAATCATATAAATTCACTTAAATCGGAGTTTCAAAAACTTTATTGTATCATTGCAGTGATAAAACATACAAGCATACACTACTCACTGACCTACAACTCTCACCTGTTAGATGTTTGTCATGATAAGAAACAGAGTGCCATTTACTGTATCTCTTTGACATACGAACTAAATATGGTCCACTTTGTGGCTTCATGCCTTTTAAGTAGTTTCCAACGAAGGCTTACTTCTTTTCCAGCGTCTCAAATTTGTTTTACATTTTATTCACCCCGATCATTGGTTATCAACTCCACAACATAATATAATCAATAAACATCTTACAATTTTTCCCAACCTTCCTGAATAAGTAGTCGAATAGAACTTTCCAGGCACCTGAAGACTTGTCATGTACCTCTTTATCCAGAAAATTTTCATTCCCTTGAGAAAGTCGAAAACATTGACCATATTTAAGCCCCTTGTTCATAAGATTTCGTTATAATTGTTCGCCTAATCTTATCAGTTTTCCCTCCCTATATAAAATTGAAAAGGACTCTATTCAACTCCTTCAAAAAGTTGTCTGATGGATTCGGGAGAACAGCAAAAAGGAAAACCAATTGTGACAAGGAGAAACTCTTAGGACCACATTATTTAGGTACATTTCAGACGAGATTATTTTGGTAAATAATTGAAGGGAAATAAATCCTTTTTTACCAAATAAGCATAACCTACTAGGTAAGATGGTACCCACCAGTCTCGAGATAATTATTTTAATGACTATATTCGTCAACAGTGTTGTAGCCGAGACCAGCATATCCGAGACCGAGACCAAGACCAAGACCAGTGGGTGTCGAGACCAAGACCGAGATCGAGACCAGGAGCAGAGTTCGAGACTGAGACCGAGACCGAGATCAAATTTACATAATCGTTTAAGAAAATGAAACAAAGTGTTCAACTTTCTGAATACTTTATTTACCTGACGTACAGACGTCCTATAGCACCAAGAGTGCATCTGGCTCATTGATATATACACCTGTGTTCTATTATCATATACCCAGCATAGTTATCATAATAACTTAACATAATCATTTATTTTTCTTATGTGGCCCTTCTCTTTAAATCAGAGTCAGTCAGTGCTACAAGTGTTCAGTGTTGATGAACATGGTGCTAGTTAATGCATCATAGTGAGTTTGGCCAACCCACAGAAAAATGAGTCATAGAACGAGTTAGTGCCAAACATGACCATGGAGTACTCGCAGTTCAATAACCGGATATTTTGTTTTCGAGCCTAGCAGTGGCGCCCACAGGTTTTGTTAATTTCAGGTTGTTTAGATGCAAAACGGTCCTATCATATGGGATATTTTGGAACAGATCATATATGGCTAGAAAATGTCCATAATTAAGTGAATTCAAATTTTTCCGACTGACTGGATGGTTTTTCAACTGAGTGGCAGCCAGTAATTTGCACCTTTTCATGCGCTCTGCGTTTGTTTACAGTAGTGGGGATCCTTCCTTTGTCACTTATTGTCCTGGGAAAGGGTCTAAGGGGAGTCCCCTTTGAAAAATCTTTGTTTTTAGGTTGCTTAGATGCAAAATTAGTTTGAGAACCATTTGTGACAGAAATTAGTTACAATAGATCCATCACTCAGTCGAAAACACGCCTCACCCTCCCCTCTAAATCTATTGCTTAAACGCCTTTTGGGATCATTTTAAAGTTTTCAAAAAGAAAAAATCTGAAATCGATCAAGGGGTACGCGCGCCCATGCCCCCGCCGTGCTCCCGCCGTGCCTGCGCCAGTGGAGCCTAGGATAGGATTGCAGATAACTATGTAGGCCTAGCATATAATATACAGTAAACAGTGTGTAATATTTAGGCCTAGACTCATAGCCTTCAGAGTTGCCAGATAGCTGTAGTATTATATCTGATCATGATGGCCAAATGTTTTGCAGTTGCACTTCTTTCCATCTAAGAAGAATTCTGGTAGATAACTTAAGATATTTATATATGGAACTGGTATATTAGTTCATTCTATTTTTTCGATAACCAAATGATCATTAGTAGCCAGACTGGGTTAAATATGGTCATGAAAAGGCCAACAGGCAATCCGGAAGAGCTAGGAATGGATAGCACTGAACAAACACTGAAAAGGGGATTTTAACACACACACACACACACACACAGTGAACATGCAACACAGTGCAGTACCAGACTGCCACTGTTCTGATTATACTGAGTAACCTGACCTGTGTGCTAGTCCAATGCACTATTATCCCCATTGACCAAGTTAAGTTAAAGACACATTCACTAGTTTACAGAAAAAAGTTCAACCCATAAAAGATATAGTGTATGGACGCGTTGGATGAATGAATTTTTTCTCAATGAAATTGTTTTAAATGAAAGAAAATGAAGGAAAAGATAGTTTGAAGTTTGAGTTTATTGAAAAAAATAAAAAAGACAAGGTTTTTGCCGGTCTCAAAGCGAGACCGGAAATATTTTCGAGACCGCAAGGGTCCAAGACCGAGACCACAGGGTGTCGAGACCGAGACCCGGAAAAACCCGTCTCGAGACCGAGACTAAGCATCAAAGCGGCCCAGTAAAGCCCCCGTCCCCCCCCCCCGTCTCCGCGGTTCCTGTGTAGGAATAGTATCAGGTAAATACGCAGGTAAGAAAGATAATATTTCAGCTTAGGAGGGCACTTCCACTGTTATCGAAATTTCACATGGTCGAAACCTTATATTCCCATTTCCTTTGTTTAAACATGTAAATTAGATCTCAGACTGTTACCGTTTCCTTTACGTCCATCCATGAAAGAAGACCCCCCCCCCCCAAACAAAATCTTGATGAAAGCGTTCTTCAAGATTTCCAGAAATACCCATCATTATTTCAGAAAATTTGTAAATGTACATTTTGAATTCTACCCTTCAACTTTTTTGCAGTTCAAACATGATTCGAACAGTGAACCGTGGCTCGGACGTAAGTACAAATGCGTAGTATAAAGGTGTTTTGGATTTGTTTTTAATAACAGTATATGTAGAATTTACCGTAGACAGAATCATGGAAGACATTTGTTCTTGTCGTTTAAGTCACTTTATAGCCTAGTTTTACAATTTCGCCACAGTATAGCAGGCCCCTACACTGCTGTCACAGTATGAAGTTTCTGTTAATGTTAGTGGGGCAATACTCTCGTTGTTAGAGTTGTACGTACTGTGATGATATCTACACATCACTCCCGGTTTACACAGTATGACATGCAACACAGCCCAGTCTACGTCCCTTCTTAATCGAACATCGCTTTTGTAACTAGACAATCTGGGGGACTAATGTTTGAACTTGGCAGGGTTTTGAGCCACGAACTTGGAATCATTGCTATAACATTGTCAGGTCTTTACGCAGTTAGCAGCCCAATATGGGCCTATGTGTTTACCCGTAAGGACTGTACATGGGTTGGTTCATATGCGTATCAAAATGGGAAGGATATTGGGACTTCTAGGTGCAGTCATGTGAAAATGACACTGGGTACGTACCTCATGCGAACACGGTTCTGGCAAACCTGAACCATTTCATGTGGGCTTGGCTTGGTCTGGCCCAGCGGCCTCCATATTGGAAAATCTAAGAAATCTAGAAGGTATTGTGTGGACTGACCAACGCAACTACACGTGGCATGTATTGTTTCGCATTTCTCTAAAAACTTTAACAATAGAAGACAAGGGATATGGGTTTAGTGGCATATCTAGACATTTTTGCCAAGGCCATATCCAAAATTATCCTCCAGGGCACTCTCTCTAAATAACAACTTTGTTACTGATTCCGTTTTAACAGGGAGCAGGGGTGGTTCCACGATTTGCCCGACAAGGGGGCCAAGCTCCCCGACGGGGGGAGGGCAGCAACCTAAAGTTCCGACAGAGGCGATGAGTTGACAAAAGAATAAGGAACACAAATTTTCGGCCAAAAATTTCAAAATTTGTGAGTTTTCTTGAAGAAATTTTCAAAAATTTGGATTTTTATGGACGAAAACTTGAGAAATTTGGGTTTTCTTTAAGGAAAATTGAAAATTCGGGGTCTTCATTGAAGGATATGCCCTTCATATGAGCAAAATCAAACAGATCGTCTGGGCGACTTAAGGTCATGAGGATTACATATTTTATCGCAAGGAGTAATGCTCCCGGACGAAATTGGAAAATTTCCCCGAAGGAGGGATATGGCCCCCTGCTGGCGCCACCCTTCATAGGGTGTCGATTTTATTTAAAAAAGAGTGTGTGGTGGTGGCATTTGGCTTGGAACTAGTGTGCTTTCCTGGAGTGAGGTTTACGAGGTACTCTTCCCCGTATAAAAAAATAAAGATAGAAAAACAAAATATAGGTTACGTTTAACCTTTCAAAACAGTTTTCATTTTTTTAGTTGAAATTAATATTTTTCCAAAGTTACAGTACGCATTTGAAAAAATACCCGCACAAATGAGTTTTTCGCGGAGTCTGCACCCTGGCAAGGGACGATACCAGAAGTGGGGTTTGCGGTCCTCTTTGACATTTTTAGATGACATCACATTTGCGACTTTTGTGAACCTTTCCAGAAAAAAAATGTTTTGTCCTCCAACTGTTATTGGAAATTGCAATGAAATTTGCTGACGAACTTTGCTGGCGATGCTAGCAAAAAGGTATTGACCAAAAATTTTCATTGTATTTTGAAAAGGTGTTATTTGAGTGCTAGGCCTTCCCCTTTCAGCGTGGGATTCGGGACCCACCTAACTTGTTCGGTCCATAGCAACGAGCCCCGAGAGTCCAGTTGCAAAGTGTCCAAAACAGATTTGTGGGCATTAAAATGAAGCCAACAAATATTATTTGATGAGTAACTTCCAGGCCAAAAATATCACACTTTATCGAGTTTAAATCACAGTTCAGTCAGAACGGCCTGTCTAGTTGTTAAGGGTGGTCGTTGGCTAGGAAAGTGGATAGCAAGAGGTATTGTAATGGTTTACGAAACAATTTTCTCATGTTGTCCTACAAAAATGATAATGGGACAAGTTATACAGACAGTGTAAGTAATATGGCAGTTGCTTATTATTATACAGGTGCGCAGAAAAAAATTTGATTCAACATTTCAATTACGCTGTTACGCATGAGCCTAAGTGTAATTTTTAACAAACCTCATTTAAAGCTCAATGGCCACAAAACTGGTTTTTAAAGAAGATTTATTTTAGGTGCTAAATTTTCTGATAGATTTTCGGGAACTTTTTGCGTGTCAATCTCCCCCCCCCCCTCCTTCTCCTGTTCCCCTCGATCTAGTTAGGCTATGGCATGGCTGCCAAGTGATCTTTATAGGCAGCTAGACATGAATTTCTAAAATCCGAATAAAGATCGTCCCGTTCTTGCTCCAACAAAACTTGAATACATTGTTGTTTTGCAAAAGTTATTTGCAAGGCTTGGCAAATTGGAAGACCCCACGAACAGATGAATGCAATTGTTAGTGCTTGTTCTGCTTTAGCTAATTCCTTGTGTTTAACGAGTTCCATCAATGTCGATGTTATAACAGACTTTACAATAATTTCATCGTACACCCTGTGTTGAAGTAGCTTCTGTAAGAAAAGTTCTTGGGAGTCTGCAATAATGCACAGAAGTTGGTCATATTTGGGTGTAGAAAGGTGTGGAACAAGGGAAAGAAACCCTCTATCTAACACATGTCGTAGTTGTAAGAGAGGAATATATGCATGTTTCTGTATGTCTTCCTCTCTCATGCTTTCAAGAATTTGAGAAACCTCTTTAGGTAAGGTGTCCTTGAGCACTTGCAAAAACATATCTTTCATTCTTGATAGAGTGTTATTCAAAGTTGCCTTGTAAGCTTGATACAAAATGTTACAAGCTAGACATACTAGTAATTCTGTCTTTTTGCAACCATAACATGGCTCTACCACAAGGTGACGTAGATTCACTTTTAGACTTTCTAAAAACGTAGTTGAAAATACAAAACCATCTGAACTGAACTTTTCTTTCAGCATACCATAAATATGACGGAGATATTCGGTTATTTGTCTGCTGCATGTTCTGACAGAAGTTGTTGCGTCATGTATGTCATCCACGGTTGAAATATCGGGGGAAGAAGAACAGAGATCTTCAAGTTTTTGATTCAAGAGAAGTTGTTTCACTTCCATACACCAACCTGTCCCCTCGAAGCTTTCAATGAGACACTTTCTTATCTTTCTTTTGGTGTTTTGCTTTATATCTTTGTCTGAATCAGTCGCATTGTCCCTCTGAACATCTTTTATTAAATTTGACCATTCCACATCGAATACTCTTTCAATTTCGGTGTCTCTTCTTGTAAGCTCAGCTTTTTGAGAATCAAGATTGCAATCATGCAATGTTTCTTCAAGCTTTTTGGTGACCAGGAGAACTTGTTGCCCTAATTTTTCTTTTATTTTGGTTAACAACTGGGTTGTTTTGGTATTTTCCTTGGTGATAATTGATGACTCGATTGTCAACATCTGATCGATGGTGTCCCTTACAAGGCGGCTGAGTCTGTGGTGCCAAATGTCAAATCTTGTCAAATGATGCTTTATAACTTCACATTCCCAGTCTTGTTCCTGTTCTTTACATGCTGTCCGCATTTTTCGTCCTTCAGTGCTCAGCTTCTTGTCTAATTCTTTTACCAATGATGATCTTCTGTTGTTCACACTGTCTGCTGGTGTAGCACGAATCTGTTTCTTTGCATCAAGCCCAAATTGCATCATTTCCTGAAGAAATTTTAATTGGCCTCTCATGCAAGAAAGAGTAAAGTTGCAAATTAGAGACGTATCGGTTGTGTTGCAGAATTTGTAGACGAAATCTTCTTTTGCAAGAGCTTTCCAAACTTTGGCAATCCTGCCAGCAAATTCCGACATCGTTTGTTTTTTATGCTTTTGCATAACTTTTGTGAGAAGAGCCGACTTAATTTGCAAAGATGTTTCACTGTATCTATAGTTTTGGGTCCTCCAAAGATCGGGAACAAATAGAATGTCGTCCACACTGTCATCAGTGTTCAAAATTGTGAAACAATCAGAAAATTTTTTGTACTTATCTTGCATTCCTTCTTCATTTGCAGCCATCTCAATAGCTTCGTCCAATGTTTGTATTATGCTTTGCATACTGATTCGATTCTGTCCAGATGTCATAACACCTGGAACGAATTGTTCAATAAAGTAACAAGAGGAGGGCGTATTGATTTCTTTCATTCGGATAAATGTATGGGCAGAAATCTGCAAGATATTTAACAGACCCTCGTTGACTGTATCTGTAACGCAGTTAACGATAGTCATGTCAGAGATACATAGAGCCAACGTTGCTAGCTCGCTGTTTCTTTTTCGAAGTTGTCGATCAAGCTTTGAGTGCTCCTTTAAACCTTCCATGTCGATAACTGCGATGAAATCACAGCCTAGTGTTTCCTTTAGTTCATCATCAATTGGTACGAAGTAAAGAAACATGCCTCGTGTACATCTTGCGGCACCTTCCTTAACCCGAATGCCAAACATGCTGTTTAATAATGTCGACTTGCCAGTACTCTGCATGCCAATGATCGTAATTACGTAGATACGAGAGTCGCCGACTCTGTCAATCACTGCAGACAGAACTCCTCTCACCCACTTTATCGGTATGTCGTGAGCGTATCCGTTAAGTATTTCAAGGGGATAACCATTTAGTAGTAACTCACCTGCCATCCTCGGGAGGGGCTTGACATCAATTAATGTACCAGTGAAAGTTTCATCAGGATTTCGATAATTATGATAACATTCGTACATTTGGCCAAATTCACTTAAGAAATGTTCAAACCCCAATATGCGTGAGGCAAGTTCTTCTGATGTGAACACAATGTTACCTAAAAGTTGTGATTCTTCCTTCGATAATTCTTTTAAAGTTTTTTCTATCTGCTCACGTTCTTTTTCTGTAATGGTCTTGTCATAATTAAGTTTCTGATTCATGCATGTAATACTGTTAGATATTTCTCTTACTTTGCAACGAAGATTCGTCTCTTTGTCTACAAGGGGTTTCAGAGAGGCGGAAGAACTCTCGTCCAAAATCTGTTGAAGAGAAATTACCACAGACTGCCTGTACTTTTCATTTGGGTGTAAAAGCTCACGATAGAGCTTCTGAATCTCCGTTGAAATGGGCGTCGTGCGTTGCTCATTTATGAAATTATCTTCTGCTTGATGAAATTCAGCAATGTACCTTTCAGTGTCCCCATCCGTGATAGTCCTAGAAACTCGATTTCTAGTATGTGTCGCCCAAAATTTCCAATTTTCCTGAAAAGGAAGTGACTTGAACTTGTTTTTCATTATTTTATCAATACGCAAATTAAGTATATCTTGTACTGCTTTCCTTGCACCATAATAAGGTGGATCCATGATGTCTACATCAATTCGCAACTCTGAGCATATCGGACGAAAATCTTCTAAGCAATGAATAGATCTGCTTCCTTGCAATGAGTGCATCACGTTAACTTCAGTACAGAGCCTCTTCCCGATGTCAAGCGTTTTTAAACGATGTGCATCTAAAACAGTTACTTGCATGCCCGCGACCTCGTCTATGAGATCATTTGATATGTCTCCGTGGCCACACAGTACTAGCACAAGTCTAGAAGTAGTCGATATCTCTCTTATTATGTGTTTCTTGGAAGGTATGTTGGACTTGGCAATGAACACAATATTCAATGTCGAAAATTTAGCAACAAACTTTCGTTGTGAGTGTAATTTCTCGGCATCTCCACGAACGTTAAGGAAACAAGTTGACTCTCGGAAAGAATATTGGCCCATCTCTACCGAGCTTGGAAGGAACCATATTCCTTCTACCGTTCCCTGTGATAAAATCGACATTGCACTGTCTTGCTCACAAGATAGAAAATAGGGATGATCGTCGTTATTTTGAATTGGGCCTAACATTTTGTTCAGTATATTTGACTTTGATATATCTATATTACCCAGGCGTAGGACGGATACTGTTGGGAATGGATGTTTCACAACAAATTTTTCCTGCACTTCATTTGAGACAGGGTTTTTCCAAACTTTTGTTATTCGAAGAAGACCCCATAACAGTAGCAGTACTTTGGAATGGTCGAGGGATGGGAGGAGAACAGGAACTGCAAGCTGGCAGTGGGTCATCTTTGACAAAACCTCTTGCATTAAAAAAGGATCGCAGCAATTTAAAATGGCAAATATCATGTCCCTACAACTAAGTTTTAACTTTTTTGTAGTAATTTTTGTTATAGATGACTTCAGGTCTCTTGCGACCTCTTTGATTTTCGGCAAATATTCAATTGGCTCTGAATTCGTAAATAATAGCACTGATCGATAATCGTTTGACATGAGGCGCGTGAAAAATGTAAAGACTATTTCTTGAGGTGAGTTCGTACTCTCCATTTTGCGAAGTGTAATGCAATCTGCATACTTGATTTGCTTCCCTAATTCATTACTTATTCCAAATTTACTTAGAATCTGTTTAATATTTTCAAATATTAGGGAACTAGTGAGGGACAAAGCATCAACCAGCTGACTATCAGTCTTGGCATTCGGTTTAGCCTCTTGTGCTTGTTCTTGTGTCTTTGGTCTCTCCGTATCCGACAAATGGTTGGAATCTAAAAAGAGAATAGAGCGTAAATGTGATATGCAAACTTTCTTCATGTTTCAATTCAAGTGCCGGGCGCGAATTTTTACTTCCAGGACAGGGAGGGGAAAATATGAATTATTCATATTATGGGGTGAGGTGCGAAGCGCTGGTGGGGGAGGGTTCGGGAGGGGGTGTCCTACACCCCCTCCATACTACACCCCCTCCACACTCCCTCCCGACATGGGAAAATGTTTAAAAATTTCCCTTGAAACCATGCAATTTAGTGACATTTCTCGGCTTTATTCCAGGCAATGAATGGTAGTTATTGTACTCTGCACAAAAAATAATAAAAAATAAATAAGAGCAGAAACTTTTCCTAATCAGATTTATTAGAGAGCGAGCAATAAATTTTTTCAATTTTCAACAAGAATTCAGACAAAGTGATTGTGACGGGGAAAGACTGAAAGACGAGAAGGTACAAAGAAATAGGACTAAGAAGTATTTGATGGAATGCTTACTCTTTGAAAAACCTTTGAATACATTCAGATCGTCATGTTTGAGTTCATTAGCAATGTGCAACTAGCATTGAGGCCCACACGAAGAGCGACGACAAAAAATGCAATGCTAAATGTATAATACGTTGTACTTCGTGTCCTGCACATCTCACAAAAATGTTGGCACTGATATGCAATTGCTACATTATCCCCTTTTCCCTTTTGCTTAGCGATTCTTTCTCCTATGCCTACTTCATAAACGAGAAAGAAGGATCAATACCATGAAGAGATTTTCTTCAAGGCGAACTTTATGAATAGGCCTTCCTGAGTCAATATATCACTCAGAAATATAATTAACTTGGTAAAACATTACATTTACCCCTGCTTTATAAACAGCTCAAGCAAATGGCCTGATGATTGTGAAATCATAAAGAGACATTGATGGGGTGTACCTGGAAACCATTTTTTGGAAAATAGTGTTTTCAAGAATAATTTCATCTATTTCGTAGCAACAAAAATGAATTCGTAGCAACGAATTATAAATTCGTAAGAAAGAATTATAAATTCGTAGCAAACAAATTATTCATTCGTAGCAACATATTATTAATTCGACGCAAAAAAATATTGATTCGACGCAACAAATTACAAATTCGTAGCAACGAATTATTAATTCGTAGCAACAAATAATTAATTCGTAGCAACGAATAATATATTCACTCATGATTGATTCGTAGTAACTAATTCGTAGCAACGAATTACTAATTCGTAAGAACGAATTATTAATTCGTAGCAACGAATTATTAATTCGTAGCAACGAATTCTTTATTAGTAGGAACAAATTAAAAATACTTTTTTTCGCAATACACTAATGGGTTTTCTTATGAAAGCCTATATGTGCCGTGCAAAAATATATATTCAATTCGTATTTACGAATTAATCATTCGTTGTAACGAATTAATAGGTTGTTTGTTGCCAAGAATTATCAATTCTTAAAGACAAAATAGAAATATTTTTGCATGGCACTAATGGGCTTTTGCATTCTTCTACTAAGGACGAGAATCTTCCTAGGACTACGGTGATTCTACTTCGAGAACCTTCGATTTCCTTGTAGAAAAGACTGATTTCCTCCAAATTCTAATTTTAGCAATGATCGTCTCTAGAACCGTCTCCGTATATAAGTGCATTATGTGCGAGAACATGCTAGAATTTTATAAGAAACGAAAAGTTTGAAAATACCGGAACGATTGATGACCAAATGCTAGCACTTACAATAACAGGTCCGAGAGATAGATTTAACTTTACGACAAGCCAGTCAACTTTGTCATTCTCTATATTGTATATACCCAGGAGAGAGACACAATTTCTTTACCAGAAAGAATACCCAGTTGAGGACTAACGTTAATTTTTAGCTCAGCTGAAAGCTTTCAGCTGAGCTATTGCTGTCGTGCACGGCAAACGTCTGTCACCATAACATTTGCGTTTAAGTGCCTGATATTTCGCTGTTTTTCGTTAGATTTGGCTGAAATTTAGTAGAGATGTAAGCGGAAGTAATATCTGTATGCTGCGACTCTTTTCGATTATTTGACCTCTATTTGACTCGGTAGGGGGCTTTGTTTGATAACGTAAAATTCCCTACTTGTCTTTCAGTTTTGCACCAATCTTGATAATATGTTTCATATAGATAGTTCAATTTGTGCTGAACAAAAGTTAATTTTTTTTTTCGTTTTTGCAATCATTAAAGGCATGAAAACAGCACTTTTTGAAACAAATTCTGGCGAAGTCCTCCAGTTCGGGAATACATCGAGAATCCCAGTTGTTATCATTTGAGAGACTCTACAACGAAACGAGGTACAAAAGTATACTGAACATATATAAATGTACAGGACGTCTCGTGCTTAATCGTGTGGAAGTGTTTACGCAAAGTGCAGTGTATCGATTTTTGAATACCGTACGTGGGCTATACCACACTATGTCAGACTATGTTTGCTCAGCTCTTTGCTTTCCAAACCAGGGATATGACCTGAATAAGGAATGTACCGTACAGCCTACTATGGAGGAGTTACGTAAACATGTCTCATTCAGGCGTTTGAGTAATAGACTAGCTAAATTGGTTGGATGGTTAGGCCTACTCGAAAAGAAATACCGGACGTTTGAAAGTTGTGCAAGTTCTTGCGAATATGCCGGTGGCCTTGTGCGAAACAGTCAGGTATAAGATAGGCCTACACATTTTTGTGTTGAGGCAGAAACAAGTATTCAACTTAGCCTGATGTCTGAATGGTTTTTAGGAGTTTGGCTTAAAGTTTAAAGAGAATATATCCAGTCGCCTCAAGTTTCAAGTTATTTGTAAACATTACCTTAATCTTTCAAATCTTCTTGTATCTCCTTTACAAACATTTTTCTTAACATTTCTGGACAAAAACTATTTACTATGAAAGGTAAACAAATGACTTATCCTTCCTTAACAGCAAATTAGTTTATATTGTCAAATGAAGGAAAGAAGCGACTCGCCGCGTAAATTGGGATGCCGGCGCGGGGTACACTACTTCAAGTTAAGGTGAATGTTGTCTAGGAAATGTCGTAAGAGGAAAGAGGAACCCACCCCTTTCTTTTAAACAAAGAACATAGCACGTTGATTGAAAATACAATGCTTCATATTGACGGCTGTGCTAACATTCCAAAAACAATTTTCGGTTTGAAAAGGTAAACGTGCATTTTGAGGGCGTGTGCCATATGTCAGTCTCGGTGCCTGCAGGAATTGTGCAGCTCAGGCTTCCAGTCAAGCAGGCCAAGGGGGCGAATCCCTCTTTGAAATTTGTTCGCCCCCTAGCAAGTTTTCAAGTTGCCATTGGCTTAATGGCATTCGTATACATTTGGCCCCCTTAAAAATTTGTTAGCCCCTGAAAGCCATTTCGCCCCCATTCAGTACCTTGTCAGGCTACGAGCCTGGTGCAGTCACATGGGCGTCGACACTGCAGGAACCGCCCCAGTCTTGTTCTCCGTTGCCGAAAGCCCCACCAAGTTGTTAACGAAGGGGAAGCCATGGGGGATGATATTTCAATAGCGTTAGACTTAGTATAAGTGTGCATATTTTCCCAACACTCTCTACGAACTGTAGTCACCCTCCGGCCTGTTGCGACACATTCACCGGTCCTAAAAGCGATCGACGATTTATACCTAGTAGATCCCAATCACAAAAATATTATGCAGTAAAATAATTTTGTAGGGGAAAACGGGATTAAAGAGTACTCAGAATTAGGCGCGTAAAGAATTTAATTTAGAAATTATCCCTTTATAATGAGTAATTGAGCAGTTTCGGTTTTTCTCAAATCATAGTGGCAACACGTATTTGAACTTTTGTCCCTGGATAAGTTCAAGGAATATCTTTGGGGCAAAATATCGCTTTCAAGACCTTTAACCATTTGTAAAATTTCTTCATCGGAAGTTACTGTCTGGGTCCAATTATGGAAAACAAATGAGGTCTACAAAGCAGCACACTCATAAACATTCATTATTTGTATACTAACATGTCTGTGCAGTATATAAAGTTAACTTTGTGTACCAGATTTAGTCTTTCAGAGACTTCAGGATTTCAATACATATATATTTCATTGCATTCAGTTTATATTTATCTCTTTGTTTTCTAACGTACGTATGAACAACATGAGTTACAGACCCAACCAAAATATTGACTGCAGACTTTTAGGTCAACAGGAAAAGCTGAGCTTCGGCAACATTGTTGCGCTTGTTATATACCTGGAGCCAGACGTATTGCTGACTGCAGAGAGAGATTCGTGCCTATATCCCTACACTTGCTGAATTGGTGAACTGCCGAAAAGTTCCTGCACTTACATCAACCGCACACACCAAATACGTGAGTAAAGCCTGCGCTAAAACGAAGGTACCTACACTACACTGGACACAAAAGCGTTACAACGAAGCGAGTTCCACAGAGCCAGCCCAGACTAGAGATACGTATACTAAGTAAATAGTGTGAATGCAGGCCTAAGTTAAAATTCAGTATTTATTAGAATCAAGGGAAGGGGATTAAATAATAAGCCAATCGAATTTTACATCTCATTCTTCTGCATTCTTTCGCTGTTACTGGTTTGTGTGTTGTATCGAGCCTTAACAGAATGCATAAAAAGAAATATTAGCTTTGGAGGTAGATCTAGGATATTTTCACAGAGGTGGTTT
The DNA here is from genome assembly GCA_029531755.1 of Holothuria leucospilota. Lineage (NCBI taxonomy): Eukaryota > Metazoa > Echinodermata > Holothuroidea > Aspidochirotida > Holothuriidae > Holothuria > Holothuria leucospilota. The sequence continues at coordinate 50,728,142 of CM055976.1, forward strand.
CCAAAGAAGAGCGCTGTAACGGAACTATAACCGACCGCAGGGCCACCAGTAACCAAGGTTGAGGTAAGGACATTTGACATTAGGCGCACCCGTAATGCCGACTTTGCAGAAAATCGCGCCCAAAGCACAATTATCTTACTACAGTTCCTTCTTTGATGTGCTAGGAATGTTTAGAAATTTTTACCATTTAGTAATTTTTTCTGTTTTGGTGGGGTTTAACTTAAGGCGATGTTGCCCAAGGGGGGGGGGTGATACCCCTCTCCCTTGAGAAATGTTTTGCAATAAGATTTTCCCAGATCCAAAATGGTGCTACCGTCAGTAAAGCTTTTAACTGAATACATGTTTAGAAGTGGCAGGTGTATTTGAGATGTGTATCGAGTGGGATGGAGAGGGTTCATTTGTCAGGAAGGGTAACCCACATAAGGACACTTGCAAGGCAGGGGTCCAGGAACCTCCAGGGAAGAATATGGGAAGAAGCAAACTCTTACAATTGTATTTTTCAGGTTCTTTAAATCATAGTCAGGACAGTGAAATTTTCAGTATTTCATTACTTTTTTCTTCAGGTCAACTTTCAATAGGATGGGAGTACCTCATAGAATTTGCTATCCGGCATAATTAGGAGGGAACATATCTTAAAAGTCAGGAAAGCGACTCCTCCTCTAAAATAAGAAAATATTGTGAAAAGGTAACATCATTATCGTTTGGATAAGGTTTAGAGGTTTATCTGATGATTCCCGAATTTTCTCTTCGAGTACTACTCGTGATACATCCTTTCTTGCTTGCATGAAATTGTACTCTTACTTAAGTCAGATTTGGGTAAGTCTTCACTTTTTCTTTATAAAATGAAGATACTTACGTTGACAGGAAAGTGTTTTTTCGTAATGTTCTATTTCTTTAACAGCCAATTCACGGTTGATCTCGACCAGTAGTTGCCGTAAATATGAAACGTCAAACTCAGAAATTTCACCTCTCTGTTCCATAATTCGTAGCAAGTCAGTGCTGTGTTGTATTTTATCAAAGTCAGCCGGTGGCAAACGTATCATCGTAGCGATCTTTTTACAGTCATTGAGGTTTAATTGCTCACTTATTCGCTGCCACAAGAGTCCAAATGGACTTATCCTTCCAGCGTTACTGTAGTCAACATTCCTCTCTTTACCTTCAACACTATCCTGAAAAACAAATTATTTAATTAATAATTGTAGATAAATTCCTACGAGAAAGACGTATACCCGTAACTAAGGTGTAAAGTGTCAGCGTACCCCCTTCCAGCGATGCCCCATTCCACTTGAGGATCCTCCATCCACATTTTCATCTAGCTCTTGTGAAATTTTATAATGTACTTGCAGAAAGTAAACTTAAACTCTCACCTGGTGTGAAATACCCTTCAAATGCAGTGATATGCTTGACATTCTAAAAGAATATTCTAAGGCATGCTCCTCGGAACCAGTCACCTTGGCTTGAACCTCAGCTTCTGTAATGCTTTGTACTTCCGGCACCAGCCAGTTTTCGCTTGCAAGGAACCAGCCAAGCCCGCCTAGCCGGGGTGGCTAGGGAACTTAAATTCCCAGTTTTGTAAGCACGCCCCCATAAAACTTGGAAACTGTATATACCGGTAGCTTTGCAACAGACTGTTGCAACTCCCTGCAAAGACATTGAAAGTCTGCAAAATAACTGCACATGGTGCTGTGGCCGAGTGGATAAAGGCGGTGGCATTTGAAGCGATGAAGCTTGGCAACGGGGAGCTTCGATCCTCGGCCAGGTCAAAGTAAAGTAAGTTTTTCATCCAGTAGAAATGAACTGTCTTCCCATCTGCACTGGCCTTTGAAAAGGAACGGAATTTGATATAAAAATTTGAGTTGGCTGCCATCCGACGTGAATTAGTAATTCATGAGCCATAGCCTTCCTCCTCGTTCGTAGTCGCTTTGCGTCGTAAAACAACTGCCCTCCAAGGCCCTGAATTATTATCATCAATGTAACCACATCGGGTCCAAGTGGTTGCTTCATTGTATTACAAAATATATTAATTCAAGTAAACCGTACACATGTATTAGCCAATCATTAAATGTAACATTAACATTTCAGTCTATGCAGCAAGACAAAACATGGAACAACGGTAAGGATGGGGGGGGGGGGGGGGGGTTAACAACGGTAGACCGTTGGTGGTTGGTGGTTTCAATGGAGCTCTAGATATCATGGGTCTCATTTGCCACAATTATCAGGGGAAGTGATATCATTATTGGGGAAACTGTTTTAGCGTTTATCACATTTTTCCTGTTGTTATCTGGGCTTGCTTGTGTTGTTGTATAATGGCTTTATTTGGAGTACTGTTGCTCAATACATTTTGGTACATTCGCGTTGAAGTGGCCAAGGACAGGTCTACCTGCCATCTTGCCATCTTTGATAACCTTGTAGAAATATTTTTTGTTGTTGTTTTTCAGTTTTTCTGCACCATGAAGTTTCAAAACTGCCCTAAAAGCAAAAAATGTGATACTTTCATTTCCAACGTAAAGTTTGAAGATTAACTCAACAGCAAAATAGTTTGCGCGCTTTCAACAGCTCTTCCTCAGTTGCAAAGTGATGACAAATGTAAAAAGCTAGACCCCATTTGGGTTCATCCTAACGAGAAAGCTCATAAAAGAGACTTTAGCTTTATGATTACTCAGGTTTAAGATGGATTTCAATTGCCTGTTGCCTCTTTCCTGGACCTATTCGAAGTTGCCATTGAAGATAGCAAATTGAAAGTCAGTAAGATGAAAATGCCCGTCAACTGGGAAGCCTAACGTGTTCCTAAGTACGCTAAGTTTGTAGTTATTGAATCGTAGTCTGACGTTTGTACTTAATGCGCAATAGAGGTGGCCTGGGGACATTTGGAACATTACAACAGGTAGACTTTATTCTTGGAGTCGGAATTAAAGCTCGCAGGTGTCAGACTGTCAAAGTAAAATGTTGGGGGTCGAAATGAGTACACACTATGCAGCTGGGCTTTTTGAAGGTGATGTTGCCACCTCTTGAGACTTCACTTGGATAGGGAAGGACGTCATAACTACCATAGATCTAATGTTGCGTGGTTGTCAGAAAATCCAATCAGACCTATCATATCAGAAAACGGAACTGTCAGGGAGAAAATCTTGTGATTTGTTACCTGCTTCTTCAACCCCTTGTCCCATTCCTGCTATATTCAGGACACCACGGACTTTATTCGGAAAATTGGTGAGATGCACAATATCCCACATGTAACAATTCTGGTCACTCTTGAAGTGTCCTCTCTGTACACAAACAAACTGAAAAAGACCGCATCTCCGCTTGTAAAGCCGCTTTTAAACCCGATTGGGACAAAAAGCCCATTAAAACTTAGGTGAACTGATCTCATCTTTGGCAACCACCACTATCTCCAAATTCATGGTAACGCCATGGCAACCAATATGGCTCCCTCGTTTGCAAATTTATTCATGGGTAACCTCGAAAAAATCCTTCTCTGGACAAAATATAAAACCACAGATTTGGTTACGTTTCATTGACGATATCTTATGAGCTGGCCCCACAGTTAAGGTACTTCGGATGTGGTTACTTTTCACTGACGATATCTTATGATCTAGCCCCACAGTTAAGGTACTTTGGAAATTCATGTGGAGAACATCAGTTTGTTCCATCCCACAATCAAATTCACGGCCCATTCCTCTGGAGTCAGTATCCACTTGCTGGACACGACAGTGACCATATAAAATGTTTCACTCAAAAAAGGCTTCTTCAATAAACCCTAGGACGAGCACAACTACCTACTACCGAGCAGCTGCAGTCCCCCGTTGTTGCTTTGTTGCATCCCCCAAATTAACGGGACATTTTTGTACCGGCAAAATTCAGGACAAAACCTCAGTCGAGGCTAACGTGCACAACGACAATTTTGCTTGTTTTCCTTGCCCGTTCAAATGCAAGACGTGCGCTCTGATTGATTCCACTAAATGCTTCTAGAGCTATCAAACTGCAGCTACTTTGCAGATCACACAGTCAATTTCCTTTCCAAAAACGTCATATATCATATGTTTCATTTTGTGGGATAATTACCAAGATTTCCAGATACCTTGGAGAAAATCGCTCTTAAAGGTATTTTAAATTTTGTTTGCAAGGATCCCCCGCTCTACTCCACGACGGCCTCCTCGGCCCTCCGGATTCGTGTTTCGCTTATACAAGTGCAGGCCCGTAGCCAGGCTGGAGCACGAAGGACCGTGCCCCCTGTGCTTCCCACATGGAAAGTCGATTAAAAATAAAAAAAGTGACTTTCTACGTGTAATAAGTGGCCCCAGTATTCCTCGAAGCGATTATTGAGCAAAATTTAAAATGATCCCAAAAAGCGTCTAAAGAAAAATTTTCGCGCTAAGCGCGCTTCAATCTTTAGATCTATTTTATTTTAACCCCCTCCGTTTCAAACGTATTTGCTTTATTCAATGCTAGGGGTTCCATAATTGTTCTTCCGTGTAGGCTTGATTCTATTTTCTTTTTCCTATTTTTGGAAGGTTCTTCATTCAGACTCGCCATCGTGGCAGACACATTTTGTCAGAAAATCAAAAGTGTCTGAATGCTGAGCCCAGAGGTGGCGTCTATAGGTATGTCTGTTTGTATGGGGGGGGGGGGGCTGCGTCCCGTCGGGGAAATATTTCGGTTTGGCCTTGGAGGTTTAATGGGTAAGATAAAGTATGTAATCCCATGACGACGACCAGTGGCCCCAACAAATTTTTTGCTTTGTCTCTTAAGGAGAGCAGATTCTTCAACAAGAACCAAAAATTTTCCAACTTTAAAAAAAAAATCAATTTTTTTTCTTTGTTAAATAGAACCTCAATTTCTGGGCGCCCTTCGCGAGCCTTAACTTCGAGTTTGTATCCTTTCGGCAACCCGTCGTATTTATTGGGGCTTAGGGATTCTAGCCTCCTGTCAAGGAGCTTGGCCCCTTGTGGGCAAATCTTGGCTCCACCCCTGTCTGAATCTGCAGTCAGGTTTTACCGTGGTCAATGATTTTTCCATCAAAATTTCGGTGCGCGTAATCCCCACAATCGACGTAATATCACCTTCAACATTATAAGCCCAAATATACCAGTAAACTATTATGTTCTATCCAAACCTAGGTGTGCACTCAAAGTTAGAATGCGGACATTAAGAGGTTTATGGCATTTAGCAATCTAATACCTTGGGTAACATTCGTATCGTAACATGCCAGTGATGATTATATGGTTCAATTTACTCGTACCACAATTTTATTCCAAAATACTTTTTCCGTCCATGGTGACTGTACATTTAATTCTGTTGTACAAGCAATTCATGCAAAATTTCGTTCAAATTAAAAATACGATAATTGTGACCTAAGTATGAACGATGAAGAACTTGGTGTACTCTCGGTGTCATTTACAGGTCAGCTCAAAGCTCCGTGCTAGTGTTCTTACTATGTTAATGCCTCATACATTTCGGAGGTTTTCCCTCTAGATCACACCAAAATTATACTAAACCGCACAAGGGCATTTTGGGAGCCCATGGTCCCCCCACCGTTTGGAAAGCAATCAACTCTTCACGTCCGTTTGCGGAACTGAAGAAGCATCGTCATGATCACAGCCTTGTTCCGTTTACATTTTTGGAGACTGTCCACGTCTGTGTATCACAAGAGAAGGGGAAAATTTGCCATCAGGCAGAGGGGAAATTCAAGCGTGCTTCTCGGGCATGTGCATATAGGTAGAATCGATTACTATAAGCTATCTGTGGAGGGCTTGAGATGTCATCTCCTGTGGTTTCCGCAAACTACCTTAATCCGGTGGCACAACTGCCTTTACATAACTTTCTTCGGTTCCCCTCTTTGCTATGCCTGTACCATTCTATCTCAGAATTCTCCTGGCTACGGGCCTGTCTGATCTCATATTCCTTTTGTAAAACGCTGGACCTGCTCTGTGGAAATTTTTTACCTACAGCTTCTCCCAATAGTTCACATTTACACTGATTCGGGTATATATAGTACCACTTTTTCCTACATTACAACTAATGCCATATCACTTAAGTTACCCATGAAATAATGATGACTTACAATTGGCTGCCTTGTAAAAGAACGAAAAAGCAGAGCTGCCTTAAAAGTAACGTCAAGCCCTATTTATCCCCAGCCACAAAGTGATTTACCTCATTTTCCAAGTCTTGATGTTTTTTTAAACACAAGAGAGCAAAATATGGAATGTTCAGATGTATCTTACAAAGTCTGCCAAGTCCGACGATCTTGGAGGTATCATTTGCAAAATCCCCCTTGATAGCTACGCTCCAAGTCCTTTAGAAAGGAACTTAGTTTAGAAAGTGTCACTTGTCCCAAATAACAGTCCCAAGACAATATCTGTGTAGAGCCTAGTTAAACCTTTACGTTACGCTCATGATACATACGGTAATCAGGGCCGTAGCATGGACGAAATCCCTATAGGGTAGGGGGAAGTTCATGACACTATCTAAGCGGAGGACCAACTGACGTGCCTACAGATAGTTAACACCGGGACGGACCCTTGCTTTTCATTTGTTTATGGGTGCCATCCTGGGGAAGGGTGCTAAGGGGAGAGACACATATAAGGCCCGGCTTAATTGCAAAATTGTCCTATCGTTGGCAAGGCTTTGGACTGCTTATATCTTTACAAGTTGTCATTATTTTTTATTAAATGAAAGTCTTCCTACTTTTTGACTGGGAATAAGCCAAGAGGTACTGACTAAGAGGAGGGGACGACACCCTATACGCGTTGAGAAACTTTTGGCTATGTGATGTGGCTTGGATTCAAAGTGGTGCTATCTTAAGTAAAGTTTCGTAAAGCGTTGAATTGATATATCTTAGGAATCCTCCTTATTTAGTGATTATTTTTCTATTTTGGTATTTCTGGAAGGTTGTAATTGAAGAGGATGTTGTCTAAAGTGAAGAAGGACACCTCTACTCTTTGAGAAATTTTTCTCGTTCTAAGTTTTTCTAGATCCAAGATGGTCTTATCTTTGGGAAAGTTTTGGACTTTGTTTTTAGATTTTATGCTTCAGAACACATTTAGATTTCAGGAAGAAAAGTAAGATTTGACTTAAAGGGAACATGCATCACCCCAATTGGAATTAGACCAGAGTATTGCATGAATGGCTCTTGAGAATCATGTTACATTATGTTTCTCACAGAGTTGTGAAATTCACGTATAGAGTAAGTCCTTGGTTTACCTTGAATACGCAAAATTATTTTCCAACATTTAATGAAAGATAGGCCTACTTGAAGTGGAATAAGAGGATATTTGTGAAATTTAGCTGTTGTTTTAAAATAAGTTTGCGGAGACTGTTTATGCCCTTTAAATTACAAGTTACTGTACAAGCTCATTCAGTTAAGCTAATAATTAAAGGTAATCATAGACCATTTTATCTTAAGCCAGTGTATACGCCGGTTTATTCAACTGGTGTATCTTGAAGGAGGAAGATGGTTTATTTGTCAGGAAGAAAACCCCGCACAAGCACGTTTCCATGATGGTCTCCGGGAAATTTTTGGGGAAAAGGAACCCTTATGTGCGATTTCCCAGATTCTGGGTTCCTTAAAGTTATAATTTGGACAATGAAATTTCCAGCATTTTAATACTTTTTTCTCAAGTAGAACAAATTTCATTTACGGTTTGGAAATCTCGGGGGGTGGGCAGTTGTCCGCCTGTCCCCAGGAGGCTACAGCCTGGTAATGCACATTGTGGTGGTATCGCTTTCATTACAGTTTTGCACAGAGTTGATTAAAACAAACACCCGAAAAAAGTGTGACCGGTCAACGCACTATTCCATTTATTAGACACTCAACAGTAATTTTTCATCAAATATAGTATCTGACTCACATCTCTGTTACTCTTGGTATCCTACGATTACCACCTTAATTTTACACCATCACGGCCTTGTTTCAAAATGAGTTAAGCTCGATCTGAAGTTTGGTTTTAATAGAACCATTGAACGGTCTTTACGAAACAGGGCCTCGGACTAATATATTGTTGATAACATAGTATCATTGCGCCATCCGGAACTTGTATATGCATTTTGAAGACAAACAGATATCTCATTCCAATGACTACCATACTGTAACGCACTGAGTTTAAAGGGCAACAACCCATGGGTGTATTTTGGCCATTTGACGCTTGCACCTCACCAACCCCAAGGAAGGCGCCCACCTAGATACTTCACAAGGAGAGCGAAAATGTGTGTTTTCCTTTATTATCTTGAATCTATTATTTTGACCTGATATGCAAAGTACTCATTTTTCCTATGCATTCATCGAGTACGAACAGACGAGTTTTTTTTAAAAACTTGGCTGTTAATAATTTGAACATTAGTGATAGACTATATGGAATTTTCCCATGGATCCATGCGCGCAGGTTTTACTTGGCCAAAAGCACCCCCTGTTCCAGTTTGTCTGGTTGCCAACTGTGATACATTCAACTTCTAAGATACAAAACAACACTCAGTGGTATTGAATACTTATTTGTTGTTGTTTTGCGTTTCCAAAATACAGTTTAGCCCTAGAACTTTTTAAAATGTGCAGTGAGAGGCTTTACTGGAACTAATGCTAGTACGGTAGATGATCAGTTTCCTAATATTATTTTATTGGCCAGAATTTATGAACGTTATGTTTTGGTTAAGTGTAGGTAAACCCCAGTAGGAAGAAAGCATTCAAACAATGTTCGTATACAACTGATTTTGTTTCGACAGGCGTACAGCTTTCACTTCGAGGGCAATAACAACTCTTCTACTATCAAAGAATTAGTTGGCATTTTTTGCCTCCCTTGCACTCCCCCCCCCCGCATTCCCCCCCCCCCCCCGCATTCCTCTCCCTTCCCTCTCTTTATTTCTTATTTTGACTTCCACAGGACACAGAGCTCGTTTACCTAAGTAACTGCAGTGGGCCACTCCTTTGTTTGATATCGTTCTTTGATTATTCTTGTAAATTATTAGTACGCTCAGTTTGTTCAGTTACCTTTTTATCTCCCATTGTTGTTCTAACCTTTGTCCATTGCCATTGATTAGATTGCCGCTTTTTAAAAGGATGTTTCACAGGTGTCGTCTAATTTATGGCACTTGCTTGTAGGCTATTGATGAATATTCAATGAAATGATCTTGCGTAGCAGATTTGCTTCAAACAGGAAGATTTTATGTTATTTAAGAAAGATGTTCCCTATATCCTATGACAGAATCTGCAGAAAGCAATTATACTATATGCCCGTTAAAAGAGTAGACCTTGAATTTTATGACCGATGTTGTGGTTAAACGTAAAAACGCAATAGTTCGAAGTGTCTACTATGAACAATTTAGTGAAGACATGTGGTGTCGCCATGCTTTTCAAAGCGGGGAACCAAGCATTACGATATTTCAGTGAGAAGAAAAACAGACATGATTTTAAACTGTACGTGACACGTATACTCTATCCCGAACGCAGGGCCACGGGAATCGTCTTGAAGCCCCTTACTAAGTCAACCGCAATATTTCCTTGAAGTAAGACACTAGACGAAGAGTCGGAAGTTTTATGCCCTCTCTAAACATCTGTGCATGTATGCTTGCATGAAGCCCTAATCAGGACGACATAAGGTAGCAGCCTAGTAAGTTAACTTTCTCTTTCCTAGTCTACACTAGCTACATAGGTCTTCCCGCTGAAAGCTCAATAAAAACAGCATAAATGTCGGGCAAATGAATACTTTCTCATTTCTTTTGCGTTTAATCATCTTTTCTTAGTGACATATCAGTCTTCAGTACTGGTTTCTGTTAATAGTTGACTTGTTTATTTCAACTTTAATGATGTTGGATTACCTCGAAAGGAATAGCCATGACACTCTTCCATCGTGTATCAATTGAAATCGCTTAAATTGATTTGAAAATCTCAAGATACACTGAGAGCCCGGTAATAGGCCGAACTATTTCCATCGAAGGACAATTCTATGATATGTATGATGCTCCTGTTGTACATAAGTACGGGGACACGCTGGGGTTTTGTCAAGTACGGTTTGTTACTGCAATGCAATTATGACTTCGAGGCCAAAGTGCAGCTGACGAGGAGTTGCGTGTCATAAGAGCTTTGCAAAATGATAACAAACTTTACAGACGGTTAATAATTATCAGTAATTTTATGTGTACTTCGAGTCATAACTGAAGTAGTTTGCAAGAGGTTTCTCAAAATAGGGAACTCGCTCTCTCTTCTTCTCTTATTTTGCCAAAGCAGGATTCTCAATGCTTTTCCACCAATAATAGTCAACCAAAATGCGGGTTTTTCCTTATTTAGATTTATATAGAAGACTGGGATTTAATAAATGCCATCTCAGTTTACTGTTTTCAAAATTTTAGGTTTTGAAACGTCATCAGGCGGTTTGTATCCTTCAAAATGCCAGGGAATGCAACAGGATCCGTTAACGTAATCACTCTTTAAGCATTTCAGCCTTAAAAGTGTCACTTTCAAGACTCTTGAGTGAAACTCCCAAAATTACTTAGAAACATCAACGATCATAGAGTAATTATTCTTCAACATTGGCACGCCAGCAGCAAGAGACATTGGTTTCCATATACCCATTTACGTCTTTAGGCATGAACATGGAAGGTGCGTGCGAAATGTAACGCTTCTCTTGTAGTTGAATTTATTGCCTTTTATCAGCAGTAGCGCCGGGATTTGCCCGGCAGGGGCTCTCCTCGAAAGGGGGTCGCAACACGAAGATCTGACAAGAGCAACGAGTTTTCCCAAGAAAGGCGAACCCCATATTTAAAATAGTATATAAGACTACATGCAGGGATTTCAGAAATTAGGGTTTTCAATGAAATATAATTGAAAATTTGGGATTTATTAAAGAAAATTTAAACATTTGGGATTTACTAAAGAATCTGTTATTTTTGGGAGCAAGATCTAGAAAATCGTCGGACCGGTCGGGTATTACATACTCGTACCTGTGAAGGCTCCCGTCAAAACTGAAAAAATAATTCAGACTAAAAATAATAAAACAAGAGGGCAATCCACGGAGTTGCTTATCTCATCGCCAGCACATGGCACTGTGTTGAGCCGTATAACCGGAGGACGCACATCAATGTGGAATCACAGCGCAATATATCCTGCTCTATGTGTGGAAATTGAATATAAAACCGAAATTGAACCCGAATTGGAGGTCACGTTATGTAGGTCACCTTCGGAAATAATATAACACTGAGCAATGTGGACATGGTGACGTGCCCTACACCTGTAGCGTGTCTTGAACGCCTCTTCGGCCTCTAATGCTTTAATTTCAAAGATATTATTTCATTTCATTTCATTTCATTTATTTGATTCTTCCACAACTTGACTTTCAATAGATTTATTTACACACATACACATTACTGAAAATTACATGAAAGCTTGACTGAATCTATTCTAAATTACAGATTATAGACATTCTGTTCACATGAAGACAGCTTTTACTTAGAAATATTACCAAAACATAATAGCTACATACTTGTTAACAACTGCAAGTTGGGAAGGGGAGTGATCGCAAAAACTCTTCAGAGCTTAACTAGGCGATAACTCCCCCATAGAAAACAGTATCACCTAATCGCATTACATTTACTACACATAATTACTAGTCCCCTCCCCTCCCCACCCCCTAACCCCCCAAACAACAAAACCTGCCCTCCCCTACGATATAAGTATAGATTCTAGGCTAATATTTGCTGAGGAAGTACTTCTTAAGATGATTTTTGAAACCGTTTATTGTTGAAAACCTTCGAGATTTTAGTGGCAGAGAATTCCACACAATTACTGAGCGATATCTAAGGCTCTTTTGGGCATTGTTTTGGCAAGGAAACCGGTGAAGTTCTGAGCTTTGACGGGTGTTGTAGTCATGAATTTGGGTATTGTGATTATACAGATTCTTGAACTTTCGGGGTACGTTGCTATTTTCACATCTAAAAATAAAACAGGCAATGCTCAGGTTGACAATGTCAGGTAATTTCAGTAACTTAAGAGAAGCGAATAAGGGACTGGTGTGATCACGCCATTTAGACCCAGAAATGTGGCGAATGGCTTTTTTCTGTAATAATACCAATTTGTTTAAATAAGATTTAGCAGTTCCTGACCAAACAACCAAGCAATATGTAAGGTGGGGTATGATTAAACTTAAGTAAATACAACGCAAGGCATTTTTAGGCAAGAAGTGCTTAAGCTTACAGAGTATTCCCACACTTCGAGATACAGATAGAGAAATGGAATTGATATGGTCACGCCATGATAGTTTGGAGTCTATCCAAACACCAAGGAACTTAGTTTTGTCAGTTCGATTGATAAGTTTACCATCTAGACAAATGCAAAAATTAAACTTCTGCTGGGGCTTACCGAATACCATGTAGTTTGTCTTATCAATATTAAGTGATAACTTGTTAGCTTTAAACCAATCATAAAATTTATCAAGTTCATTAATTATACTGTTTTCCAAACTTTTGGGATTGTCCCCGGAGAAAAAAATATTTGTATCATCTGCGAATAGTACAAGGGAAGAAGCCATTGGCACATTACAAATGTCATTCACATATAAAATAAACAACAACGGACCAAGGATTGAACCCTGAGGTACTCCACATTTTATATCTAAGAGATCAGAGCTTTCGCCATTGAAAAGAGTGAATTGTTTTCTATTGTGAATATAGCTTTTAAACCAGGAAAGACTTGTGCCCCTTATTCCGTAATGAGAGAGTTTTGATATAAGAATTTCATGATCTATAGTATCGAATGCTTTCGATAGATCTAGGAAAACACCAACGGTTGTAAGTTTTTTACCCAAAGCATCATAGACTTTATCTACAGCATCGATAAGGGCCATTTCCGTTGAAATACCTGCACGAAAACCATATTGACCATCAAATAAAATATTGTGCTTATTTAAGAAAGCTAACAGCCTATTGTATACAATGCGTTCTAGTATCTTAGATAAACTCGGTAATACTGAAATTGGGCGATAATTAGAAAACATCTTTGGATCACCTTTCTTAAAAACTGGAGCAACTTTTGCAACTTTCATTCTGTTGGGAGACACACCATGTGATAGAGATATATTAAAGATATGTGTTAATGGAACTGCAAGTACATGTATCACATTTCTCATAACAGATGGTTTGAAATTGTCAAAGCCAGCAGCTTTATTTGATTTTAGACAATGAGAAGCAACTTCAACAATTTTATCTGGTGTAACTGGGAACAAAAATAGAGAATATGGGTTTGAAATACCAAGAAAATCGTTTGCACAGGAATTACACTGGATATTTTCTGCAAGTAAAGGACCAATATTTACAAAGTACTCATTAAAGCCGTTAGCTACTGTTAAAGGATCACGTAAAATATTATTACCATGAGTAAATGAATCAGGTACAATAGATTCATGACCTTTTCCTCGATTTAATAAATTATTTATTACTGACCACGTACCTTTAATGTCATGCTGTAAGTCCTTAAATTTATTAGAAAAGTGATTTTTCTTTGCTACACGAATAACATGGTTTAATTTGTTTCTAAACAAACGATAATTTGACTTGTTGTAATCAGACGGAATCTTCAGTGACGCCCTGAAAAGCTTATTTTTTGTTTTAATCGATTTAAGAATTCCATTAGTAATCCAAGGGTGTCTTTTACGTTTGTTACTTTTTACTTCAAAGAAGGGAAAACATTCATGATATAAAGTTGATAAATTATCACAGAAAGCATCATATGCATTATTTACATCAAGTTCATTTTGTACAAAGCTCCAGTCCACCCCGGTAACTCGCCTGATGAAGTTATCAATATTTTTTTGAGAATAATTTCTAGCCTTGTGACCTTTCTTTGCCTTAATATGGTGTACGAAACTCTTACAGCCTACTGGAAAATGATCAGTTAAATCAGTTGCTATAATACCTGATAAGCATGCATCATATTGAAGAACATTGGTGAAAATGTTATCAATCAGTGTAGCTGACGTGGCACTCACTCTAGTGGGTTTTGTTATGAGGGGATGAAAACCACTTGAATAAATAGTGTTCATAAAATTAGAAGACGGCTCTTTTAAAATATCAATATTAAAGTCACCCATTATGAAACACTGTTTACTTTCAGCTGTAATTTTGCTAAGAATGTTATTGAGATTTTCATTAAAAGTTACAATAGAACCATTTGAAGGTCTGTAAATGATTCCTATCATGATGTGATTTTTTGCGTTGCTCATTTCGACCTCAATGAATAAACTTTCAATAGAAGCATTAAAAAGGGAGAGATCATGACGTTGGTGGAAAATAATACCATCCTTAACAAACATACATACCCCACCCCCTTTCTTAGCTCTATGTTTCTCGACAAAACTATAATTATTAATATAGATAAGTGGAGACACATTATCACTGAACCAGGTTTCTGTAAATCCAATTATAGAAAATTCAGTATTCAGAACAGATAAGAAGTCATGAATAGAATTAAAATTCTTGCTCAAACTTCGGCTGTTAAGGTGAAACAAGGAAAAATTTTCATTGCAAGGTAATTCATTATAAGAGTCGATCGTATAGACATTACAAGGCGATGAATTATCAGTGGTGGGTAGTAAACAGTCAATGCCTAGCGGGTCAGTAGAAGAATTCATGTAATCTGTGGGTACTATACTAGGATCAGCGTACACATCCTGATGTACTGGCAGAGCATCATCCATGCAATCATGGAAAGGCAAGCAAGCATTTACACAACGATTACAGACCCAAGAGACAGAACTATACTTTAAGCAATTTACGTGACATTTTGCATTACATCTTAAACATGAAATCAGGTGTTTCGTATAAGAAGTACTGTTATTACAAATTATACAGATATCTGACATTAATTCAGAAAACACAAACAAACAAATATATAATAGTGTTTACAACAAAGGAAAAACGTTACAAAATTGGGTTTTTCCGCACCTTTTATTATAATCATAGATTCCAAACTCCTATAGAGCTTATGCACCTACGTCACGTTTCTCTATTTTTCCATCCAGGCGTACATTGTGCAACAATTGTTACTAAGGTGCTATCTTGAGCGCGTATCCTTAACACACCTACTACGTATGGCAGTTCCATCCAGTAAACCAAATTGAAACGCGCTGACGTCACGTGCATAAGCTCTATACCTACACTGTTACGCTCAGTGACTCCTCATGGAGACGTATATATCGGGGCGGAAGTGTGAATATGATATATGCGCCATTCTGTTCGGCGATTTGCGTACAAAAAGAAGAACGCGTTACAGAAAATTCCATTGTTAAAAGAGGTAAGCAATATGCGTGCACTTTTACAACGCATTCTATACGCGCAGAATACATATCTCTGTGTATTATCTGGCATACAGGACGCACACTTCAGCGTGCTCGGGAAACAAACACGCTAGTTGATTTCCCGTTGTGAGAGCGTAAGAAATTAAACGCGCATGTAAAAGTGCGTTACTTAAAGATGCCATAGAAACTGACCAATGAATATAGGCGAATAAGTCTATGAACGTTAAACCAGTCATTGCGCATTCATGTTCAAGTGCACTTACTTTGAAATGCAATCAGGAAGAAATATTTAGATAAATGTACAGAGAAAGGTGTATTGCGCGTATGAAACGTGCTGTCAACCTGGGTCAACCTTTTTATAACAATGGCGTTGTCCGTAACGCGTTCTTTTTTTCGTACGCAGATCGTCGAATAGAACGGCGCACTTGTCAATTCCACACTTCCGCCCCGAAATTTGCCTCTCCATGAGAAGTCAATTTCCGTAAAAGTGTAGATATAGGAGTGTGGAATCTATGCTTATAGTATCTTTGGTACTATCTAAGCGTAGCACCACACTCATCTGGCGTGTAGCGCGCGGAAAAAATTAGATTAAAATATCTCCGAGATTGCCTTAAATGACATTTCCAGGCCTTGTCAGTAACCATTTCGATGTGAATTTCTGCTTAAAAACATAATAAGTGTTGTAAATAAACCCCTAAGAATATAATTTTAGCTACAATTTTCAGTTGTAAGAATTTTTAATTAGGGTGGTAAAAATTTCCGACAGAGGCCTTCGGAGGCTTTGTGGAAGGGGGCGACCGCCCCTTTAGCCCACTGATCTATGTGTAGGATCAACATACATAAACAGATCAGTGTGACCGTGTTTGAGGCGTCTGCACGCGTACCAGTTTCCCTTCATGCGCCCTTTTGTTGTTGTGCAAAAAGAACGCCTTCAGTGCGCTATACAGAAAATATGTGCACATAATACGATGTGCATGCTTGCTCGTGTTAGCATGCACGTCATTGGAATGGACAGTCAGTACCAAAAAAATTACAAGCATAGATTCCAAATTTAGGATGGCGTGTTGACTCCCCATGGAGCCCAAAATATGGGGCGGAAGTGCTGATCACTGTTCAGCAGTTTTAAAAAAGCACAGGCTACAGGGAAATAAATGTCTTACAAAAGTATTAATACTATTTCGGAACATTGTAATGTAAGAAGTATTCATTCCTCAACACTAAGTTCTACTTACAAGAAGTTTAATTCTTCCTGACAGCATTACAAATAAGTACACTTGAACATGAACGCACAATGACTGGTTTAAAGTTCATACACTTATTCGCCTACATCCATTAGTCAGTTCCTATATCTTTAAGTAACGCACTTACATATACGCGTTTAATTTCTTACGCCCTCACAACGGGAAATCAACTAGCGCCTTTGCTTCCCAAGAGCGCAGAAGTATGCGTCAAGTATTTCGGATAATACACAGAGGAAAAATGTATTCCGCACGTACAGAACGCGTTGTAAAAAGACACGCACACTAACCTCTTTCAACAATGAAATTTCTATAACGTACGCCTTCTTATTTCCCGGCTACGCAGATCGCCGAAAAGAACGGTGCGCATGTCATATTCACACTTCAATATTTGCGTCTACACGAGGAGTCACTAAGCGTAACAGTGTAGGTATAGTAGTTTGGAATCTATGCTTATAATATCTTGGTCAGTACTAGTAACAAGCGCGTCTACACTGTGTACTGTTGATTTCCGTTGCTATCATCAATGTTAAGTCTTTGGGTACCGAAACGCTAAAAAATGTGATTTCTCACAAAAATTGATCTTCGACCTTGGCAACCATATATTTTGATAGCATTAGACATGTTCATCATATGTGAATTAAGCTTCATGTATGTGGAATGTTTCCTTCTGGAATTATATTAAATATACTAAAAAATGTGATTTTTACCACAGTCGACCTTTGACTTCCTGTCACATGACCTTTGACCATGGTAATCACATATTTTGGTACTATTTGGCACATTCATCATATGTGCGAAATTTCATGTATGTGGAATGTTTCCTTCTGGAATTATACTTAAAATACTAAAAAAATGTGATTTCGCACAAGAAATTGACCTTCGACCTTGGTTGCCATGGCAACCATATATTTTGGTAGTATTCAACACGTTCATCATATGTGCAAAGTTTCATGTATGTGGAATGTTTCCTTCTGGAATTATACTTAAAATACTAAAAAAATGTGATTTCTCACAAAAATTGATCTTTGACGTTGGTTGCCATGGCAACCATATATTTTGGTAGCATTAGACACGTTCATCATATTTGCAAAATTTCGTGTATGTGGAATGTTTCCTTCTGGAATTATACTAAAAATACTAAAAAACCGTGAATTTTCCCAAAAATTGAATTTGACCTCTGACCTTTGACCTTTTCTGCCGAAAGTCACTTAGACACAAGTTTACACTCTGGGGTACCTACCCACCAAATTTCAAAAGAATCAGTCTGGCCCACTAGGAGGAGTTCATGGAAAACTTTTTTCACATTTTTTTGCTTAAAATGTTAATATCACGTGACTTTTCACCTTGGTTGCCATGGCAACCATATATTTTTGTAGTGCTAGACACTCTTATTATATGTGTGAAGTTTCATGTTCATGGGATGTTTTTTCTCGGAGTTATTATCAAAAGAGTGATTTTCACATAATTTGACCTTTGACCTCTGACCTTTGACCTTTACTTCCGGGAGTCAATGCAGAACTGGGGTTCCACCTAGGGCACCTTCCCACCAAATTTGAAGAAAATCGGCTTTACCGTTTTGGAGATATTAAGAAAACAAAATTGGACACACACACACACACACACTCACACACACACCCTCACAAGTCGATTTTACATTCAATCCGAGGACCTCATTGTTATTTCCTTTGTGTTTACTTCCTTAACCCTAACCTTGACAATAGACTCTCTATTGTTCAAACTTTTGAGGACTTGACAAATCTATTGAATTTCCTTCAGAGGACCTGAAATCCATTGTCCAGGTCCTCAGTCTGATAGGAAGACAAGTTCACTCACTCACACACACACTCACCCACCCACACACACACACACACACGGACACGTTTTGACCCCTCCCTCCGTTATGGACTTTTGGTCACCCTTGGGTACCCCACCATGGGTTAGGACTTTAGACTAGTAACTTGTGAAAATTAACTGTTACCATGGCAACGGTTGTTATTTCTGCTGGCATTGCCGAATATAGCCCAACAGGTCAAGTGACTACAATATCTCATCCTCCTCACGGAGCGATGAGATAATAAAATAAATAAGCGGGAGCCTTACTTCATACCAGGGGTGAATGGTCTACCATGGAGAGGCCAGTTGCGTCACTGGCAGTATGATAACTGCTGAAATGAGTTTTCATTGTAGTCCATTTTAGTTAAAAAGTCAGATGAGCTTACTAGCCTATTGTACATTACTGATCATGAACTAATTAATACCTGATTGAAGGCAGATTATACACTACGGGTTATATAGGGGGATGTTGATGTCATACTTTTTGTATACCAGACACATGTAAATAAAACCTCTGAGTAAAGTGCTGGGGCCCGGTATCCAAGTACATGGATGGCCTTTTGCCCAAATAACAGACACGTTTTATATTTGAACTTCGTTACACGTCTCAATGAGCACAATGCAGAAATAGCATCGACAAGGCTCAGTAATATCTAAGTATGTGTTACTTAGATTGCTTACTTAGTAAATGAATTCCGTTTAAGCTACTAGTAGGAATAATTGTAACTTTTAAACTTTAGTTTTAATGTAAAATTATGTAGCAAAACTCAGCATCACACATTTCGTTGCCTCCATACATGTGACGGCAATGGTAGAGACACGTTGGTGTAGTTATAAGTGCATGGTAAGACACTTTGTAGGGGCTTAAGGTATGTATCCATCAACTGTCCCCAATTGAAAAACAATGATAATATAAACATTGCCCTTAAAAACCGCATTTTTGCCATGAAATCGAAATTTTATTGCTCTGGCAATCCTAGACCCCGCCTCACACTTCTTTGGTGGTAGCACTATGGCACACAGCTATTTTCGTCTCATTCAGTAAAACATTCCCAGGTCTCGGAGTGTGATGTCCGTCACAGAAGAATTTTGCCTTTCCTTTTTCACTTTAAAAACTCACATGGCATCTCTTGTAGTAGCAATGAGGTAAAAATTAAGTTCTTAGAAAGTCAGCTTTTTAACTTGGCGAAGAGTGATGTATGGACGTCCGTTGAGACCAGCGGTTTTGTGTTCATTGACTGTAAAGTCCCTAGGTACAACTTAGTGTATGGCAACATTTTTATCACGGCACATATTTTCATTTATCGGAGCAAATTTGCAATTAATCACTGTCATGTAAGTTGCCAGTTCAAACTAAAATTAGGCCTATCACAGTACCTCAATAATTACCACATTATTGTAGAAGTTATGAAGTAATAACCATTCTTACCCTTTGGCTTCTTTTGGGAGGCATGTCTGTCTTCTATACTGGACCTTTAAATTCATACACCGTCAAGTACTGAAATTCGAAACGAAATCCATAAAATTAGAAAGTATGATGACTTTTAATGAAGTTCTCGTTCTATCCTGTTATTTCTCCTACATTTTACACATGTTTATTGACAATCAAAGCATTACCGTCAGTAAGGAACAAATAACGGCTTTTGAAATCCTTAAGGATTTTGCGAAATTTACGGATCATGAGTTTAAATCCACCTCACGCCAAACCAACGTCAGAATGAATCATTCACAGGTGTTCTTGAATACGGATTTATCCAGTGCTAAAGTTCATAGAGCCAGTTGTGTTGTGACTTGATAAGTCTCAGCTGGAAAACATAAGAAAGCGACTCAAAAGTTAAGATGATCTCCTTGTTATATCCAAAATTGTCTCTTTCGAAATAAAACAGCTCATTTTCTTATTCAATAGCTTCAACTGTATTTCAAATTGGTTTTTAATTTAGGGTAATTTTTGCTTGTAGGCCTAAGTAAGCCAACCAATTATGTCTCCACCATACTTCCGTACTAAGTCGCTGTACAAAGTCCATTAAGACTGCCTTTTCATTGCTTTCACAGGTTTGGATGTATACGACCATGCCGGCATTTAGACACTCAACGCATCCTGAATGTGTTATTTGTATATTAATGCTTGATTAAAATTATTAAGATAAGAGCTTCCAAAAAGCAACATATCCTTTTACAGACATAGGTATGCATGGCTCCACCCCTGTCCACTGTCCTAGTGGTGACGTCTCCTCAGTGAAGGATTATGCTAAACCGCATGATTTTCCAGTCAGTATTAAAGGCAATAGGCAGTCGTCCCAAAATTTGATTTGAAAAATCAGCAAACTCTTACAAATCTCCTCTTATTGCATTACAAGCACCTCTGAAGACGTTTTGAACATAACTATTACAAACAATTGGTAAAACAAGGAGAAATCGTCCTTGAATTTCACAATTAATTAACAAAAACATTGTCACATGATCAAACTAGAGTAATGGGGCATACTAACTCTGACTGGGGTGACTGCATTTTCCCTTTAATGTCGGATAGTTACTGCATAATCTGTTTTTAAGTATGTCACCGATTACGCTACGCAGTCTTGTTTGTCTCAAATTAAGTGTATGCGTCTTGTACCCGGAAGTCAATTCCCTGTCACGTGTTCGGTGTACAGATTGACTCAAACCAAGCGGAAGGCCACTCCCAGCTCAACTTAATGGGCGCCGACAATTTCACCCTTTTGGCGCCTCCTGATTGGTCAAATAATATTTATATCCTTTCGTGCGTCTCAACTCTAGACCAATCATGCGACTGCCTAGAATAACTCTGCAGCCAAGAGGCACATTAGTCTTGCAGGCTCCAGATGCAAGCCGTGACACTTGTGCTGCAGTCCTCTAAGAAGAAGCATGTAACGTTAGTCATTACTTTGTAAATAGTCAATTCGCCAGCGTTAACGTAATCAATTTTTAATCATCGTTTTGGAATAGAGATATTCGCGATGACGTGATTATTTTCAAAAGAAGCCTGTGCTATAGTTTAGACACGTGAGCCAATTGCTCAGGTCAAGTGCACACAGTGAGAAAAGTGGCACTCGTGTCAAAAAAGTCGAACAAGTTTGATATTTAAGTCATCTGCTTCGGAAGGCGGAAATCTTACCAAAACTCACCCGCTCACGTAAGAAGTTAGCTGAGCAAGGTGACACGCTACACACACTCACACAAACACACACACACATATATATATATATATATATATATATATATATATATATATATATATTGAGATTAAAAAAGAGTAATTTTGATGTATTTTATTTTGATTTAACTTTGTCCGATCCTAGTAATTATCTCATCGCTCCGTGAGGAGGATGAGATATTGTAGTCACTTGACCTGTTGGGCTGTATTCGGCAATGCCAGCAGAAATAACAACCGTTGCCATGGTAACAGTTAATTTTCACAAGTTACTAGTCTAAAGTCCTAACCCATGGTGGGGTAACCCAGGGTGACCAAAAGTCCATAACGGAGGGAGGGGTCAAAACGTGTCCGTGTGTGTTTGTGTGTATGGATGCGTGTGTTAGTGTGTGTGTGTGTCCAATTTTGTTTTCTTAATATCTCCAAAACGGTAGAGCCGATTTTCTTCAAATTTGGTGGGAAGGTGCCCTAGGTGAAACCCCAGTTCTGCATTGACTCCCGGAAGTAAAGGTCAAAGTTCAGAGGTCAAAGGTCAAATTATGGGAAAATCACTCTTTTTGTAATAACTCCAAGAAAAAAACATCCCATTACCATGAAACTTCACATAAATAATAAGTGTCTGGCACTACGAAAATATATGGTTACCATGGCAACCAAGGTCAAAGTCATGTGATACTAACATTTTAAGCAAAAAAGTGTTCCATGAACTCCTCCTTGTGGGCTGGACCGATTCTTTTGAAATTTGGTGGGTAGGTACCCCAGAGTGTAAACTTGTGTCTCCGTTACTTTCGCCAGAAAAGGTCAAAGGTCAGAGGTCAAATTCAATTTTTGGGAAAATTCACGGTTTTTTAGTATTTTTAGTATAATTCCAGAAGGAAACATTCCACGTACATGAAACTTTGCACATATGATGAACGTGCCTAATACCACCAGAATATATGGTTGCCATGGCAACCAAGGTCAAAGATCAATTTTTGTGAGAAACCACATGTTTTTAGTTTTTTTAGTATAATTCCAGAAGGAAACATTCCACATACATGAAACTTTGCACATATGATGAACGTACCTAATACCACCAGAATATATGGTTGCCATGGCAACCAAGGTCAAAGATCAATTTTTGTGAGAAATCACATTTTTTTAGTTTTTTTTTAGTATAATTCCAGAAGGAAACATTCCACATACATGAAACTTTGCACATATGATGAACCTGCCTAATTCTACCATAATATATGGTTGCCATGGCGACCGGGATCAAAGGTCACGTGAAACAAGGTCAAAGGTCAATTTTTGTGAAAAACCACATTTTTTTAGTATCTTTAGTATAATTCCAGAAGGAAACATTCCACATACACAAAACTTCGCACATATGATGAACATGTCTATATGGTTGCCATGGCAACCAAGGTCAAAGATCAATTTTTGTGAGAAATCACATTATCTTAGTTTTTTGAGTATAATTCCAGATACAAAAAACTTCACACATATGATGAACATGCCTAATACTACCATAATATATGGTTGCCATGGCAACCGGGATCAAAGGTCACGTGAAACAAGGTCAAAGGTCAATTTTTGTGAAAAATCACATTTTTTTAGTATCTTTAGTATAATTCCAGAAGGAAACATTCCACATACACAAAACTTCACACATATGATGAACATGTCTATATGGTTGCCATGGCAACCAAGGTCAAAGATCAATTTTTGTGAGAAATCACATTATCTTAGTTTTTTGAGTATAATTCCACATACAAGAAACTTCACACATATGATGAACATGCCTAATACTACCATAATATATGGTTGCCATGGCAACCGGGATCAGAGGTCTTGTGAAATAAGGTCAAAGGTCAATTTTTGTGAAAAATCACATTTTTTTAGTATTTTAAGTATAACTCCAGAAGGAAACATTCCACATACATGAAATTTCGCACATATGATGAATGTGAGTTCCGTAATCGTCCTTTTTGCACAACAAAAGGGCGCATGGAGATGCAAATATCAGGGCAGCAGTGCGGATTTGACATACGCACCTTTCTGTTCGGTGATGTGCATATAATAGTCACGCATTACGGAAAACGTCATTGTTAGAACAACGCAGCTTGCGTAAGCATTGTAAAGAGCTTATGCACGTGACGTCAGCGCGTTTCAATTTGGCTTACTGGATGGAACTGCCATATGAAGTAGGTGTGTTAAAGATGCGCGCTCACGATAGCACCTTAGTAACAATTGTTGCACAATGTACGCCTGGATGGAAAAATAGAGAAACGTGACGTAGGTGCATAAGCTCTATATGTGCAGAAATTAGTTGGCCTGTCTTTTTATCTAGAATACTTTACACGTACTTCTGCGTTATCATCGACGAACGCGCTGGTAGTTGCTTTCACTTTGTGAGCGCGTGAAAAATTAAAGGCCGATATTAAAGTGAGTAATTTAAAGATACCATAGAAACTGACATACATATGGATAGACTTAGCCTAGGGTACCTAGTCCTAGTTCTCACGTACACTTTGCTCCCTGAACTAGGCCTAGGCTATAGAGGTTTTTCACGTGACGTCAGCGCGTTTCAATTTGGCTCACTGGCCGTCACTGCTCATGCGCAAAAGACTGCAGGATCTTAGTTACGATTGTTATACACTGGGCGCCTGGCCGTCAAAATAGAGAGACGCGCGAACGCAGTGACGTCAGTGAAAAACCTCTATTGCAACACAAAGTTTTCCCCGCGTTAAGGTACGTTCACACTTGTCCGGTAACGCAGTGGCGTGTGCAGGATTTCAAAGGTGGGGAGGCACAACCTGTGATCCCCCCGACTGACATGGAGGGATGTGACAAGTGCACCGAAGGTGCACCACGAGCGCGAAGCGCGAGTTTGCACGCGTGGGGTCCAGGGGCCCCCGCCAGGGCCCCTGGCGGGGTCCAGGGGCAGAGCCCCGGTGGGGTTCCAGGGGGCGAAGCCCCCGGAAGCTCTTGCAACATAAGGTAATAAGACCGCCCTAAATTGGTTCTAGAGGCCTTATTGATCAGGTTTCGTTTGTTTCAGATTTTGTAAAATTCGATGTCAGTGACGGAGAGTTCAGGTTATCCTCTATGCGTTGAAAGCCGCAGTGTGCTACAGTATGTGTCACATACATTGACAGGTACTACGTTAAAGATCACGAGGCCAGTCAAGAAGGCTGCTTGAGATAATCGCCAAAGTTAACAGCACTGTTTCATCCTTAAACCTATATAGTTTACCATTACAGATGGTTAAAGTGACTAGCGCGAAGGGCGAAGGGAACTTAATGATAGGAGGCCTACCTGCACCATATGAGACAGATATTGATATTGATAGCATCCTGTCTGATTATTCACTGTAGGACAATTGGAAGAGCTCTATCCTTTGGTAAACGACCAAAAAATGAAAAAAAAATCTCTTTTAATATCATTCTGTAGGCTACTTCTAAGTTTTGAGTGCCAGGGATGGGGCCAGGATTTGCCCGACAGGTGGCCAGACGGGCGGAGGCAGTGACCTGAAGCCCCGACAGCCCCGATGCCGACAAGGGGATGGTGAAGATGGATCTGAAGAAAATGTGATCAAGAACATAAAGAAAACAAAAAAGAAAAACTGTAGGGGTTCTAGACCATATCGGGGATAACATACATATTATCGAAACACTTGGACTACCCTATGAAACAGCCAAACTTTGGTCCGTGAGTCGCTCACAAACTGACCGTACCGCATGACACACATTAGAGAACAGTAACTAGGCTTAGCGACATGCGATGAAATTTTCGACCTCCACATGAGCAGTGTTCTCTGCCTACATGTTTTGTGGTAAGGTTGGCAGGACATGTGCTTTCTAGCAATGTGAAATGGAACTGCTGAAGATCCTGGAGTACCTATACAGCGCGCGTAGCGCGCCGAAAAATTTGGGTTCTTATTTGAGAAATTGTCCTCCCTCAGTCGCCGTCGGGGACTGCCTGCATACTCTATCGTATGATTAAGACTCCCCGATGGGGCTCCCCGCCCCCACCTGGCGCCATCCCTGTTGAGTGCTCAGTGTCTCTTCAATCTTTTTCTCTTCCCCTACCCCTTAAATCCCCCGACTAAGGGATTTTCCCCCGACTGGCTTCAGAAGGGGGGGGGGGCCAGTGCCCCCCTGGCCCCCCCTTTGAACACGCTACTGCGGTAACGGTAACGGCAACGGCAACGGCAAACCCTGCGGCAACGGCAAAAATTTTACTCTTGTAGGAAAATGAAGGTTTGTTCACACTGACACGGCAACGGCAATGCGACTATCCGGCAATTAATGAAAAACGCATCCGGCAAAAATGAAATCGCTCCTGGAGCGATTCATTGCCGTTTGCCGGATGGTTGCTATGCAAATTATCCTTAGCAACAAGTAAACCTGGAAGTCTTCGCGACTCATGGGCACACAAAAGGCCTAAAAGTTGGATTTTTAAAGTGCTGATAATCAAAATGTAGTGGCTTGATGAAGAGGAAATCCTCATGGAATAATCCAACATGACGTATTTTACCACTATGAACAAAAAAGAAAGTAAACATGGTGCAGAATTACGGATGCCTATGGAAATCCTGAGATGATAGGTAAGATTAATGCGGGTCTCCCGTTGGGCTCCCATATAACAGTACCAGTAGTAGTTTAGCAACATATTGATTTTACACAATGAAGGCCTTTGATTGCTTTAACCGAGCGGTCATCCTTTGCTAAATACTTGTAGTCATAATTTTGTCTCGAGCAACCGCGTTTGCCCAATTCTGGCTAAAACATAGAGTAGTATAGGCCTAGGCTAGTTCTTATATCCTCCTCTAGGCCTAACGTTATGGTCTGAGATCTGCCTTAGGCCTATATCTTTAGGTGTGCAGCTTGAGCTTAGTAATGTTGACTAACGCTAGCCTGGCGTAGCCTACTTGGGGATTGAAGGACCTCGATAGCTTAGCTCTCGGTCAGATCTCCACATTACGTTATAGTCTTGGCTACATAGCCAAAACACTTTACACTCCACATTTGAAGTGCCTTTAGTAAACCTAGCCTCACAATATTATCAGTGTAAGATTAGATTATATACATAGGCTAGCCCAGTTCCTGCGCTAAGCGATTCCAATTTCTTTGTAGCTACTATTAACTACTATTAAACTAGCCTAGGGTACCTACAGGACTAGTTTTCAAATACACTTTGTTCCCTGAACTAGTAGTAGTATGAGAAGCTTCACAGGGACCAAATAAATGCTAACGTTAGGCCTATAATATATATTGCATGACGTAGAAGACTATATACGTACGTTAATACGCCTAAGTTGTAGCCTAGCGTGTACTGGCATGTGTTATCTACGTTAGATCTAACGATACGCTGCAGTCTAGCCTAGCCTAAATTCCACACTAAGGGTAAACGCTATTTATGGCGTAATCGCAGTATAAGTATAGGGTGCAACCTTAAAGTAGCGGTAGTTGGACCTTGCCTTGACCAAGTTTGTGTTCAACCCTCCAGTCTTGGACTTGAAAACGTTTGAGTTTAGAGCATTTCTATGGTTTAGAGTTAGAAACGAATGTCACCGGACGTCTTCCTATTGTCTCGGCTAGGCAGTATTAACACAACAACAGCTGCATTCACCTTTTGTGCCTACTGAGGTTACTAACTAAATTGTGTAATATGATTTACTTATTTGTTTATTTGTGACGATAGCAAATGCACTGTGCACATCGCATATCGATAAGTAGACTAAAGGCTATAATAACAAAAGGGGAGTTTATTATGTTTCACGTATAGGCCTGGATTGAAAGCAAGTGTGCTCCAACGAACGTGATTTAGAGCTTATCTTTATGGTAGAACCTTTCACACACTGATAATAGGAATAACGTGTAATGTATCATATTTATACACATATTTATATAACGTTAACTATATTGGTGTGGTCGATGGTATATCACATTGTTTTTCTGCAGCTCAGGGGCATTTCTTTCTCCACCTGTCCATGAGTGTGGAGAGTGGAGGACATATAAACAGCAATGCACAATATTTCGGTGCTCATGTGTGAGGATATTTAAATTTCAGCTGGACGGCGTCTCCCGATGAACCCTATTATTTGATAACGTATTGTCTGTTGGGCCCCCTTTGTGTGGGGGAAGGCTTGGGCACATGCCACGCTGGCCCACGCTTAAAGCCGGTCCTGAAGACAAATTAATTTCACTGTAGCTCTTTAGGACTGATGGAATTTCAAACGCTTTATTTCCCTTTGTAGGTGTAGCGTGAATAAGGGGGGAAGGGTCAGAGGAGAGGGTGCTCCCCTACCCTTTAGAAAATTGTTGAATATTTGAAGGACCTTAGCGCAATTTGGTGCAAAATATTGGACAAGGTCACAATTAAGAAGGTTAGTTTGATTCTTACGATGGGAGCTAGGTCGGTTTCTGCTCTCATGCATTATAATAGCGGAGTTCATCACTAGCAATCATTTAATATTTGCAGCTTTTGGATATTCGTAAGGAATTTTGTGCTCAAAACAGCCTTTCCTAAATGTATAATTTAAATATACCAATTTCCAAGAACATTATTCCCTGAAATTTACACCTTAAAACTGTCTTACTTGGGCAGTGGCGTAGATGCCAAACTGTTTGGGTGAAAACACCTATATATCACAGCCATGCAATATCTCAACACATCAATTATAATATTCCCTGTATAACGCCTCACTCATACCTCTAGAGACGTCCCTTGCGCTTTCCGGCGGTCTCCAAACCGTAGCCCCAGCAAACATTTACTTGACCCTCAGAAATGAAAGTCTACTTTATATGACCCACTGTTCCATGCACCTTTCACCGTCCTTGCGGTTATCAATTTTTGCCGTACCAATGTGAACAGTTATACCGGATTGTCGTTACCGTTGCCGTTGCCGCAGCGTTTGCCGTTGCCGTTGCCGTTACCGTTACCGGACAAGTGTGAACGTACCTTTATTGCTGTGAGAGTAACGTCGTCTGCGTGCGTTTCTGCAACGATTGTTGCTACATATGCGTATGTGCGTACATGATCGTAACCATAGCTATGAACTATGTCACAATTGAACAGCAGTGCGTGCTATATAGCATACAATAGTGTGAACGTCCTAGTAACAAGATTTAGAATGTTTTAAAAAACAAAACAGGATCGTTTGTATAAATCAAAATTTTCGGTCTCTTTTTGGCGACTGAGTGCTAGTATCCTTAAAATGATGGGTCTTAAACATATAAATGACCCATAGAGGTCAATTACGTAGGAGTATATGTGAATTTGAGAAAGACTGAGACCATTCAAAAATTCTGAAGGTGCGGTAGCCCAATTTTGACAATGGGTATATTGCTGACCTTGTATGGGAATCCCCATACTAGGTCAGCAGACTGCGGACTAGGATAGACTATGAGCTTCAATTCAAACCACTCATTGTGCGTTCATATTCAAGTGCACTTATTCAGAGACCGGGGAGCCAATTTTGAAGTGCGGGGGTTAATAATCGAAGCCGCCCAATATGTTCAATAAAATAAATGCAGTTTACTGCGGCCCAAAAATACCCACGGCAGAAAAAGTGTGGGGGCTAAAGCCCCTTAGCCTCCCGTCTCAGCGGTCCCTGCAGTTATGTGTAGGCCTTATGCCACAAGGAAGAGAGAAAGTTCTTCCTGTGAGTTATATGGCTTAATGCGTATGCTAGCGATGAGATAAGCAACTACGTGGATTGCCCTCTTGTTTTAGCTTTTCGATAACCTTGAACTGCATGCTCAAGTGAGCTTACATGCAGTGCCATATCGTGTTAAGAGTAAGAGATAAAATGAAACTAGAAGGAAATAAAAATTGAAAAGTTCATTCAAAGACTCCCATTGCCGTTTTCCTTTTCTTTCTGGTTGTCTGAAAGTTTATGTTTAAAACTTTACACGCAAAGTTAGCGACCTGAAGAACTGAACACCTCCCTTGCCCAGTCTTGGTTTATTAAAGTACCTCTAGTACTATAGTACTTCGATTGTCTTAACAGGGAAAGGTAAATCTCGTTCCGGTATTTTAAGGTCGGAATAAGGTAAACGTAGGTATGTTAAAATGACGATTGATGTCGTCTGGCTAGGATATCATTTTGATGTGTGAATGCTGATTAGTACTGACTTAACACATTACCAAAGTGATAATCCTGTGTAGTTTTCACAACGACGGAACCCCGTATAGTAAGGGAACCGCCCTTATGACTCAGATGGGATGGTGGTGCTCTCTACAGTTTATACGCTCTTTATCTGCAAGTTTTTAAAGCGTGGAATGTAAATGTAGGGACATCTAGAAGGTGATTCTAGCTGAACATCGTTTTTCGTTATGCGGCAACTTTTTGTAGCATTTTACCAAAGTATCGAGACATTGGGTCGGTACTAAGTATACTACGTGCACCAAAGGACCCTTCTGTCTTCAAGTTCCTCCAATGGGTTCAATTTCAGCATGGACTTCAGACTGCAATTTCAATTTACACGGGTGCTTTCAATAAATACATATCCATTCTCTTTCGTCTTAAGCTTCATATTAAACGACGGTGTCCTTGCATACTTCCTTAGTATGGATGAATAAACTGAACAAACTGAAGTCAAATCACTTTACAGGATGCGTGCAAATGCAAATTACTTAATTCAAGAGGGACAAATAGTGCTCAAAGCAATGTTTTTTTTAAGTAGACAATTGACCTTACTTCCTGCGGTACGGTCAAATAACTCAAATTCACACTTATGTTTCATAAATTATGTAAAACATCATACTAGATAAATACTGTCATAGCCAGTATTAGGGGCATGACTGGGTTTGTCTTCACTTGCATAAAGGGAACCTTTTAAAAGTGCATTGGGCAAAGACTAAAACACGAGTCAAGTAATAATAAGAAAAACAAAAAGGCGAATGGTTGATCCACTAAGAAGCTCATACAAAAAAGCAGCCAAAGGAATGGGTAAAGAAAAAAGGAAGCGGCAAAGGAAGTAATCGAGTAAGGAAACCGAAAAAAGGTAATAAGACAAAGTGTGATTATGAATAAGCGCATGAGGGTTACATACTAGAGGAAATGTGTTTTTTATTGAAAATGGCGCCTAAATTCAATGGCATGTAATACTAACTGCTGATAAGGTCAGTTGCATAAGTTCCAAGGAATGAACCGTACTTAGATATCATTATATTCCTTCTGGAGGTGTCACATGTACATTAGAGTAGTAATACTGCCGTTTTAAAGCAAAGTCACATTATCACTCTTCTAAAATGTTTAAAGGGAAAA
The DNA here is from genome assembly GCA_029531755.1 of Holothuria leucospilota. Classification (NCBI taxonomy): domain Eukaryota; kingdom Metazoa; phylum Echinodermata; class Holothuroidea; order Aspidochirotida; family Holothuriidae; genus Holothuria; species Holothuria leucospilota. The sequence goes on from CM055976.1 coordinate 50,758,916, forward strand.
TGCAGTCACCCCAATCAGAGTTAGTATGCTCCGTCACTCTTGTTCATGAATGACCTATTTTGATCATGTGACAATGTTTTTGTTCGTGAATTGCGAAATTCAATTAGAATTTCTCCTTGCTTTACCTATTGCCTGTAATAGTTATGTTCAAAACATCTTCAGAGGTGCTTGTAATGCAATAAGAGGAGATTTGCAGAGTTTGCTGATTTTTCAAAGCAAATTTGGGGCGACTGCCTATTGCCTGTAAGGTAACAGCAACGAAATGCTTAAACGTGTACTTAGTTACTTGGTTGATAGTCAGGTTTCTGTGATCATACGACCCAGTTTCTTATGTTCCTGCCGACCTGAGTAGAAGCTTTCAGACTGCACCATGCAAATATATCAGCATGCGATAAATGTTGGTATCAGAAAACACTGCTTCCCGTTGATGATGGGAGCAATAGAACATATGTTGTTATCAAAAACGGTTCCCGGACAACTCCCACCCGGACAATTCCCACCCGGACAATTCCCACCGGACAATTCCCACCCGGACAACTCCCACCCGGACAACTGCCACCCGGGCAATTGCCAACCCGGACAATTCCCACTCCGGACAATTCCCACCCGGACAATTCCCACCCGGACAATTGCCAACTCGGACAATTCCCACTCCGGACAACCCCCACCCGGACAATTGCCACCCCGGACATTTCCCACTCCGGACAAACCCCACCCGGACAATTCCCACTCCGGACTGTTATCACAGTTAGCTGTAGACCTGCAATCTGGGAATGAGAAGATACAGGTCAACACAATTCTTGAGTAGGCTAAAGAAGGAATTTTCAAAGGGGTGGGCCACGATGGTCAAGCTCAGATGCACAACGATGGCGAAGGGTGAGTTTGTACGCAAAAGGTGTAGAGGCGGCGCCCCGGTGGGTTGCGTGCGAGATTTTCTCTACCTCTCGCAATATTTCATATTTTAATAGGAGAAAATGGCTCCTGATACTCCCTTAAAAGATATTTTATTTCATTTCAGTCTGCAAAAATGCAATGTTAATGACACAGTACAGGTTATCACAATCCGGCTAATGAATTTGGATAAACTATTCCATCAAGTGATCTTTATTAATATATACTTCAATTTTACCGATCAAAGGACTGCTTCCTCGTTAACAGTGTACACTGGGTACGGGGATTAATTCACACACCCATCATTTTCTACGTGTCACGCTACTTTGAGGACGGACCATTTCGAATTCTTGAAATAATAGCGCAGTGGGAGATGTTGGTTACCAGGCACGTACTCAGGATTTTTTCAAGAGGGGGTTAGAATAGACCTCGACACATGACGTGGCATTGTTGAGGGCACAAGTGGAACAAACACGTTTGTACACTACCGCATCACTGCACTACACTACAGTTGTACACTTCACCGCATGCGCGGTATATTTTACACGCATATGTGGCACCGGCCTTCGACTGGTTAACCATTTGAATACATTTCGTTTCGTTTATTTTTTCAACTGCAGTACATACACTTGTTTATACAAAATGAAGTGCACAAAAGATTGACGTAGTACGTAACAAAAGAAAAGAAGAAAAAACGGAACCAGATGAAGCTGAAAGCTTTTCTAGTCTGGTCCCATCCAGAAGTTTTTATATAAAATAGAACAAAACATCATGCAGCTATGTGCGAAGGCTATATAGAAAGTGCAACAATGAATCGTAAGGAATTTAAGACTCATAATACACAAGAACAGATTAAGCAAGATATAAAGAAAATAGGTGTTTTTAAAGTACTTCTTGAACAAATTTATATTAGGAGAATTTCGTAATTTAGTGTCAAGGGAATTCCAGAGGTGTACACCATAACTTCTCACTTGAGAGTGGGCAAACATTGTTCGTGTGAAAGGTCCCAGATTATCTCTTCCCCTTGTAGGATAGTTATGATGAGTGCTGTTTGGGAAGAAAAAGGTGTTCAAGTCATGGGGAAGTTGATCATTGTGGTGTCTATATAGGAAGATGCCTAACTGATATTACAGTGATCCTTTAAAGTAAGAATATTAAGGTTATAGAAAAACGGAAGTGTATGGTTGTAAGGTGAAATATTTGAGATTAAACGGACGGTCCGCTTTTGGAGAAAAAAGAGTTTGTCGATGTAAGTTTGGGAGGAATTACCCCAGAGTAAAATACTGTAAGTAAGATGCGGGACTACTAGAGAATTATAAATAGTTAACAAAATTTTCTGGGAAGATAATACCTTAATCTATTCATAACACGAACTATTCTAGAAACGGATCTTGTGACATTGTCTATGTGATTTTTTCAAGAAAGCTTACTGTCAATTGTAATACCTAAACATTTTGTGAAATTATTAGGTAATTACAATGACATACGTAAGCACATTTGCGCCTCGCTTATTCCGGGCCTCAAGATGGCTGCTTTTTCTTCTACAACAAAAAATGTGGCGTTGGTGAAATGGGTTTACAGGAATCATTGAATCCCCATCTGCAGAGGAAATACAAGGGGTTGGCCACAGGCTGGCCCCACAGAGAATGTCATACACTTTTCTTAGATAGCTTCATCGGCGAAATGTGCACATGTGCCGGACGCAGGTGAAAAATTTTGCTCGTCCTAGTGGCACAACCCCTCCAGAGTCGTAGGAAGCAGGTCCTTTTAGAGGATTTTTTTTCAGTTGAAAAGTGAAGGTTAGTAGCTTGAAACAAAAAAAAATAATCATTAAAATATCTCAGTGGAGAGCACCACCAGTTAGCGCGTAACACGTCGGGACGTTTTCCCAAAATATCTTTCAAGCTGCAAAACGGCACTTTTTATGCCTTGTATGTTCCATCTAAAATACATGTCTTATTTGGAGATCTCATGTCTTAGAGATTAGAGTTAAGGTTTAAAAAACCCTGGTAGAAAGTGAACGGAAGAGTATTGATCCCTTGTGGACTTTGCAATTGGAGCGCTTTCTGTAGGGCATGGTGTTCATGGACCTTATGATGGGCCCTTGTTGAGCCTCATGGGTAATACCTCCATGGGGGTCATGGAGTGGCTGTGGGTTGATTACTTAAGGATTTCTTAGCAACTTTTAGAATATTTTTTCTTTATTTCCTCAATGCATTAACTTTCAGGATCTACCGATTATGGGAGAGCGGGAAGCGCGCCGTTGAAAAAAATTCTGTTTGCAAAGAATGTATACCAAGAAATCTTATACTTTAATTCTTGTACATTGTGCTACGAATATTATCGTTCTCGTGATATTCGGTTGTTTCATGTTGCCCTCTTAATGCCCGGCGTCCACGGGGTTTGAAGATGTACCTCTACTTTGGAAATGTTTTCCACAGAATTATTCCTTGTACTTTATTGTCCTTAAATGCAAGGTGTAAATCGTGACGAATGCGAGCAAAGGGCGCCAAAATTTTGAAAAAAATACCATTTTTTATTACTACAGTTGCAGCCACACTTTGCATATAGAGACTCTCAATTTCTGAGCAAAATATATCTACCAAGAAGGCAATGATGATGTTCATGAAATCTGTCTTCCAATGTACAACGCTATTTCCTCCTTAATCACGCATAAACCTCAAATGATGCTGATACGTTTTAGAAGGTATCGGCGATAAATATTGTAAATTTTCTTCTATCATACATTGGTTGCCAGTAGGAGATATATTTAGCAAATCGATTTTGTTTGTAAGGACCATGGAGCATTTTATGACGTACATTGGTACTTCCAGTGATCCTTATTTCAGAACTCCAAGTCACAAGTCACAGTAGAGTAGAACGTAGGGACGCTCACGCTTTGAAAGAAATTTTTACGGCAACCAACAAAATTTTCAATTGTATTTAGTCAGTTTCCTCTGGGGGTGCGAGCAAAGCGAGTCAAGGAAAATCTTCTTAGCATCTTTATGGTATTTGATATTGTTTTACTTCATTGAACATTGCAAAATTTGAACAAAATAGGATATTGAAAATGTTCTTATAGTTTCTCTGATCTCGCTTCTTTTCGCTCATGTTTTTTTTTTTTTTTATTATTTCTAAGCTCTGCAAAAGCGGGGGCAGGGGAAGACAAGTGCCTCTCCTTGCTCCCGTAACCCCGCCTATAAACATGTTTTCTATCCTTAGCTCATAATCTCAAATGGGCCACAGCGCCGTAAATTTTATCATGAAGTCTGGATCTAAGGCTACGATGTATGCCCTTCCCCCTTTGAAACCCTCCTGGTAATTATAGGTGCTTACGTGCAGTTTGGTGACATTTTCTGCAACATTTTGATGTAACTTTAAATTAAATTTTCCGGTATATAGACTAAATTGAACGCCTTAACTAAAGAAAAGCTAACTTTTGTGTCAACACACAAACGTTTCAAACAGGGACGCCCCTAAGGATCGATGAGTGGGAGGGATGTTGGGCCTTTTCCAGACAAAAGAAGGTTTCATTTTCGACAAAATAGATGTGTCAAGAACGGTTAACTAATAACGCTCATTTTAAGGAAATCTTTGCAAAAAGTACAAGATGTAAAATTTAAGGGGAGGACAAGATAAGCAAAAAATGCGTTAAACGCAGTTTAACTTGAGGCAATCTCAATTTGACCTTGGTGGACCTGTTTTTATTTATCTGTGTTATGGCTAGACAGGGCGGTGCCACAAGGGGCAGGAAGGGCATTCGTACCCCTATAATTTTGCAAGAAAAGGGGAAAATAGAACGAAGAGGGAAAAGAAGAAAAGGAGAAAACGTAAGAGAAAAACGGAAGAAGCGAAAAAGAAAGGAGAAGAGGAGGGTGCGGTAGGCCAATATCTGATACATATAATTAATCCAGAGCTTTCAGACGGCCCTATTCCGGTGTCTGCCAGCCTTTAGATACCCTTTTATAATGCAAAAATGAAGCAAAGGAAAATTTTCGTAATAGTTCAAGAATGTTTCTGTCGACTGCACGACCGTATTTTCGCGTACAAACTTTCCCCGTATAGAAGACAGTCAAGTAGCCAAAAGGGAGGTTGCGGGAACCATAGGGGATGATATTTCAAGGCCTACAAGGATCATAACTTAAGAAATCGGGTCTACTTATGAACGTGCGCGTTAAGTGCGCAAAAGGTTCCGCTTCCCTGGCCGCAATTTGGGGAAAGTCTCACAAGTGAACGGAACAAGGCTATGACCATGATGGTGCTTCTTCAGATCCGCAAGCGTAGATGAGGAGTTGAGTGCTTTTCGGACGGTGAGAGGACCATGCTGCCATGGGCTACCATAAGGCCCCAGGGATGATTCAGAATAAGAGTACACCTAAGAGTAATTTTGTGCGTATAATGTTCATAACTAATACAACGTGGATTGTGAGGACTGGGCGCAAAGCGCGCCAAAATTTGGGATATAATTCAGTGCCAAAAGGAAAAGCCTGCATGCAGGCTCAGCCAGGCTGTGCTTTGACTTGCCGACATGGGGGCCAAGCGCCCTGACAGGAGGCCAGCTACGGTAAGCCCTAAAAGGTGCAATGGGTTGCCGAACTCGAAATGTAAGGCGCGCAAAGCGCGCCGAAAAAGTTGAAAAAAAGTTGAAAATGTTTGCCGGGTTTTTATTGAAGAATCTGCCCTACTTAAAAGCAAAAGCAAGAGATTTGTTGGGGGGACTACATGGTAGTCGTCGGGGGATTACATTCATTATCTTACCCATTAAGGCTCCCCAACGAAACTGAAATTTTTTTTTCTTACAAAATGTTTTTGCCACGATTGCGAGGCTGAAAAAGAGGTCAGAACTTCGCAACGATGCATTTTCGTGTATCTCTAGAATCACGCCTACACGAAAGATCAATATTTGTGGAAACTTTGAATAAATCTAATATGTTTGAAATGGAGGGTGTTACCACTAGACAGAAGTGAAGATGAAAGCGCGCGTAGCGCTCGAAAACTCTTTGAAGTTACAGAAAGAACTTCGTTACACAACTTACTGGGTACAGGCCTGATAAATAGCCATTCGGAATATTTTCTGAACATATCTATGTCTTCACCTCTACTAGTCTACTCAAAATTTTGCGCAATTTTGGGGAGCTAGGAAACCCCTAGCCCTTCGTAGAAACTCGCCTTTTATATTTATCTTAATAATGGTCATGACATGGAGTGCAAGTAGTGACGCATGCGCGCTAAGCGGGCCGAAATTTTCATTAAATAAGATTTCCATGACAAAACCTGCATCCAGAATCAGAATTGAGACACTTTCAGTTGTCCAATAAACCTGCATGCCACTCAAAAAGCGCCAGTTTTTTTTACCTAGTAATTCTCAAACAGCTTGCAACTTCTGCTGCTGTGCTTCTCCAGGAGTTGATATTGGAAGATATTGATAATAAGAACAACATTGTGGTAAGGTTTGAAGCTCGCGGAAATTTTGATAGTTTGCAATTGTTTTGCGAAAATTCTGATAGTTTGAGAAACATTTGTGATCATAGAAAATGATTACAATAGATCCATCACATACAAACATAAATAAACAAATATTCCGTGGCAAAGGACAGTGAAGATTCGATTTTACGTGAGGAAAGAAACGTTGGGTATTATTCCCATTTGATTTAGTTGGAAAATATATAGTTACAAAACTGACATAGGTTCAGTCGGAAAAATGTGCTACATTGAGATATCAAAAATTCCAACTGGTATTCAGATTTTCCGACTATCGTCGTTCTAACGAAGTTTGGGGGTGAGACCAGTGGGGAGGGGGAGGGGGGGGAGCAAGCACCTAAATTTTCCGAATTTCTTTTAATGTGTGAACATTACTGTATTAGGGAACGTTCTGCATTCTGCAATGTTGGTTACAAACATACGGATTACATGTAACACATACTAAACACATAAGTGACATTATGCAAAATGTGCCCTGGCCGCCAGGGCATATTTTGCATACTGTCACTTAATACTTCAAGAGCCGAGTTGTGCACTGATAGTGTTCTTTTGAATCTGAACCGTGAAATTGCAAATCGCGCGAAGCGCGCGAAAATTTTTGGTAGGCTTACACAAACCGTATGTAATCATAAAGAACAAAAAGAAAAAAAAAAGGAAGACTGTAGGGGTTGTAGACCGTATCGGAGAAAACATGCATACCTGGACTAACCGATGAAATAGCCAAAATTTTGGGTTCGTATTAGAAAAATTGTCTTCTTGAGAGCAAAAAACAGGTAAACTGTCGGGGTGACTAGTCGCCGTCAGTGGTCAGAGATCGCGTATTTTATCGTAAATTTCGGAATTTTTCATTTTCCAGAGCCTGGGGGGCGGGGGGCAATAGACCCTCTGTCCCCTGTAGCAACGCCACTGGGTGAGACACCGCCACACCCCTCGGTCGCGACGACCCTGGTCCCTCTGTGGAAGTCCAGAGGGTGAGGTCCCCGGAAGATCTGAAGTATTAGCACGATTGCGGGCACTAGAATAAAGCATTTTACTGTCTACAAATGACATCGAGTACCCATTAAACAGGCCATACAATAACAATTTGTCTACAGCTTTATCAAAACAGCAGAATTCGGACTAACCACTGGTCAATTTCTTCAAGCTGCAGAGGGATTGGTGTTGGGGACGGCCATCAAGTTCTTACGGTGGGCAGGGTCATAGAGTGAGGAGAGTCATGGAGTTTCTACGGAGTTTTGCAATAATTATACTCACTTTATTGTCTGGGAAGTCTCAATAGGTTAACAAGAGTACATATGAATGCGCCGAAAAATAAAACTTTAGAGGACATTTTAGTAATGCTTGTCATCATTTTACAAAACAATTACCTATCTACAAATTGCACTGAATACGCACTAGACAGACCTTAAAATTGAATTTACCCCCTTTGTTTCATAATAGCCAGAACATTCTTCTTTAGTGATGCAGCAGGTTTCAGGGTTGGCAGCTAGGACGGGCAATCACGGAGGTTGCACGGAGTTTTGCAATAATCCAAAGCACTTTCCGTCTTTCTTGAATTATTAATTAGACAATAAATAAGCGGATGAAGGATGCTCGCGAGCGCGCTGAAAAATAGGATTTTAAGGGATTTTACAAACGTTTTTAGGCATTGCATCTACGAAAGGAATATAGGAAAGCGAGGCTCCTTCGCAAACATCGCAATACAAAGTGTACGCACTTTCAGGTGTTTACGACAAACACAAAAGTGCTCCGACTTCACGATTTGACTAAGTGGAAAGCCAACTCTCACTGCATCGACCCGACTATGACCGGACGGCGAAAACCAGTCGCGTGGCAGATGGGTCGGTCAAATGTGTTACAAATTTTGTTTTCTACCCGACTTTCGGTCTCTTTTGATATTGAATTGTTCGATATTCGTAGTGGAGTCGGGGGCGGGGGGGGGGGGGCGGTTTGCGTCGCAGTTGAGTAAAGTAGTGGTAGTAACAGCTGTCATCGACCCATCTGCCACCCATATTTTATGAATTGGCCAACAAAGGATGGTTTGCGAAATCAGATTACGGTTGCAGAAAATGAACGTGCTCGCCCTCATATGTGATTGATGAAAAGTAGATAGACTGATATTAATGCCGACATTGAGTTGCGTGGGTAACCCACAAACAGGCTTCTACCCAATGCAACTTACCACGAATACCTACTACCCATCCCCGACGATCAGTCAGGTTGAAATGACTCACATTCTAAATGGCTTTTATATTACAGTGTCGAACACGGTGGCAATTTCATGGTAGACAATTATGCAATAAATAAATACGGTATTAATATTTTCCCGACGGTCTGGATTTCGTCAAAAGCAATGGCTTCTCGAATAGTGTAGTAGGGATCACTGACATACAATCCTCGGCTGTGTGGTAAATTTCCTAAAAAAAAAAATTTCCCGACAAACGAAACAGTTCCCCAACACAGTTACATCTGGGAGGGGTTGCTTCTATGGTTAAATGTATCCAAAGCAATATATCCATCCTACAATAAGTCCTATTAAGCAAGACTTTCTGCTCGTAAAATTTTCCGACATTCTGTAGCCTTAAAAGATTTTTTCCTGTCAATGTAAATAAATTGCAAAAGAAAGTGGCAAATTTTTCCCGAAGGACCTCAGAATTTTTCCGACAGATCGAACTTTGCAAATTTTGGGAGGTTTAGCACTCCCACACCCCCGGTAGTGACGCCCCTGATAGTCAACCCAAATACGCTTAGTATAGCCCTGATTGCAATTTTCTTCCAAGTTGTGAGACACGGCTACAAGGTTTTAGCCTGAATACAGGTGTTTGCACTATTCAGTGCATCATGTAGTTTGGGCATCAACATCCGTTATCAGTCGGGGCGATCCAGTCTTTTGAAGTAGGGTTAGTCATTCGTCAGGACGGGAACCTACATAAGAGTCTGTCTGTGATGGAGGTCACATTCAGGAAGAAATACCTTATATGTGATTTCCCAGGTTCTGAAGACTTTCAAATAACAATTTCTCATCACTTTTCAAGTAGACCACTTTCATTTAGGGTGTAAAAATTCAGGAGGCAGCCTCCCCAATGATCCTTCAGGCTACGACCTTTACAAGCCTAGGTGTACAAGAAGAGCAAATGAACAGAAGTATAACGTAACTTTCTACATCGAAAGAACCCAGGTCAATAGTATCGCTTACGAAGCGAGCGATTTTGCTACTCAGTATGGCGTAATTATACTTACCGTAATATGATAAAACAAGAACAAATGTCCATATGGAATAAGCAGGTATGTTACATTTGCAGGCAGTATTGCTAAGGGTAGGAAAATGCAAGACGAACCTTCCATGCAGTTCGAAATGTGGTTCTATTTCAAAGGGGAGGGTTTGTCTGAAACACTTGAACCCAACCCCTCTCCCCCGTCCTCTGCCTACGCACCTGAGTTCGGCAGAGCAACCCAACATATTTTAAAGAGTGGTTGTACTCAATCCCTTTTGAGGGCATTTAAGGTATGTTTGTTTGTCATTTTTAATTTCTTTCAAAATGTTATATAACTTTGCCCGATTTCAGATGTAACATTTAAGTGTGAAACAACAAAATCTGATATTAAAAGCAGTTCAAACCATTATTCTTATGTCCTAAATAACATTCAGCCTGCATTCTAGGTCACAAAGTCTAAGGCAATTTTATTGGGTGAATTGTCCTGGGCATTGTTCGGGGCAATAGCCATGGTTGGGAGCCATTCGGGATGGGGAATTGTGAGGGTGGGAATTGTCCTGGATGGGAATTATCCTAGGTGGGAATTGTCCGGGATGGCAATTGTCCGGGTTGGCAATTGTCCGAGTGGGAATTGTCCGGGTTGGTAATTGTCCGGGATGGCAATTGTCCGGGTGGAAATTGTCCGGGTGGGAATTTTCCGGGTTGGCAATTGTCCGGAGTGGGAATTGTCCGGGTGGGAATTGCCCGGGTGGGAATTGTCCGGGTTGGCAATTGTCCGGGGGGAATTGTCCGGGTGGGAATTGTCCGGGTGGGAGTTGTCCGGGTGGGAATTGTCCGGGTGGGAGTTGTCCGGTCACGATCAAAAACACTCCACGTCCTGTTGCGTATGTAAACCCAGTGTCAAAGGACTTTTTGAAATCGAGATAAAGATTAGAATATTTTTATTATCTCGAGCTGTACTTGAATAGTGTTGACAGCTCTAAACAAAGAATGACTTCTAAATTGGCACGTCCTATGACCAAATTGGCAGTCGTAAAAGCTTCAGTGACTTTTAACAAATCTGCGTAACAGTTTAATAAAACTAAGGTAGCACTAGATGATGGAACTGAAGGTATCACCTAGAACACTACTGCTTTTAACGGATGGTGAAATTATTAGGTCCATTTAGAGAATATTCAGCTAAGAGCTGTTAGCGAAACCAGAATTTAAAACATGACAGGGGACAGACGCTACCATATAACATGCGAATTAGACAACTTTGACATGGATTTCATCAATATCAAGGGTGGTCTGACTTTAAAGCACCGATACCGGTATAACGTACCTTTGCATTTGACAGAAACGGATGAGATTATTGACCAGCATAACGGCCTACCAACATATTTGGTAAGTTTTTGAAATTGTTTTTATTGTTACAACTATTAGAAAACTTTTAAGTAAAATAATGAAGGTTAAACTATTAAAAAATAGACTACTATGGTAATCATGTTAACGCTCCACGAAAGCATTGGAACATTACCCAGAACAGTGTTTATTAGCAAAACATGATGGCAACTTGACATCTTCCCTCATCTCTAAAAATTCCTCTCAAAATGCAATGCCTTTCTTACACATTAGTCTTTTATTCATTGGATACGAAAACAAGATTTAAAACAGGTTACTCAAAAACGCTCGAAGGTAAACGTTTGAGACATTTATTTCATAACAAATTGAAATAAGTTATATTTCCCGATGTTGATTGTGATGCACACTGCCGTGAGGATAGCTTTCGGGCAACGCGGGACATTTGTTGCGAAGTATTTCATGAATACCAGTACCTTTCACAATTACAAAGTGACATCACAATATATGCATGATGATTTGCCAAAGTTTTCAAACTAGGGGCATTCTAGAGCAATCTATACAATGAGGCGCAAAGATAAGTAGGTTTTATCACCAGTGACGGTGCAGAAGAGAGCTCATGGGCGTCCGAAGGGGGGCAAGGGGGCACTTGCCCCCCTGGAAAATCAGCAACTTGATAAAAATGAAGAAAAAGTAAAGAAAAACGAAGAAAATATAACATAAACATTTCTTAACAGTTCACTCAGTGTGAATTTCTACTCTCAAAACAAGAATTGAATAATAATATCAATACTCAGGCCCCAACAGCCCCCCCCCCCTCCAGCATATTTTTGGTATTTTTTAAAGTTTATATTTACGATATTGCAAGTGTTTCCCCTTTTTATATGCTGTAAATAGGCCTTGGAAGTGCCATTTCCAGAGATCTGGGAAGCATTTGGGGCCAAAATTTTCTTGCGCCCCGCGCCAACCCATGTTAGCGCGGAGCGCTGAGAGTCTGTCCTGGGCTTGCCCCCCTTTCTTGACAAGTTCCTGGTCACGTTTTTGTCAACACTGTTTGAGTAGTAGCATCTAAACTCTTTCTGGGAGTAAAATATTTCCCATGAAAAAAGTTGGGTCCCCCTAAGAAATTTCGCCCTCTTGAATCTTTTTCTGCGGACGCCCATGAGAGAGCTGCAACACTCCTGTCATTTGAGTGGAGTCCATGGCCCGTATTAAGTCCTCGCGTACGTTTGCGCTAAAGTAATGTAGGGTTACGATGTAATGAGATGTTTAGATATAGTGATACATCAATTTAGGCATTAAAACCAAAAATACCGTGTCGAAATTGTGATCATGAAAAATTACAAAGATCAGATTGATCTATAAATACAGGAGAGGTAATGGCCAGCGAGGTGACAGGGAGGATAGAGAAGGGCAAAAAGAGTAAAAACTAGAAAAAAAAAAAACTATATCAGAATGTGGGAGAAGTTTATTGAAATGTATATATAGGGTAAATTAAGGCAACGGACGAAAAAACACCACAATAGAGTTACCGTTAAGGAAGGTCTGCTAAGAGTTGTAGTAAAAGTTGGTAAAGAGCAAATGTCATACAAAGTCTTTTGATGCATTATTCTAAGAACCAGTGGAGATGGCACGGGGGCATGGGGGAGTGCCCCTCTAATCGATATCTGAAAATTTCCGAACATTTTTTAAAATGAGCAAAAAGGCGGTTAAGCTGTAGATTTCTGTAGGGGAGGTGAGATGTGTTTTCTACTGAGTGATGGATCTATTAAGTTCCATCACAAGTTGTTCTGAAACGATCAAAATTTTCATAAATCCTTCGCAAACTATCAAAATGTTAGCGCGCTCCCAGCAGCACTTCTCCACTACCGTCTATACTTTTTTGTATACCCCCTGCCATGCCACGGCCAAATTATCACTAAATAATGAGAATTTCTAAGGACGTAATTTAGTTCATACATTTGCCAAAGGTAGCTCCATTTTGCATCTAGGTCACCTAACATAAACAAAAGTTTCTCAAGGAAGGAGTTGTCAATAAGACAAAACAGCCGTCCCCTATACCCAACCTTAAATAAGAATTTACTGAATTATGGAAATTTTTCAACATATGACCAGTTCAAAACTTTGCCAAAAATAGCACTATTTTTATCTAAGCCATCTTAAACGAACAACAATTTATCAGCCCCTTCTCTAAGACCCCTCCCCCAGGAAGGCACCTACACGAGGGCACAAAGGAAGGACCCGACGTAAGTGCAACCCATCGCAGATACGTATGTGAGCAATTTACATCGACTTTCTGGGGGTATCTGGATGGGATTACAACATAATCATCTGTTGTGCCTCCTACCCCACCACACCAATATCTGGCGGCGCCATTGCTAAGATCATTCCAAGAACAAATAGCGGCAGGTTACATGGAAACCCTTTGAAAGGCGAACAGCTCCAATATATGATAGGGTCAGTTATTGCTAGTTCAATGCCCATGGTACAAATTATAAAATTCACAGTCGGTATGATTCAGTCTTATCTTAGACAAATTATTCACGAGGTACAACACAAAACAATAGCACATATCAGGGATTATTTGTAAATGCCTTCGTGGATCTGTTCTTAAGGGTTTTAAGAGATTTTAACAATGATCATGACATACCTTTGCGCCCTATACTAAAGTTTTGCTGCTACTTTATATGAACCCCCCTGTGGGGGTATTTATTGCAACTCCACCCTGCGGGGACAGTATAGGTGAGCAGCAGAGTACAGTACTTCCATTCGCTAGATATGTTGCGTAAGTGTGAAGGTATGGTTGAAAGTACGAACAGATGTAAAAGTGTTTATACCTTATAGGTGTTACCTTCTGGTGAAGCATCAGGGAAAGGACGATACATCTCTGGAAAGATAATTCTGCATGAATACATTTGGGTTCAGCGTACAACCTCGGAGGGAGACTAAGTGTCAGCGTTCTACTCACGTCGCAATTTTCTAAAGCAAATATTTACAGTCTTGATCCATCCCGCAGATTTCATACTGATAGAGCAACACGTCCCTCGTAAATATTCCAGGAGAGATTTCCAAAGAGATAATGCTACACAAGAGAAGGTAATGTTTGCCACGAAAATCTAGCAAAGTGCAAATTGAAACTGTAGATGGAACGTTTTTCCTGAAAATCGTATGTATTGTACACTCCTATGTTAAAAAGCAATTTCCGAAAAATGTTAAGGTTATCTTCTAAACAATCATCTTGCTTGCTTTTCCCCAATGCAGACTGATCGGAGAGAACACAGAGACTGCTTCAATTTGAGTAAACTCGGTCAATTAGTGCAGTTCATCTAACCACGTGAAAGCTATCAAAGCCCTGGATTGAGTGACATGAAACTTTCACAAATTCGAACTTTCACTTTTTAAATTTGAACTTTCACTTATTTCAATTCGTACTTTCACTTTTACTCGTATGCATCGAACAATAAAATCACGTCAGGTGCTTTTCCTGAAAAATTTGACCTTGGCTGAATTCATCCACAACCTGAATCAGTCAGTTGGTAATCATATTCTAGGCTTACTTCTTTGGTAACCCGGTTATCTGTGACTAGTGTAACATTTAACATAACAGGTTAAAAGGCAAAGGAGGGCTAAGGCCCCGTAACAGTGACAATTGTAGTCTTATAGTCTGGTATGAGTGTAGACCTTAAGTATTGACGTCATGACGTATTTGAAAACCACCCTCCAAAGAGAACATGCTGCACTACTGTGGTCACAATTACTTGTACACACGTGTCCTCTGAGCAGGTAACACCTCCCTGCTCTGAGTACGAACATTTCGGTTTTTATAACATTGTGTTGTCAGGTCCATAAGATCTTTTTGCCGAAATGAGAAACCACTTAAAATGCAATGACGAGCATCATTAAAAATGAGCGTCCATCACAACAGGCGGGCATTCTTAGGGAAAAGTGAAATTTGAAAAAAAGATCGTGTTGACACTTTTCATGGCAAGCAACTAAAGTTTTTGAATCTTGTCTTCGCCGAATTGAAGTACCATTTTTAGTTTGAGTGTTGTGAAAAGGTGTACATTTATAACCTTGTCATATTTAAGAAGGAAAGTGAATGGCGGGAAAATAGGAGTGAGCAAGATGAGTTAGGCCTAATTAAAAGCCATTTCAGATGTAATGAATTCTGTTACTTAAAAAAAATTCTTGAAAAGACTGACAGTTCTTTGAAATGCTGTTGACCTATTCGCATTAAGCAAAAATTAATTTTTGTATGTCAGGGACTCGTTCTGTTTACGAACTTGTAATTCTAGCACAGGGTAAGTCTTTAGTAATCTGAGATAAGGCGACTTTTGTCTTTAAATATTTAGGGTGAAACCGCGATAGCTCATTCCATTTTTATCATCGCAAAAGCCCTCCAGCTTTCATTAGAACATTATCTAATCTGATGAAACTCATAAAATTTATATAATTGTACTCTGGGGGACGTGGTCTAAGATGTTAGTGGAATTAATCCACATATCGGCGTTGAAATTTTCGTTATCGTAAATTAAAACTTCAAGACGTGAAATAAGATACTTGTAGTGTTGCAAGAATATAAACTTTGATATACTGTAAAATGTTTTACGCAATGAAATTTATGTCTACATTCTAACTACCTGATTTATGAGACACCTGTTTGTAGATACATCGTTTAATCTGAATGGCATTAATACTTTGCATTGGTGGTCCCCAAGTAGCATGAAATGTATGTTTCACATGGTTGAGCATTGTCGACTAGTCAAATTAATATATAAGGTTTTAATTTTCCACAATATCTAGCCAGGATAAAATGGAGTGGGAGGTGAAAGGCGAAATTTTATAGTTGTGTAAGAAATGTGTGGAACCATTATTTTGTTGGTAACGTTAAAGCTAGCACGGTGAATTTACGGGTCTGTGTCGTTAAATCAGCATGGCGGTAAGATCGTTAGGAAACAGGGGTAAAATGGTTCTAGAACAAACTTTTCTGTGACCTTCTGTATATGTTTAGTAACATAGACCGACATTTAAGTAAATTTCACAAAGTAATCCTCCAAGCTTAAAAACCGCACATGAAACTTAATATATGCTGGCTGCAGTTGCAGGGTCGGTAACTTCGGGACGGCCGGCGTGAGGCGTGCAGCTTTCAAATCTACAATTGCCCTTGTGAACTCGGCCTTTCTGGGACCCTTGCTAATTTAATTCTCCATTACAATGTTTCCTAGTCCGTTGCAGGATCTAGTTATGTAAACGGGTCATCTCGATTATAACAAACCACTGGTCCAATGGAACATAGGAGTTTCTGCAAGGCTATAGTCTTCACAAGGGAGTTTACTTTAAACTCAGGTCAAACCGTCCACAAACTAGTTGTTTGCTCCAAATATTATCCCACTACCTTAACGATGCAGCTGCAAACAATAAGAGGTGGTTATTTAAAAAATTCTTGGAACACGAAGAATTCATCCTTATTTAACAAGAGACATTATTTAAAAACTTTATGAATGCACGAAACTTATGACACGCCTCTGTTTAATGCCGACCGAGGCTAGCTGTTGGCTGCTTCGGCTTCATATAGGCGACGATTAGTTGATATTAAGTGGTGTCGCTCTTCTCATTCTCCACTTTAAATCGATTTCATATCTTTTAAGCAATTTTCCTTCTTTGAGGAATGATGTAAAGCAAATCGAAAGCTCGTGTTTAGTTAACGAAGTTCAACAATAATAACAAATGGCCTAAGGTACCTACAGACCAATTGTCTACCCAAAAATACTAAAGTGAACATTTTCACATCGGAATTTCAGTCCAATAGAAGTACATGCCCTACAAAACGTAAATCGTGTGGTCCTGGAGCTCTTCAACCAATCGTAGCAGACAACCCAGGGTCTGCGGTATTTGGGGTTGTCTAAAATGCTACGAATAAAAGATATTATAAGCATAGATATCAAACTCCTATACCTACTCTGTTATTGAAAGTGACTCCCATAGAGAAGCAAATATCTCGGAGTAAGTGTGAATTTGACTTGCTAGCAATTGTATTCGGCGATCTGCGAACAAAAAGAAGAACGCACTTTATTAAATGGTATAATTAGAATAACTTGGCTTGCGTTCGCATGGTATACGCACAGAATGCATCTTTCTGTGTATTACCACTGATCCATATGTATGACTGGATAAAATAAGTGCTTCTAAAACGGGAGCCCACTGGGCTCATTGCAAGTACTCCTCCTGAAACCCTGAGTCACGTACAAGCTGGATGGAGAGAAGCTATGAAAGTGTCGTTATTTTAGAATTTCTACAAAATGTCAGTATGTGCAGCCTACAATAAATGTACCAACCGTCTATGAGGAGTTTGCCATTAAGTTCTACATATAGAAATCTCGAACGATTTGAATTTTAAACTTGTTTTTTATTTTAAAAAAATGTAGCCTAACCCGACAATACATGATGATGGTTTGACAAAACCTGTGAAATGACAAGTATGTGTGCGTCAGTAAAGTATACAACGCGTTCTGAACACTGGTGGCGTTGTGATCAGCAAATAGATCGAGTACGTAGAGAGAGCAGCGACAACTTAAATTTTGGACGCCATTTTGTTTCCATTGGCTAAGTGTCTAGCATACACTGCATACACTGCACAATGACTCCCGAGTCACATGTAAGAGCTGTGGGTTTAATTTTTATCGTTTCTGGTGACAATGGAACGGGGGTGGTAGAGTTCCCCTGACAAATCTGTTGGGTCCCAGTCACAGTAAAATGGGTCAGGGGGAGGGGAGAAAGGGCCCTAGGGGCAATATCATTAGTTTCAATTTTTATGCATGGCACTTGTGAGCGATCATCTTTTCCTTTTACACCAAAAGTTCACAAAATGTTTTCAACATTTGTTTCGTAATGTATGACTAGGAATTATGCGATGAAATTCCTTTACGTGCGCCTGGTGGGGATCGAATAGCAAGAGGCCCCTGCACACGATGGGCCCAAAGACTAAATAGGCTACACCCTGGTGAAAGTTTTTGACACCGTAACCAAATGGACATTTCGATGGTATAATGTATCATATTCACAGAAGAGGAAAAAAGGTTTCCTTTGTTTACACAATATGACCCTGGGGTCTCTTGGCCAAATTATAGGGCCCTAACTATAGGGAAACATAGTGCATGAACCGAAAGTACCTTACTTTGAATCATCACTGGATCTATTCACTTCAGGTGAATAAAGCTAGGCATGAATACTGTAGGTATAATTTTCAGATTACATTGCAGCTTGATAGTAGATTAAGGGTTTCGGGCCCAGGGCCCTAATTTGGGCAAAAGAACACTGAACAACACAAATACATAAAAGTCACGTATTTTAAATTTGAACTGCACAGCCCAGGTAACATTCCCCATATGGGATCCTTAGGGGCCCATATGGGCCAGCATATGGGCTCATATGATTTTGCATTCAAGATTCTTAAGGGGCCCATATGGGCCATAGGCCCCTATGACCCATATGGGATAGTTCTGGGACCCATGTTGGCAACTGACCCATATGGACATATGGACAACTGAGCCATATGGGATAGTTTTGGGGCCCATGTGGGGCAGTTGCATATGGGGCAGAACTATCCCATATGGGTCATATGGCCCATATGGCTCCTTATGAATCTTGGGTGCAAAATTTAATGAGCCCATATATATAGAGGTTTGCTACCTGGGGGAGTACAAGTTTAAGAACCCCCATACCTTATGTGGGGCCTTGGGTCCAGGTCCCACAGATTGTGGAGTATTACATAGTAATACACGTGAGGTATCTCCAAATCAAGCACATAAAGAAGGACATGAAACTGTTGTTCACATTCAACTTAGAATCTCACCAAGAATTATAGTGTTATTCTAAAGTCATAGTTTTCCCAATATACGGCCCTGGGCCCACTAACCACAACCTTTCTTCTTTTGATATTGGTGAGAAATCGTTACATTCTAAGACTGAACCCTTTCTCGGACCGATTTTTGCATCCAAATGCTGATCAATCCGTCATATTCTGGGCGAACAAAATACATTGACTGTGTATTGAAGAAACTTTTAGGAAACAAAATGGCTCCTGTTGTCACGTGACCTGTTATTTTGGGAACGTCAGTGGCGCTACTCTTCCTATAAAGGTACCCTACAAATAGACGAATAAGGACATTGTTGCTGATTATTGGGACAGTAGGGCGTGTAAAACCTGAATTTTTAATCAGGCTGCCCACTTTTTGTCAACGAGCGACGTCGATCATTTGCTGGTAAAACATGCATGACTACGATATTGTTGTAAGGAAGTGCTCAGTTTAGGCCTTCGCCTACAACTACCTCGTAGCCAGATAAGGTACTGGGTTGGCGCGGAGCGCGAGGAAATTTTGGTCCAAAATGCCTCCCAGATCGCTGGAAATGGCACTTTCCAGGCCTATTTACGGCATAAAAATAAGAAACAAACAAAAAAAAAAAACATAAAAAAGACCAAAATTTTGCTCAAGTGGGGGTGGGGTGGCTGCCCACTTCTCCCCCTTGGCTACGCGCCTGCTGCAAGGGACGATGGCTTCCTAGATTTAACAATATTCCGAAGAACAAGAAGTAGCAGTTGTGTCAGATACTGGTTCGTCTTTTGTTTTGAAAACGACTAAGCAGTAATCACCACGTTCGCCCAGATATCGGTGCATGAAGAGTCCATCTGTCATTTAAGTTTAGTAAATGTGCCTATTATATATTTGCTACAAATGTAGACATGCCATTCGTTTCGCTGTTGCAGATGGTGCCTGATTTGTTGCCATAAAACCAACATACAGACATCCTCATGGAGGAGGATTGAACTGCTATAATTACGAGGGTACGGCTCTATCTACTTCTCTACCGCTCATATACAGGGAAACTGAAGATTTCTCACTGGATTTAACAAATTTGCAAAGTCTAGGTTTCTATCGACGTTATGAAGTAACAGCTCGGGACCAAGGGGAAACGATTTCTACAGCTTATTGAGAAGTACGCTTTGAAAACGATAAACGATCACTTGGAAATAATTTGGGCAAGAATTTAAAGTCAGCGTACAAACCAGCCTTTAGTAAGGAGGCGGCCTTACTGAAAGTCAAAAATGATATTATGTTGTCAGTTGCCCGGCACAAATTCGTATTTCTAGTAATTCTTGAGCTAAGCAGTGCGTACGACACTGTAAACCACAGCTTGCTTGTCAGTAGGATGGAATTTGAGATGGGACCAACAGGGGTCGTTGTAAATTGGTTTAAATCTTATCTAGCTCATAGAATACGAATAGTGTGTATTAACGGTATGCTTTCTAAGCCTTCTAAACTGGCTTTTGGATTATCCCAGCGTTCCATTGTCGGACCTTCGGCTTCAATATTTTTTGCATTACTACTAGGTAAGATAATAAAATCTTTTGGGGATGCTATCATATGCATGCACACAACGTACAATTCTATAACTCTTTTGATCCTAATGACCCCACTTCCATTGCCTCTTCAATTACTATTTTGTTATCATGTATTGATGCTATCAAAAAGCGAATGCATTGCTAATTTTCTCAAACTAAACCACGATAAGACTGACTTTTTGTTGCCACTTCTCCATATCAACAAGTATGGTGCAGGTTTCTTTGCGGGTTGGGGACAAATCCATCAGTCCCTCTGAAAGTATTCGTAATCTTGGGTTGTTTTTGATTCTCAGATGTCTGTGTCGGAACAAGCAGGATATCTCTTTACCAGCCTTACCTGACAGCTCCTTGATATCTCGCGAATACGTTGTTTTCTTGATTTTGATACTTGTCACCTTGTCATTCGGGGTTTTTTCTTTTTAAGCTGATTTTGCTAACAGATTACATTTTGGCTGCAAGGCGACAGACATACGCACACTACAACGCATCCAGAACTGGGCAGCCAAGCTGGTTTGCCATTCCGCCAAGTTTGAACTTGCTACTCCTTGCTTACGCCGCCTGCGTTGGCCCCCGGTACACTTAAGGATAACTTAAGGTTACTCGTGATAGTATTTAAGTGCATACTTGGCTGATACTTTATTGCCTTATTTCCCCGCTAGGTCAAGTGTACCTTCTGCTTGTGGCACTTCACGTTTGGGCTTGAACATAAGACCTGGCTATATCCCCTAGTATTAGAACTGGTGAAGTTGCAAGCTCACGGTGTCCTACTCAGGGCAAAACGAGAATCGAGTCGAGGTTTGCCTACAGCGGTTGGTCATGCAAGATAAAGCCTCTCACATAAATCCAAGGGCTGGTTTTGTAAATCCTCGTAAACAGTGACGCAGTGCTTTGCAGTCTTACAACCCTCAACGGCACGTCGTTCTTCGAATCATACATTATACAGTCCGGGAGATTCCCCCGTTTGGGAGAAAACCAAAATTCTCCCGAACAGGAGAAAACTTATGCAACACGTTGTATAGGTTTGCCAGCCTAACAAAGACAAGGTTAAGCAAGAATAAAAACCATTCAAAAACTCAAAAACGGCGTGGTGAACCACCGATTAGGAAGTAGCTTTTCTGTAGCTATGACAATAAACCTTCCAAATGTACATTTAATTCCATTACATTAGACAGACAATTTTTTGCAAGGGGGTTCCAAAACCGATTCACTGACAATGTACACAAAGAACTTATGGGATTGTGGGTAAAATAGACAAAATGGCGGCGCCCATGACCACGTTTTCTCCCGATTGGGAGAAAAGTAGATTCTCCCGAATGGGGGAAGCTCCCAAACTTTTATAACGTGTGCTTTCAGAGTGTCAATTGTTCCCATCAGTCGTGGCAAGGGCGTAATTAGCTGCTTTAGTATTTGCAGCATTTGAACGAAAATATCAATAAGCTTCAAGATCGTCCATACCAGTGAAAAGTGCAAACTTTAAGATATTTCTTCTGAAAGTCTTATTACTCATCTAGCTCTCTTTTGCAAGCCATTGTATTCTTGGAGCTTTAAAGTATCGCCAGAAATGACTGACCGATTCCAGCATTGTATTGGTTCAACTCAGCAAGTTACTTATCAAGACTACCTGAAAGAAGGGCACCAGTACTGCTGTCCATCTTGTCCACACATTCTCTTCAGACGTATAGCTCAGCAGCAGTCCGTATAATAATAGTCACGTTAGTTTTCAATTGGAGCTGTCTGTCCTTCCAGCCATGACTTTGTTAAGATTTATTCGTCAGTGACCAGAGGTTTAGGTCGGAGACGTCTGAAAACGCCCTTTTCCTTCGACAACTGTTACGGTTTCCGCGAGCGATTTTGGCTTTGCCTTTGAGACAGCAAGGGGTATGTCAAATGATGACAAATTTTATGAAGTTCTGCATCGTCTTATTAGCTCTGTCTCTTCCGGCAGAATCATCCCTGGTGTATGTTGATGTGTAGATGCCGAAACGTCTGATGCACGAACCATTTCGTTCTTCACAATCGTTGAAGTTTCAGCGTATTTTCCCTTCCCGTTTTGTCATGGACAGTTGTGTCCGACATACCGAATTGTTAAATGACTAAGATCGACATCTTCCTTCGAGCACCTCTGTAAGCAAACAAACCGTCGTCTTTGTAACATGTTGCTGAGCACTCTTACCCTTGAGAGTCACTGTTACGTATCGTGCCTTGTTCAAGCGATTTCAGACCTTGTCTTCCAAAAATGCTCTTGATATTAGTAGTAGAGGGAAGTAGTGTTTCCATTTCTGACAACCATCAAAGTGTTTTGGTACCATCATCGCCATACGCGGTAATTTTGGGGCTGGGAGAGGACAACATCTACGCAGAGCGCAACCATCAGTTGGCAAGTAGTGTACTAAGGAAATTTATGCCGAAATGCTTCCCATTATGCGGGAAATGACACTTACTAGTTACATTTAAAAAATCTTTACTTAAAAGTCTTGTCATTTCCACCGATCGATGTGATAACGTTTTTCTTTGATTCTGCCACTGCTTCCCAAGATGCATACTGCCATGGGTACCATCGTCCAATTGCATATGGTTCCAAGCAGCGTAGTCATAATTCTCACCAAGGAGATTCTTTTACGTCGTTTTACCTCTATCAGAGTTACATGAGATCCGCTTCGTCTCGAATACCCGGTCATTGGAAAAACTCCAAAAACTGTTGGATCCTTCGTTCAAAAAGGATGAACCACTTTATCACGGTGATCTCATTTGACCTCCTCTGCACACCCTGACCTCCTCCCAGTATTGTGTAGTGTAGTCAAAGGTGATATGGCATCTGATTACAATCCGCGATCTGATTGAAAAACCTGAAGCAACTCCTCAGTAAAGTATCTAACATGTTTTTTTTTTAAATGGCCTGCCCAGTCTCAAGTGCCCTAATATTTAATTAAAGCAGTACGATTTGGCAAGGGTTGGAATGGATAGGAGAACGAATGAACATACCTATTTCTTTTTGCTCAGACACGGAAGAAATAGTTCCGTTTGGGTTTCAAATCTTTTAAAAGACTAGAAACCTCTGAGCATTGGTCGTCCGTCTTGCTGGCTACATCCAGAGCTTTCCATGATGCTATTGTATTGGATGTTGTGTTCTTTCGCAATGCCGTTTTATCCTAGCACTCTGGCAGCACCTGTTCTGTAGGTCTTTGCTTACCTTTGAGAGGATCGAGCCTCTCCGAAGAAAAAAATCATCGTTATCCTTGTTCTAGTTTTCGTCGGTGAGACAAGCTGTTCCCAAATAGCTAGTTGCCCACATGAATATCCGCTCACGCATTTCAAACCTGCATAGTATTCATGAAGTCTGAAGACACAATGTTGCACAGTCCAAGGACCAGTGAAACCAATTATGATTTAGTTTACTGTCACACGAGATTCTAGTACACATACACTCTAAATTCACTATGGTCAAAATTGACCATTAATTGGTCAACTATGCACCGACCCAAATATGGTCAACTTTTTTAATGTGAATTATGTTCAAAAAATTGACCATATTTGAGTCGGTGCATAGTTGACCAATTAATGGTCAATTTTGACCATAGTGAATTTAGAGTGTACATTCAGTGTGTGCACAGGAGTAGAGCCAGTGGTAATTTATATACACGGTGGGAGTGATACAACTTTGCACACGGATTGTCAGGGTTGTGGTTTGTTTTGATTGTATAATGGGTTTGCGTTGGTGGCATATTTGCCCTTGTCAGGGCTAGGAATAATACACAGATACAAAACAGCGAAAAGATGCAAAAGAATCAGATTTAGATTCCAAACTGATTATTATTTAAACCCTCTTTTTCTTAATACTCTTCCAAAATACACCAAATTTTAACTTAAGCCTATATTTACAATATTTAATCTGTATACTTATCTCTAGTCTTACCAGGTTGGTCTTGGTTTCTCCAAAGACGACTGTGATAACGGTTATTGAAAAATAGTGAAGGTTAGGCTTCTGGTCGTGGTACCCCAATGCGATATTTAGACTAGGCTAGCTGGTCCGCGCAGTTCAGTAGTCGGCTGCATCAACGGACGAAACATGGACGTTTGTAATAGGTAAAAATGTAGCGTATAGATGACCCGTGGATCAATCGGATTTATCTCTGTTTGTCCCTCTCAACACTGGTTGTATTGCAGGTTGTCTCTTGTCGTCTATCTCTAACTCTATATCAGCGAGTCCATATTTATATACAGCAGTAACTGGTCGACGAGAACATTCGATTCGAAAAATGAGGTTGCTGCTGCTGTTCATCCTTCGTATTCAAAGATGGATACTGCTTTATTAGTTGAAATTAGTTGGAACTGGGTAGCTGAGCCAGGAGGTGACTGATGAGGCCAATCCAAGCTTTAAAATCTCTTCCGCAGGTAGAGCACACAAGGGTAGGTTTTGTTGGTGTCGGAGGGTTGGCAGCTCAAGCTTTGCATTCCGCTCACTTCTTTTCTTCAGCAGCAATTCTCCTGTAGTTGGAAACGATCTCCGGGCCTTTTAATGAGGTTTTTAGGGAATCCTTGAAGCGTTTCTTTTGACCCCCAGCTGTTCTTTTACTGGTGGTAAGATCCCCGTACAGGAGCTGCTTTGGCAAGCGATTATCATTCATACGAACAGTATGACCGTTCCACCTCACCTGTACCCATTGTAGTAGGGTAGGGATGCTTTGGAGGTTAGCTCTGCTAAGTACCTCTGTGTCAGGGAACATGTCTTGCAACCGGATGCGGAGGAGTCTGCGAAGACAGCACACGTGGGAGTGGTTGAGCTGCTTGGCGTGACTTCTATAAACGGTCCAGATCTCACAAGCGTAAAGTAGGGTGGTTAAGACCACTGATCTATTCTATAGACATTCAGCTTGGTAGTGATGCTTATGCTTTTATGCTCTCTAGTAGTCTTCCGAAGGCAGAGCTGGCTTTGGCTATTCTTTTTTTGACCTCGGCATCGATTTTGCCCGTAGTTATAAAGATGCTACCCAGTTAGGTGAAGTGGTCCACTGTCTGGAGGTTTTATCCTCTGACCATGATATGAGGCTGAGTGTTTGGTTTTCCTGGTAGCAGGGTGCACATCACTTCAGTTTTTGGGGGGCTGATGGGGAGCCCAAAGTTGTCTCAAGGTACGGAGAAGCTGTCCATCTCTTTCTGCATACTGCGTTCTGTAGTGGCGCTCAAGGCACAGTCGTCATGATGGTATCTTTCACTTTTGTTACTGGCCGCAGGCGCCTTAGACTGAAGAGTCCTCTCCGTTGGATCTGTCCCTTATGTGAATACCATCGTCACAGTAGTGGAAAGCATCAGTCAACATAGCAGAAAACATCATGCTGAATATTATGTGGGCGAGGACACAACTTTGTTTAACGCCGTTGGTCACTGTGAACTAGTTGGACTCCTCCCATCGTCCAGGACCATGACCAGCATGCCATCATGAAACTGCCTGGGGATTGAAGTGACCTTAGGGGGCACCCAAACTTTAGCATGATTTTCCAGAGCCCTCACCTGCTGACAGTGTTAAATGCTTTAGTCAGGTCTATGAAGGTAGCGTACAGTTAGGTGTGTTGTTCTCGGGCTTTCTCTTGAAGCTGGCGAGCCGAAAAGATCATTTCTGCTGTTCCGCGACCTGCACGGAAGCCACATTGACTTTCAGGGAGGAGAGCTTACTCAAGACGAAGTATGACGTGGTAAGCAGGACACGTGTCAGGATCTTGCCAGCTATGAATAACATCGAGACGCCTCTGTGGTTGTCGCAGGACTGACGATATCCCTTCCACTTGTAGATGTGGACTATGGTGGCGTCTTTGAACTGTTGAGGCATGCTTCCACATATCCTGGAAAAGCTGGGTCTGTCGCTGGATCATTGTTGGGCCTTCCTCCTTGTAGATTCCTGCTGGGATGGCATCAGTACCAGAAGCTTTACCGCATGCCATCTGCTTGATGGTCTGCTTGATAGCTTTCCTAACCTCATCTTCTGTAGGGGGATGCCAAGTTCATGGTTGGTTTCAGCTTGGGGCATACATGCTCTAGCTTTATCAGTGATAGCTAACTGGCTTTTCAGGACAGCGCTGAAGTGTTCAGCCCAGCGCTGGAGTATTTTCTGTGAGTAGTTCGGACCCATCTGCACTAAGCACAGGGAAGTACCCTGATGTCTGTGGGCCGTGGATGGCTTTATGAGCCTCATAGAAGTGCTTGGAGTCATGGGTGTCTGCGTAAACTTGAATCTCGTCTGCCTTCTGACAGCCAAGAGTTCTGTATTTCTCTGAGTTTTATCTGCACCTCACGTCTCTTGTTGACAAAGGCTGTCTTTTAAGAAGCTGAAGATGGGTCATCTTGGTGTATTCTCATCAGACGTTGCTTCTCAACCAGTAGGTTGTGTATATCTTCACTTTTCTCATAAAACTATGCCTGGTGTTTGCGCTTGGCTCTTCCAAAGTATTCCAAGGCGACTGAGTAGACAGTGTCTCTGACGGAGGCCCACTGCTCTTTAATATTGATAGGGACCGTTGGTAGTTCAGACATTTTGGCATCTAGGTCTCGGGAGAAGTCGTCTGTAATTTTCCTGTCAGTCAGCTTGGAGACAGTCAGTCTCTTTGTGGTCTTCCTGCCCTGGGGTTTTCATGAGTGCTGATTGCAAATGGTCAGTTTGGAGATGATGAGTCTGTGATCTGACCAGCACTCAGCACCGCTCATGGCCTTCGCCACTTTAACGTCACACATGTTCTTCTTCCTGGTGATGACAAAATCTATAAGGTGCCATTGCTTAAAGCAAGGGTGCATCCAGGATGTCTTTTTTACGGGTGGGCAAGCTGAACATGGTGTTGGTGATCACAAAGTCATTAGTGGCGCAGGTCGTGAGAACGAAGAGAGAGATCATTGCTGTTGCACTTGCCAATGTCATGCATTCTAATCACATTCTCTTAAATCCGAGGGTCGCTGCCCACTCTTGCATTGAAGTCCCCAAGTGAGATTAGTTTGTCAGTGTGTGGGAATCTCGTGATTATGGTATCGAATTCTTCATAAAACTTTTCTTTGACATCCGGATTTGTCATAGTAGGGTCATGGGCACTGATGGTGGCGGCATTTTTCTTTTTCTCCAAAGGCAGTTGTATGGTCAAGAGACGATCCTTTATTCCTTCAGGAAGTTTGACAAGTTTCTTTACTATGTGTGATCTTACAACAAAGTCCACTCCTATCTCTCTTCTCTCTATGCTAGGGTGACCACTCCAGAAGAAGGTGTAACCACCACCGACTTCAGTTAGCTGGCCTCTGTCTGCAAAGCTTGTTCACTGAGGGCTGCAATGTCCACTTGGTGACACGTAAATTCTCTGGCAAGCAATGCAGTCCTGCGTTCAGGACGGTCTGTCTTGCTGTTGTCAAGCAAAGTACGCACCTTTCAAGTACCCAACTTGAGATTCATTGCTAATTTCTTCTTTTTGTGTGATCGAAAGCAAAAGTGGGATCCCCTCCAGCTGGCCAGGATAAGGTTAAGCAGGCTAGTTTTGGGACACCTTTTCTAGTCCGTTCCCCATGCTGCGGGGATAAGCAATGCTATCCTAAAGATGGCTACTCAGTCGCTCATGGGGCTGCCGAATGCACTGCTGCTTTGGGTCCGTATGCCCTAAGCCCCCTGTGTGCAGGTTTGTGACTGCAGCTTGAGTGTATCGGCACTTGCTGGTTCTCCATTCCCCCATCGCCACAGGGCTTGAAACCCACCATGGTCTGAAGCTGTAACTTGCGCTTGACTTGGATTAAAGTGAGGGAGACTTGCACAGCATCAACCTCACCTTTTCGTCCTGGTCCATCAGAAGCCAGTGGCAAATAAGACTCGACGGCTGGGAAGAAGCTTGGATGCAGGAGTTGCCGGAAATGTGACAAGCATGTCACGAAACCGTCTTAGGGGCTCCACTCCGGATTTTCTGTTGGGGTTTACTCCCTTAGCGTTTGTCTCTCCCAAGACGTCCACAAGACAGTGGAGTTATTTAACACATAGCTGGAGTTTCCCTGTCGGGGTTTACTGCCTTAGCCTTGATCTCTCCCGAGACGTTCACAAGACAGTGGAGCTATTTAACCCATAGCTGGGGGTTTAGTTCATGAGTGCCAGGGTGTTTCCATTCCGGTGGGCCATGCCCATTGCATGTTTAGGGGCCAAACCTCCTCCAAGTTCCTTGCAGTTCGGCCAGAGCGTACACGAGCTCATTCACTGTATGTTGCCAGGGAGAGGCACTGCATAGGGATTGCTGCTGTAGAGGCTGTACACTCTCACAGAGAGAGAGGCTGACGCACTTGGCTGCTCTCCTTTTTGCTATACAGTTAGCCATTGACGCGTCACAGCAGCCATGATGACACACAAGAATGAGGTTGAAGACTCGAGAAATTAAACATTTAAGCATTCAACACAATGGGCCATGACGTATGTTCCAGCCTAGACAACTGCAGAAGTTACTCAAAGTTTCCAGATGGTGCGAATTGGCAAACAGGGTTGCACAACCAGAGTTAAAACTTCTGCTGGCGTCGTGACCCTCTGGTTGTCCTAGTTAGTATCTCATGACACTATGAAAGGATCGTTTACTGACTTCTGGATCGCATATGGTACCTCTTTTTAGTATATTTGTATTTCACTTACACGAACTACTTGTGCTTTCCGCTGGATGTCGGGCAAAAGATGTATCAGCCCTGCCTAAAAGCGAGGAGAATACAGTTTGCTTGGTACGATTTCCTTCTTTCTGTCTTTTTCTTATTAACTTCAAACCCACCGCGTTGAAAATATTTTCTTATTCTTTACTATTAATTGGCCTTTCATCAGTTGCATTTTAAATGCAAGTTCCACGTTAGTACTGTTCTCATTTCAAAGAAACATTTGGTGTCCCTCTCAACAAAGAACATCTTAATTAGCCTTTTTGACCTTAGTGACCTTTAAGCTCAGGTAGCAACCTGTTATTTCGTCTATCATCTAAAGTATTTTCTCTTCCCAAAAGCCGTCGAGGTGCAATGTAATCGAAATTGGAAATACATTGCAACTTGAAGGTTAGTACCCAATGCAAAGAGTGATGACATATCCAAATTTCTCTCTTGTCAACACTGTTTCTTATTAACTCTTTCTTGCACATGTGTCATACATCCTTTCACCAAGGAAGCTGGTTTTATTCACAATGCCATGAATTTAAGTCTTCCAGATAATGTGATGTTCGCGGAAAACTTTTAGTAAGTACTGAGGAAATGATCGTATGGATAGTGGGCCATCCCATAAACAGTGGGATGAAGTCTTCCGATATCTTTTGCTTGCCTCGTTTGATATTTGACAAGAGAGGCTTTAAAGTGTGTGTGTCGAAGTATTCTAAACTGCAGGAAGCTACATGTTTGGTACACAAAAGGCAAGACGTTCTGCCTCGTCAGTCTCTCCCTGGAGACTGTTCACATGACGAGCTGCAAGTAAGTGTAGTGATTACATAACTCTCTCATTCCAGGCTTACTTCTTGTGCCATAAAATACCTGTTCAGTCAGTACAGTTTTGCAGTGTTCGAATTTTGAAAAATTAATTTGAGCCTCTTTAAATGATTGGGACTATCTTCTTTCTAGAGGCACACACCTCTAGTGGCTCTGAATTTTGTCATGTGGCGATTCTTTAGGTCAATCTTAGTCTCTTCTGTTACATAGTCTTTTGGAATCAGATCATAGTGCATGACTGATATCTTGAAATCTCTTCAATCTGTTGAAATGTCCTCAAACAATGTGCTCCAGCTTGGATTCAGAGTATGTGGATTCAAGCAATCTTCTTCAGTTTTCAACTCGTCTTTGATCACAAGGTTCAGCAAGCCTCTTGGTATCTTGATGTTGAAGTTCTATGGCTTTGTTGCAATGACATGTACCAGGCCCTGCAGGGTGTTTACGGGAGCAGCTGGGCAGACTTGAGAGCTAACGAGCTGTTCTCCTGGCGTTCCATATAATGCTTAGAACGCCGAATTTAAAGTTTCTGCTTAATCTTATATGGACTTAAGGCCAAAGGATTACGAGGTTGATAGAAAATGTTCACTTACGACTGAAAAATCTATTTGGAATTGTTTATAAAGAAGCTCGACAAATGACCGTCTTCATGCTTTTAGTGTGGTTACGTTATCGCGGATATGTAGGTATTACAAAGGTATACAGTTAGGGCCGAAATTTCTCTACTTACCCTTTGTGGACCCCTAAAAAGTCTACAGCTTCTAAGTAAGTAGCTGAAAAGATTATACGTTTGATATGCTTGTTATCAACATACTGTGGTAGAGTACGTTAACTTTTGTATTTTAAAAAGGATCGTAGAAAACTACTGTTACAACCACTAACTAAGCGACTTTACTTACATAAACCACGATAATGAACTAGTTGAGTAAAATCAATCTTACGAGCTCACAATACATGATTCTCTCGTCTTTACTAGAGTACTCCTCGAAATCCACTTCACTAGACCCGGGTTTTAGTTCTGGGGCAGGGAACATTTTTCCTACGACGGATCGTTTTGATAGCCATAATACTACCAAGAGCACCCGGGAACGCGAAGTCAATCTCGAATAGTGCGTGGGACAGGTGGCTTGGGAAAAAAAATTGTGAAAAATGAGCATTGTATCACAACTTTTGCACTGTTAAACAAAACTTTGTGAAAAATGCTGGCTATGCGCGAAGAAAAAATAGCGTTTTTGAAGGCATGTTTTAACTGCTCTTTCTTTGCTTTAAATTGCAAGATTTATCAATATCTTTACTATCAACCCATTTATGGTTGGACGAGGGATTCTCTATTTCCCGGAATCCACCGTAACGAGCAAAGTGCTTACAAAATTTCGGCTCATCGGTTTTCCTACTACATATGATTATTGCAGTCTTCTCCTGTTGTAAGCCGAAAGTGTACCTTTTGTTGTAGCAACCTAGTGGGTGGCATGTAGGTGTCCACAGCTCCTACAGTGCTATACAACAAGCTGACACAAAAATATGAAATTAAATCCAGGGTAATACTTGGAAAGATAAATGTATTACAAGAATCAAGAAATAAAGAAATCATATATATAATCTTAATTCGCCATCTCTTCTCTTGGCGGTATTGCAACACATTCCTGGAAGCTTTCTTGCTGCAGCAACTTATACACTTTAACAAAACAGATCCAAAACAGACGTGTAACTCATTATTTGCTTCTTGAAAATTAGTTTGCTGCCGTCATTCCTTGTTCCCGGAGACCCTCAGGTTGTCGGCATGCCACAGGTATGGACATGGAAGGCTCCCCTGGTTAGCACTCATCTTGAGCCTCAACAGCCAGCACCGGTTACGGTTCCCTTCAGCTAGCAGACTGCCATTGGCAGCCATATCAAAAGGCTACACAAAAATTAGTTTGGGAGGGTCCTTCCCTCAACAGCGTCTCGCAATATCCCCAAGAATACGTCATGGAGTTTTTCCCTTTTTTGAGTTACACCCTATAGGCTAAACATACACATAAAATATACTTCGCCCCACTGCTCGCACATTGAAAAAAAAAAAACTCAAGGCGACTTGCCACCTGAACACACAGCGTGACGGATGTAACAAAAATTTTAGTGCGTCAAGAAAAACACTTTTCCAAATGCTTTTATAATATTCTAGGGTCTTTTCGTAGAGATCACTTGAAACAATACGAAAGGATTTCAACCAGGCTACCACCTTTCGTTGAAGCAGCCCGGAATTTTACTTTCCGACTTAGTTTACTGTATAACTTCATCTGAGAACGAAAGGAATTTTGCTTTCCCATTCTTACTTGTGACATTCGGCACCTGGTTTGCATATAAACACACATGTTATACATTGCAAGCTGTATTGTATGTACTGCGGGCTGTAGTAGGCTTTACCAGAAAGCTGCCCAGTTCCTTGGTACTGCACTATAGAAGTGGTATTACGAGGTGTACTAACAGCTTAACTACATGGAAAATGGTTAGCAAGAAAAATTACGAGTGAATACATAACTGTTAGTTATATGTCATATGCTTCAGAGATTACATTTACAAATTGCCTCACGCTCAAGAGCCTGATCAAAAGTTCTCAAGGGCTGCACGGCCCG
The DNA here is from genome assembly GCA_029531755.1 of Holothuria leucospilota. NCBI lineage: Eukaryota > Metazoa > Echinodermata > Holothuroidea > Aspidochirotida > Holothuriidae > Holothuria > Holothuria leucospilota. The sequence goes on from CM055976.1 coordinate 50,791,306, forward strand.
CGGGCCGGAGGCTGTCATCCCTGTTTTAGTTTTACTTTCTTAAAGGGAATACCTCGTCATTTTTAGTGGGAGGAGTACAGATAATTAATTGCGCATACGCGATTTCTATAGAAGCTGATACGTCTGTAATCGTCGGTCTTCGCCTGTTGTCTTTAAGCTCCCTGGCCTGTTGTGCTAAATATGTACGGTACGTCCGTGCAAAACAACTCGACGCTTTACCATTCGGCGTATATAGTATAGTACTAGACAAGGCAAGTTGACTTGAGGCCTAGTTGGTTGAGATCGAGTTGGTATGGGCCTACTTGGCCTGGTCCTCACTAGACGCCTTTAGCATAGCAGACTCTTATGTGCTATTGCGAATCGACCATGGGCTGTACTCTAGTCAGGGTGACCAAGATACCAGGAACGAACTTTCTTTAGTCTTTCACTTATATCCCCTACCGAAAGTAAGCTCGTCCCTTGTCCTCTGGGTGACCATGACTTTAAATATCGTATTTAGTACTTGCGACAATTTCTAACTACGGCGCTTTGTTGATATTAATAAATTAGTACCGTAGGACTCTTCTGCAACGGCTCAAACTTTACTCGAGGAAATGTTAGCATTATAAAGGCAGTACTGTTAAATGTGTGCGGACGTATACCTCTTAGTGTGGGTTGGATTACCGCTGGGTAGTAGGTGGCTGGATGCCTCCCCTGTCAGGCTGTCCGGGGGTACCTTGCTTGCTTGCTTGCATTTAAACGATGGATCGTTTAAATGCATCATATCACGTGGTACAGGCAACCAAATTCACTAACTTGAACATAAGTTGGGTTACTTTGTTTGGAAAAGGAAAAGGAACTAAGTGATTAAGTGAAAGTGTCGTAGCCATATAACGGATGAAACCTCATACAAGTTGGTCCACCACCAAATTGGCTGTGCATTTGCTGGCTAGTCCACCAAAACCCAAGTTTGTGGTAGTCGGTGCCAGGACTTGCCCAACGGAGCATAGATGGAAGGTTCACTAGAACGAAGGGGGATATCCACTAGACCAAAGGTCCACAAGACTAAACGTTTGCTAAACCGAACCTCCATTTGAACAAAAATCTACTTCGGGTTAGGAGTGGGGCAATAGTATTGGGGTTGGATACCAGATAACTGAGGTTTAGGAATAGGTTAAGGAGTAGCCTTTGGTAAGGTTAGGGTTTACAAGATTATGATTAGGGATAGGGTTAAGTTAAGAGTTAGGATCTCCGGTCTAGTGAACTCTCATTCCAGCAAACCTCGCCCCTGTTAGGCACTCCAAAAGTGCTCGATTAAACTGGAAAATTTCCCAGATAACGGACCAGCCTTCCCCAATGTAGTTGGCATGCTGTCCCTTTTCCATACTAACTGAAGTTTGTAAGCACTGGCCTTACTAGTTAATGCTTGTATGGTGCAATATTTCCGTAGGCATTTTCACAGAACTCTTTTCTAGCCTAAGTTGAAGTATGGGGGGGGGGCACTTGTTAAGTTTTATTCTTTTCGAGCCAAAGTGGTGCCCATTTGTCACTCACAAGTTGTGGCACAAAATGTAATGGTGAATTTGTTGTAAGATATGGATGATTTCATTATTTATTAAATTACTGGTGGGACTGGTGGAGAATAAATTTCTTAAGGTATGACAAGTCAATAAAGAGTTGCACATAAACAGCGCTAACTTAGGGATGAGAGGGAAAGGTCGTTTAGACTGCGTATAGAAAAATTCAGAAAAAAAACCTTAATTTAGTTTTTCATAAATTTCACGATAAAAAATTCTAGTGCTATTCGTACGACAACTTTTGCTAATCACTTGCCTTACTTGAAGATATGTACAGCCAGTTCTTCATAACATTCATAACATTCGCTTCCCCAAAGAACCATACTCCTTCCCTGAGCCATGGGGCAGAGAAGGGGTCTGGCACAGCAAGGTGGTTTCAAATATTCTAGTCGTATAGAATTGAATGTAGTCATGACTGCATTGTTAGACAATATGTAAAATTGTAATTAAACAAAGGGTAAAGAAAGTACCCAAAAGCAGTCTAATATTGGAAATATTATTATGATTAAAAAGTAACCTGCATTCTGTAATTTATTAAATCACCGTAGTGCACTAAGGTAATTGTCATGAATTGCAGAATGAAATTTACCTTTCAATCATAATAATATTTCCAATACTATTACAAAAGAATCTTTAGGCAACACTTAGCCCTCTCCAAATAATGCAAAGTAGGGTTTTTTAAGTTACTTACAAGGAAACCAAGACACTATCCGACAAATCAAATGTACGTCGACTTCAGTTTACTTAAAGTATCCGATATTCACACAATTGTACGCATGTAATTATTTTTCAGGTATCGTAATGGATTACTGCCATCCGCCTAAGCAAATATTAGCAGACCCTCATTATCAAACCCTGTATACTGTGTTTCTGCACGTAATATTAATCTGTTTTATACAATACATCATAGAAATATATATGGTAACATGTTACGCAATAATTGTTGTTCTACACTTTGGCAAGTTTTCTGATTACGCCAAGGACAAAAGATCATTACCACCATTCCAGAAAGTTTGTAAACTAATTTAATTAGTTGCTATAGTTTCTAAATATTTGTTCTACCTTCTCTACATCTGTTTCTCATCTTTGCTCCTGTTCCTGTTATAAATACTGGCTTTTTCTGTTGTTTTGTTTTCAAAATTCTTTCAGCCTTGATGAACATTTAGTGTTTCTCCTAGTGTCCAGTGTATGTTGTATTCTGTAAATATATATATTAATGTATGTATCCAACAACCGAACATATGCGAAATAAATCTGAATCTGAATCTACATGTTTAATTCATGTGCGATAATTGTGCCATCAATCCTTACACTATCACAGACGCATTTCTTGTGTTCTCTTCAATGGCAAGCTGAAGTCATTTACGATCATCCCTGAAGGCCTTAGGCATGTGGATAAAATTTCTTTGAGCCTGTGCCACGTGTTTCAATGTCCAGTAGTGTGGCACACATGTCAGTTACACTTCCAGTATAAGGGTGTTTACAATGCAGGCTCACTATCCTATCAGCAACACTCTGCTTCCTTTGCTTTCCAGACTGTAAAGAGTCGTAAGAGGTGCCTTGGTTGTTTCCGACAAAGTTGCATTGGGATCCCCCATTCTCTTGACATAATTATGCAACCTAGGTTAATTTAAATACAGAAAGAAAAGAAAACTTGTAGACTTACTATTCTCATCTGCAGACATACACTGTAGAAAATATAAGTGGTTGTCCCTCAAGCAAATACTGGTAGGCTTATCCCAAAAGTTCATGCCACTAGGTCGCAGACTTTGTTGCTGCTGGGGGGATTCACCCCTTCCAAAATAGTTTGAAGGGAATTTTGATTCAAAGTTGGGGATCACAAGAAGTTGCAACATAAAAAGTTATCTCCCGGCTAGCAAGCCAAATTTCCCACAATTTTTACATGTGACATGTACAAACTAGACAAATTTCCCCCAAATGACCGTATTTTTCTTCAAATTCCGAAAAATCCCTGCAAGGAGCTTCCCAGATTGCTGAATTTTTTGCACCCATGTACAGGGTGACAATTTTCTTGTTGGAAAGGTAGAGCTAGAATTATCTTCATACTGAGTATTGGCTTTTGGTGTTGGTGGCCTGTGTCCCTACTGTAAGTATAAAACAGAAACAGAAGCATACAGGAGAAATTAATATTATCAAGGTAAAAGAATATGTTGAGGCAGCATTGCAAAACACATGTCAGTCATAACATTACCATGAAGTTTGTATCAAAATTTCAATGAAAAAGGGTAAAGCATACTAATATTTAGTATGGTCTTGCATGACATTGTCACTTGTAACTCAAAAGTGAAAACACAGGTCTTCATCATGGAGCACTCAGCGCCGATCCAGAGGGGGGTTTTCCGACTCCAGACCCAACTTCTTCAGCACCACTTTCTTTTTTGGAGACTGTCCAAAAGCTACTGTACAATATTGTGCTTATTTTGATTGATACACGCAGGGAAATGCCATTTAAGTGTTCAGCTCTCCCCATCAAGGCTTCCTACATTTGACGCTTGTAGGTGTGAAATTTGCCCTCATGAAGTCCCTCCCCCACCCGTTTAAATCCTGGATCCGCCCCTGAAATCCTTTATAATGTACTGTATGAATCCTGGATCCAAGCAGCCTGCACTCCTAAAAATATACCGTATGCCCAGCAACGAGACATGTTTGTGCACATTCTATAATAAGCTAGTGACCTGGATAAGCACCAGTTCCTGCAGGAACTGCTTCTGTACATCATTGGTTCGGCTTCCCACAGTACTATAGGAAATCATTTCTCAGTGCCATGTGCTGTCATAACATGGACATTAACACCCCTTAGAAAAGCAAAATGAGAAATGCAGAAAATGTTGAACATGTGTTCTTGAGCTACAGTATTGTACATGTATGCGGGAAAGACAGGCTGTTGTAAATTGGGTGGACTTTATTAAAATTATAACTTACAACTGAGGCTCTCATATCAGAAATTGACTGTAAAGCCTGACCATCTTCTCTGTAAATAAACTAAGGGAAATGTAATATTCATGTTGACTGACATACCCGCTTCACTGTAGCCACAAACCCAGTATGGTACCGTAATGTTATGGAATGTATTACACATGCAGACATCCTGATTTAAATTATTTCATGTAAGTCTTTTGGGCATTTTTGGTGAATTTCATTAGAAAAGATGACAATTATATGGTTTCATACAACCTTACATGCAAAGTCTACAATACTCATTATATCTCTCAGTTGTAACATCTATTTTTAAAATTCCACCCCCTGAGAATTTTACATTTTACTATTACCTTGACACATAATGTATCTCTCTCCCCCCTCCGCGGAATATTTTGCCACCAGCTACCCCTTCAGTGCAGTACCTTGTCAAGCACCATGTACAGGCCTACCACTCACACCACATACACCCCTCCTCCTCAAAGATACTGTATCACTTCTGTATGAGCGTGTTTCACAAAAAGGAAAACAAGCCCATTAAACACCTAACCAGTATACACTTAATATGTTTAATTTGCCTTACTGTACATTTATGTAGCGCTCAACTTGAAATTTCTGAAAGTTTTTAGGCCAGCTCATAGTGCATCTGACAAACTTTTGACACTAAATCAAAGGATATTTGTGTACTACCCCCCCCCCCCCAAAGAAAGTGTTAATATGCCACTACAAGTTTTTTTTTTTAAACTAGCCCATCCAGGGGTTTTTGTAATTTTAAAACTAAAACAAGCTCCTATTTGATGTAAATTTGCCCCTGGCGAGTAGGCTCACGTATTTGCTATACCCTGGTTTATATTCATGAACTAACTGAGAATGATGTACTGTATAAAAGAACACAGGACCTTGATACCAGCTACAGGTCTACACTAGGCCCCATTCTGTGATGCAGACTAGATCGGTGGCCTGATATTTAGTTCTTTCCACAAATGACACCTCTCAAGAAGGCAGAATACACCAGGGGGCCAAGTTCCCCAAAGAGGTAAAAGGTGAGGTAGAAATCTGAATCCGAAACAATAATACTTACTATGCAATGTGCCAAAAATTTTGAGGTATTGTGAAAGAAATCTGGAGTTTTCTAAAGGAAATTTGGTGTTTTTATTGACGAAAATATGAACATTTGATAGTGTCCCAGAGTGAAGGGTCCACGTTTGGAATTGTCCCAGTTGGAAGTGACTAAGGGTTGGAATGTCTGCCCCTCTCCCAACTCGTGCTACCGTAGATTTTATGCCCCTACATAAACAGCCAACAACCCAGTATTGAACTGTACCTTTGTTTTGCAAGACTTGTTTGTGCAATTGATGTAACAGACCAAGGTGGCCTGCTAAAGCAGGCCATGGAAGTCCAAGTAACCCTGCCTAGAAGAAACGTTTACATTCGGTCTTTTCACTTATACCTGGACGTCAGGGAGCAAAACGTGAAGAAACTCACTTCCCAACCATAAAATTGTAGAGGGCCAATCAGAGATAAGAACGCTCATCTGATGTGAATATCCATAAGATTGCGAATTTGAAGCTAATGGAAAAGGTGGATTGAAACAAGCTTCTCTTGTACCAAAGCAACGTATCTTTTCTTTGAATCTAGTTCTTACCGAGAAGTCAAGCACATGACAGGAAGACTGCGTTTGCTCCATACCTTTCTGAAAACTTCAGGCCTACATCATCGTGGATAAACATTGAAAATGTTCCTGATTATGTTGTTATGACGAAACTTGACGAAACCTGTTCACACTGACTATTCAAACCTTGTGCGAGTCGTCAGTGTTACTGGTTGAACGCTTCAAGTGACCAATAGCGGTCTGTTCTCGGTACAGTTCAGTTCAGGTCGCCGAAGAGAGGTGACGTGCTTAGTGTGGTGCCTCACCGGACTCGTTCGATCTCTTCGGGACTTTGGTTTGGTTTTTGTTTGGTTGGTTTGGTTGGGTGTAAATATTGTACATATACTGTAAATAGTTTTGTAAATAAGGTAGTCCATTAGTTTTCTTCGGGGTTGTGGCCCTTCTGGGCAGGTTCTAGTAGTTTTAATCTGGTGTTGTCTTTTCGTTTCGGGTGTCTGTGGCTATTCGGGAGCGGTGTTGGTGGTTTTGTTTTGTTTGTGGGGTGTTGTTTGTCTTTGGTTTTTGGTTGTTGGCCATAGGTAGTCCTTCGGCGGTGCCGTGTCCGTTTTTCAGCACGTAAAAAGCAGCGCTCCTAATAAATGACGAATTGTAATCTTCGCAAAACATAGTATAACACATGTTATTAAAGTGAAAGTCTTGGATGCTGGGTTCGAATAGGTGTGATTTACAATGGTACAGAATAAGGTGGCAATAACTATGAGAAGAAAAAGGCATTGAGCAATTTTTCGTCTTGGTTGGTTTAAAATGAAAACCTCACTTCCCTGTTATTTAATTATCTAGAAATACAACGTACTAAAATGTCTTTTTATTAGTCAATGGCTCAAATAGTGCATTTTGCAAGAGTAAAGTGTGGGGAAAATGAAAAAGTATAAAAAACGTTTGCAAACTGCATTTTCCATATCTTCAAACTTAAGCTTCAAAGTCCATGGAAGACAGGAGAAAGCTTATCTAAACATCTGTAAGTAGATTACAAACGTGGTGATGTACTGGCTACCTTGGTTATCACAAAAAAAAAAAAAAAACTGAGACAAGAGTCAATGTTCTAAGATAGTTAAATACATTCCTGACATAAGCATCTCAAAGGGTACTGAATAAGGAAAAGGAAAAGGGTTGATTGGAGATCCAATGGATCTCATAATAAACTTTCGGAACATTAGTTCCTTACCTTTCCAAAAGATGATCTTGAGTATTTATAGGCATCAGCATATGGAAGGAAGGAGCGCGACAAAACTGCCGCCGAGAGAAAAAGGAAAGAGAAAAAGAGAAATAACGAACTTTTCATAAAACGCTTTTGTGACGTTGACAGTGGGGGTTAGGAGGATTTTTTTCTTAATGTGCACTTCTTTTTCAAAATATATTCACTAACAATCGAATGAAGAAGATGAAGACTAAAGTTACTTCCAAAATGTGCAAAGAGCAGCTGACTTGGTTAGAAATGATTCTAGTTCATAAAGTGATGAGTGTTAACGTAAAAACAGTTGCGTTTTTACGGGGAAAGGAAACACATGTTAAAATGTAGACTTAAAGAAACAAATTTGCCTTAAAGAGTGAGATTTTTTTGCAATCTTGGAGGTTTAGGGTTCCAGCTGTAGCCACACGTAGAATTGCAGTGAGTAAATTGAAGCTTTAGAATGCAAGTTCCTACAATCTAGAATGACTGGGATGCCAAATTTCCTCCAATTATGGCAGTGCTGTAGTCGAGCTCCACCTTCCGAGTCAGAGTCCTCATATGTCATGTCCGAGTAATTGATATCCGAGTCCAAGTCCGAGTCACAAGCTCCAAGTCTGAGTAAAACAACACAAACGAAGTATGTTTTTGCGTTTTCTTTGGTTTAAACCGCACTCGGTGACCGGGTCAAAGCACACATGCAAACAGAAAAACAGGCGCGAAACAAAATTCAGCTGTTTAGAAAGTAACCGTTTAGCTGTCCTAACCTTTGCTCGTCGTAGTGTAGATGGCAGCTTTCTCGCAAAAGCGCTGGAAAGACCTCGGGGCAGGGGTGGCGCTGGTCACAGGGCAGGGGCCATGTACTCTTTCCCTTCGCTGGGGAATTTGTCCACTTGTAGGGCCTCAGTCGCCCCGAAGATCAAATATTTATTCCCTGACGGCGACCAGTCGCCCCTACGGTCAGCCTGTGTTTTTTCTCAGTTTAGGACAGTTTCTTGGTTTTTGCTCCCAAAAGGGTAGTTTCTTATGAACCTAATTTTCGGCGTGCTTCGCTGAAAACTTTTGGTTAATTTTGCTTCTTTCATAGTTCCGCTCCGTATAGCTTTATAGTACTTTCCAGGTAACCCTTCGCTAGCCTACACAATTTGATGTTAATGTCTCTGGAATTTCATCCCACATCGCTTAGCCTTGGTGATGTTCTCTTGTGTTTGTTGTAATACGGTACGGTAGGCGACTCGCGGAGGGAGGTTTGACTATTTTATCGGGCAGACAGGGCAGATACAATACAATGTAGGCCTATGTAGCTAATCCAGGATAGGGAACAACCGCCCCAACACCTGATCTGTTTTTGCTTTAGATGTGCATAGATACTTTGATGTGTACCCCAAAGCCTTCGCGCACTTAGCGCTCTATGCCTTTCCAAAATTCAGAATTCCAGGATAAGCACCTTATCAGCACGCAACTGCACATCAAGCATAGACGGATACTATGCAAAATAAATTCTATAATGGAAGGGTATTGTGTAGAGGTTTTCTTTTAATCCCCGCCACACCTATTTGTCCACGTCGTTTCTGCAACTTTTCTCCGATGTCAGAGTTTTGGGTCGCTTCCTTCCACCACCTCACCTTCCGTCGGGAGTCTGCCTCCTGTCGGCCAAATCCTATTGCCACCATCAAGCCTTCACGCTTTCGTTAATCGCGGTTTAAGCATTCATTAAAAAAACTTTTTTTACCATTTGTTTTTACTTTTGTTCATTCATTAATAGCAATACTGTTATAGACGGGGAGGGGGAAGCACCACCTCAAACAAACCTATGAAGTCAGTGTTAATTGTCTTATGATCACCTGCGATAGTTTGCAAACGGACGGATCCTTTAATCTTTTACTAGCTTGTCCCCTCGTGCAGGTGCGGTCCTGGGAAGAGGTGGAGAAAAGGGTGCCCCCTACCGTTTGAAAAGCTGTTACTTATTTAAACTGTCTTAGATGCAAGTTGGTGCAATCTTTGGAGAATTTTCTAACTGATCATATGTTGAAAGATTCTCATAATTTAGTGAATTCTAATTTCGCTGCGGGTACAAGAGATGGGTCGTTGTCTAAGTGGAGGGGTGATCACTCCTCCCCTTAAAATGTTTTTGTTAATGTAAGGTGGCTTAGATGCAAAATGGTACTATCTTTGTCAAATCTTTGAAGTAATTACATGCTTAGAAATTCTTATCATTTAGTGATACTTTAGCCGAGGCATGGCACCCCTCCAACGTTTTTACAGACCGACATAGGCTCCCTGGAGGCTGTGTGGTAATTACAAAATGGTGGCACTATAAAATCAGCAATGAAAATTCAGACGATCTGCGTGCAACGGGAAACAAGCGGGAAAAGGTAGTAGGAATAACCAAATAAAGGGTGGTGGACTAACAGGCACGTTTAAAATACTTTTCGTTAGTAAGTGTATTAACATTCACCATCTACACATTACGGATGAGCGCGAATAGCGCCTTAAGTGTTTCAAAAATGTATAAGGACAAAACCATACCGCTAATCTTTCACATCATGCTACAAATGATTTGACTACGCATGATATTAGATTACTCTAAGATTCTCTTTATATATGCGCTGCCCCTACAGAGTTCCAATGTACTTCTGTTTTCCGAAAAAAGTTTTTTAGAATCTTCCCTGCGTTATTGCCCTAAAACGATTATGAAAAATGGAGTGCGAATAGTGAAGAATGCTGGCGAAGCGCGCCCAAATTTTGCATTTAAAATCATTTCCATGACAAAAATAGCATGCAGACTCTGCACCGAGACACTTTCGATTTCCTTACACATGTATCTGCCAAACAGGAGGCAAGTCATTTGCCTGGTATTTTTTCAGTTCTCAAAGAATAGGTATTCCTCTGACTTCCTCTGCTTCTCATTCCTGCAATGCTGTACTTCTCTATAATTACTTCTACGCACACGAGCAATCAGCTCTACTGCAAGACCCTCAGTTCCAATACGTTTGGGACGGTATTATATGATAATATTTAACACAGTAATGAGAGGGGCTAAAAGGTCGCGAAGCTAGCAAAAATGTGATAGTTTCCGAAAGATTTGAGGAGGTTTTGATAGTTTCGAAACAATTTTTAATCAAGAAATTTAGAAAACCCATAAATAACCACCAAAGCCACTGACCTTTGTACTTGAGCAGACTGGGGAGGGGGATTGTAAGTTACTCATCGAATATTTCAACAAAGCCAAAGCATCTTGGCTTTTGTGGTAAGAGCGTACGCACAAGAAACAGGAAGTCCCGAGATGGAATCCCGGTGGAGTCAACTTTGCTTTTGACCTCATTCAGAGTTTCCTGCCTTGCTGATTTTCTTTACATATTCATCGCAGTTGCTGTCGTTCGCCCATTGACCTTTATCGTTATGCCCTTACACGTTTCTGCATTTCTTCGGATCTCCGCTGGAGGTTGCATCAAAGGCGAACTAGTGCTTTTCCAAAAATAGGTGCCCCTTAAACATGTTGGCACTCAGGCAGGCAGGCAGGCACATACATACAAACATACATACATACATACATACGTACGTACGTACGTACATACATACATACATACAAACATACATACAAACATACATACATAAGTGTCGGGTCTGTTTTGTGGCAGTTTTTTGTTGTTTAGCTTGTTTTTGTTTCTGGACAGTTTATTTACATACTTTATATGGTGAGAATCCTTCAGTGGACTAGTTTTGACAAACAGTACACAATTGCAGTAAAATAAGACGCGAAGGCTGTTCTGGGGAAAGAGGGTTTGCCCGAACCACATGAACCGCTATGGATACCCAAAGGTAAACCCTCATTCAGCAACCATTTTGCATTTGATATCATACTAATATTGCTGTATAGCATTTATTATTGCAAATAATATTATATAAACACTGAAATTAAGCTATGCTTAAACTTAAAAGACTGAAAACAATAGGTAAGGGAACGACTTTCACCAAGGTACTCGTACTTGATCCCAAGTTTTAACAGACATGTGCCAATCCTAAGGGAATTGCCTTAATACTTCCGAGAGGTTTGTGTCAAAAACTAAACGTATTAAAATGCATCCTTATTCATTTAGGTTCGTCGCCATTCACTATCGATAGTGTTACTTTCTTTCCTGCTATTCTGGTTAAGGGGCCTTGTTGTGATGGGGCACGCCTCTTTCTCCTTTTTTCTTACAGTATGTGGCATGAGATTAATGACATAGATTACTGACTTAGGTTGTTTCCAAAATAGTTTTGGCAATTCATTTAAATGTTTATCAGCATGAAGTTAAAGGACCTAACATGGCTGAAGTAGAAATGAAACGAAGCCAGTGAAATAGAGAAGGTAAAGACTGTACTGGCAACACTGTACTGGCAACAAAACAGAACATTTTCGTGAATCTTCCTGAAGATCATTTTGAACATTTGTGCTAGCATCTTTGCTTACGAAAGAGAAAACCTCAATATTCTGTAAGAACAAAGAGGAATCTTCGTCTTTTGACACTTGAGACTAAAACGCTTTTTTTTTTGCAATTAAACGTTTGTAACATGTTACCAGGGAGGTTGACTGTAGTATGCATGGGTGACCACGCATCGCAATACGTACAATATTTTATTACGATTTTGTACACTGATATTCAAACTTAAGTTTGCTTCGGGCGGTAAATATGTGACGCATATTACAATCATAAAACAGACACTCATTCACTTATGGAAAGTGAAAGAAAAATTCATGTCCTTCACACGAAAGCAATTTCATGCATGAGACATTCAGTAGAAGTAAAAAAATGTGAAGTAAATAATTAATGGTATATGAAGCACATACCAAAGTAATTTTTGAGTGTATGGTCCTAAGTAGGGTAGAAGCTGGCTAAAGATAGTAGCATTACCTTGTAAAGATATGACAACTTTCACATTACACTCCTCGGGGATGGTGAGAAGGCTGAAATACAAGACATGGCCCTTCGTAAATATTTTTCCTTTTGCCTCGTGCTTGCGACCTACCATACCCAAGTTTTAGGATATAACCGCAGTGCAGTTAATGTCAACCAGACCATCCATGTTCTCCAGTCGAGCTCAGTTCTCCTCGAATGTGACAACTTGTCTGCAAATGATAAGAGTAAATGGAAACACGGAGAAGATATTATTTTCATAGACAAAAATGCACTAAGCACTGACTTAAAAAGTACCGTTGTTCTCTCACAAAACTACTCCTTGTTTATCAGTCCAACGTTGCTTCTCCACGAAGGCTTGTATCAATGCATTCGGAACTCAGTGACCGTCAGAAGATATCAGGTAATTGTAGAAGGTGCGTGAGTTGATTTGTAAGGTAGGTCTCAATAAGATAATATGTTTTTTTTAACAATATAAACAATTATTTTCAAAGGATCAAATTACATCTTCAAGATACAATTAGTAATAACCGGGAATATCATTGCTTTCTTACCTGACCCTTTTTATGCTACTGATGAAGTTTTACATAGGCTAATTAGATTTTGAAAAACATTTGAATATTTTAGTGCATTTTCATAGAGGACATTTCACGACCCGAAAATTAAAACAATTTACAAACTTAGGCATCAAAAAAAAAAAAAAAAAAAAAAACCAAAAAAAAAAAGGGGCCCAGTGAGTAATTCGTACAGTTTACCGCAGGTACGGAAATACTTCGAAGTGAGTCTTCTGACCTACACGGGAGCTAGTTATGATCGTACGTCCTCCATAGAAGTGTAGTCAACAGAAGATAAATTCTTACCATTAAACTATATAAACTGCAAGAGATAATATCTGAAAATTTTTTTCTATGATAGATGGAATGAATAGGTGATAATTATTAAATGGTTGCCAATTTTATAATTAGCCGGCCTCGCAAATCAAACGGCCCTAGTGTTCTTTTATTCAGAATTCTATTGAGCAGATTAATTAAACATTATCCTTCGCGTAAATTTATTTGCCAGTCACTTCTCCTGTTAAGGCTATTTAAGAAGATGATTTAAATTTCTTATACATATGATCCATCTTTTCGTACGTTGCCATGCATCACAGCTCTCAACAGATTTATTAATTACTATGTTTAAATATTGCAACATTTCTGCAACTATTTGAAAAATAAACTAACAAGTATCCCTTATTATTTTCTACAACAACAGCTAGTGAATTTTCAGTGTAATATAGTGTTTTTACTTCTTTGATCGTATGTATATACTACCATTGTAAGGACTTTAGCATATGTAAAACATACTCCTACTTCTTAAACAGCAATTAACGGAACTTTGTAAGTATAATAATATAGAGCTGAAATTAAGTTTTGATGAGGCCTGCTAAGCAATGATAATTTTGTCCCAACTCGTCTTTCTTTCTGTAGAAGACGAACTCGCATAACATCTGTGGTGAAATTTATAATGACTATATGTTTCAAAAACTTTTTCCGTACTATTTTTTTTAATTTGAATCTCCAAGCAAATAGTACCACCTGTTTGTAGAACTAGTAATACTTACATCACGGTATTTAAATTAATATATTTGTTTTTACAGTTCCACCAATCATTTACATCACAATAAATGGAACCAACTCTACAGAATTTGCAGTGCTGGAGCAGGAGGAAAGATTTATTGCTCGTTGCTACGCGGAAAGATCTAAACCTAAAGTTAACCTGACTTGGAAGATCAATAACAAAGCGATTAAACCTTCAGAGTACTCTAATGAATGCAGAATAATTGAACAAAATATCTCCGACAATGTCTTTGATTGTGTGTCAAAATTAAAGACAAGTATACAAGACAAAAATGGTACCATTACATGCACAGCGAGTGCCAAAAGTATCTTTGGCGAAAGGAGTACTAGTGTTACGTTTCTAACATATCGTAAGTCATTTTTGTATTTACACTTGTAAAACCAAATTTTACCCCATATAAGTTTTTTAAGTAAAAAATAGTTTTGCAAAAAGTTGTTCCCGTTTTCATTCCATCCAAACTTCATGCATTCAGTTACCATACTTTTAATGCAAAAGCTCCCAAATCGATTACGTACATCAAACTTATAGCATAACGACAGCAATGAAGTTCAGAAAACAAATCATTTTAAATAACTCTCATTAAACAGTTCGTAATTACATAACATTAAATCTTCCGTGAAATCAATGTACACTTAAAAATGAAATACGTTTGTGAATTAGAAGTTGTCTCGTGCAGTAAGGAGGTCATAATGAACGAAATATTTCTGAGAACCACTTAATAATGTTAGGTCCTTTCATGTACTGGAGATGCTGCTATACGTTGCACGAAAACTGTCATATAACTTTCACCCAACCCGCACAAAGAAAAAGAGAAATGAAAACTTTTGTTCAGTTTGACAAAATATTTATGATAGCCTATTACAGTAAGGTTGCATTTACCCAGAAATGTGTACCCCCTTGTCGTCAGTTGGTTCTTATCTGATGAGAGGTGTGGATGTTGCTTCACACGGCTATACCAAAAAATTAAAATGCTGTGTAAGAAATGTTTGTTCAGTAATTACTTGCATTGCGATGATATACTGATTGTCTTTGTTTTACAGGTTCAAAAATAAGGCCTACCGCGTACCTATTGCCAGTCGCGTTCATAATTTTGATACCCTTTATTACTGTAGTCACAAGGTTTTACTTAGTGTCAAAACAGAAAGGTGAGAGACACTTTTGAATTTCATTGTTTCCTTTTACTACTAATTTAAACATGTATTTTTCCCAAAATGTCGCGTCACTTAAATATGTCCATCTTTCCCTCAGAAATTTATATAAGTTGTCATGTTTTTTTTCCAGGGCACCCTCAGAGAAATCATCCAAGGTATGTTGGGAAATGTTCAAATATGAAAACTGCTATTGAGAAATTCAACATTGAGATGTCTTCGTTTAAAACAGATGTAGGAAAACTGAAGTGTGCGTTTGCTCTAGTGCAGTTCACATTTAGGAATTACATTTTCAACCAATTCTCCCTGTGCACAACAATAATAATTATTATTGCTTTGAGATGTAGTGGTTTTACCTTTCCATCCTTCAGTAGTAAAGGGAAAAGAAGATCGGAGCATGGGGACGTCGACGATACTGTCTCGTTACAAACACCTGCAGGTGATAAGAAGTCTAGATCTTGCCGAGACGTTTGTGAGTAAACGATTTCATCCATTACCATTGTAATTTCACACTTGCTTATTTGAAAGTAGGACAGAAAATCGTGCAAATAACGATTAATTTTCAGTAACATTCTTGAACACCTAGCCCCCCCCCCCCCGCCACCCATACGAGTAAACATGAGGAAGTATATTAGTAAGGGGCGGGGAGTCTCACAAATTGTTTCCAGGTACTTTTCGTTTATTCAACCGCTATATCAAGGACAGATTAAATGTTAAGAAGTCCTAAGGGCTTAATTTATGGAAAACAATTGCCTCAGAATATGGCATCGAACTTTATGCTTCCTAGCAAATAGTATTCAGATCACATAAATAGGGCTAGCAAAATCTAACAGCACATAGGTTGCGCAAATCAGCAACATTTGAAGTAAGCCAGTGTGTTTGGAAGTTCTCAACAGTGCCTGCACTGCTATAAAGACTCTCTGACTCATCTTGAAAGTTGATTGAAAATGTCTTCGTAGAAAGACTTTTACACTATCAGCAGAGACTATAGTTGCTTTATGCATAACTGACGTTGTTTTCTGTAAAATTTCTAAAACAGTTTTTTCTCTTCTTTCCATTAATTACCACTCTTTGGAACACTAAAAATTTCATTCAACAGCTGAGAATTTGCAAGAAATGTACTCGTACCCAAGACAACAATCATCAAGAGTAGACTTATAAAACATCACTGGCAATGTCAGTTCACAGCTTGAAGATCACAGAAAATTGTAGGATGTGTTATTGTGTCGTAATTGAACCAGCTACTCGGATATACGATTTTGTAGCTTACATTGATGTTATTGTTATGGACTCTATAGTGTAAGGATAGTTCATCTGTCTATAATCTTTGACCTGAGGTCGTTTCAATTGTAATTGTAATTAGTGTTAAATTAATAGAGATTGTGACCTTAATATGAGCTTTCGTTTCCGTATGTCCAAAAGCAACCGTGTACTGAATACCACGTAAGATGCAATTTCGATACTTATTAAAATCCGTTTGCTTTTAATGAGCAATCAATTGTCATGACACCACCACATTTGTTTGGTAAATTCAGCATTTGGTACATTAAATCAGCAATGACCTGGACAATGTATCAGAATGAATTAATGGGGGTCTTTGTCATTCTGTGAGAAGAGGAAAACCTTAAAGTAAATATAAACCCACTCCGGGAAAGTAAATATAAACCCACTCCGGGAAAGTAACTGGCTTGCTCTTTTTATTTGGGAATGTCAATCAACGATTTCGGCACTTGCTTTTCACCTTTAGCGTACTAGCAGATATATGTTTTTTTTTCTTTCCTGAAAGTTATCCTATTGATTACGTATCTTTTGTTTCTTTCTCCTGTAATAACTGCTTGATCAACAATAGGGACGTTTCATTTCAGTTAAAGCAAAATAGCAACTTTTTTGGAGTAAGTAAAAGTACTAAACTGGGCACTTAATGTTACAAAGACACTCCTTCAAGACTGAAGAAAATGAAATTAAAACTGGTCGACACAATACAATTTAAACAATTGCAAATATTTCTGTTGTTGTTTATAGAGACTAGTTATTTTAACTGTCACTTATTGACTGCTCTTTCTTTGAAAGTATAATTTAATTATGACGTTGTTTGTTCAGCCATTAACTCATGTTTTGACAGCTATAGTTCTTTCAAGATTGCATCACCTAAAGTTTCCCACTCAAACAATTACCATTTACTGTTTTCTTCGATCCATTTTTAGACAAGGCTGGTCTTTCGTTTCCTTACTTTATTTAGCATTAACAACGAGTGATTAAAAAAACAAAGCTTGGATACTTGCATTTTTACACAAAGTCACTCATGCGCCAATACAATTAAAATAACAAGGAGACAGTTCAGTAAAATGAAATTCAGAACTTTGATAATCATATACGGAAGCCAAAAGACAACAGCAAAGCGGATAGAACAACTACGAAGGGTTGTGTGTTGGCGTTTCTTCTACTTGTGATTACCTACCAAGTTTTAAGTCTTCCAGAAAGGCGAATATAGTGATAATTGGGATAAGGATTAAAACAGAAACAACACCTTAAATTGCTGGGGATTTAAGCTACATAATTGCAAAAGTAACTACACAAGTCCAAGCCATTGGAAAGTGTATATTACCCAGTAAACTAGAAATGTGGTTACAGGAACCATACCCACTCTCTCCGAAAGCAATTGATGAATAGGTTTTTGGTTCCACTTAAAGATAACCAGCTTTGGACGGCAAATGAATAGAAAGGTAAGGGTGAAGAATAACCAGGCGTTAGGGCTGTCCTAAAGCCTCTGAAAATAGTTGTAATAATAGTACCGACAACAATGAAAAGTTTCCTCCCAGGCCAATATCCTTATTGTGTGGTGTGCCAAGAAATAGACACCAGTGAAGGGATGCCAAAACATGACCTACAGATATTCCTGCATCACTCCAAGCATAATCCCCCAGGTATACACATTCTCAACTGATGAATGCAATTCGATTGATAAATATTCAAACTACTCATTTAAATATAAGTCACTCTGAATTACCAGTTATGTTGTTTGGCCAATGATGAATGAAATGTAATGTAGAGTTCTGTAGCTCATTGCATATGGACAGGTCACATTACGGGAGGACGGCACAGTAACATTGAAATCGTACACAGCAGTGTACTCAGTATATTATGGCCATGGGTAGTGAAAGTCATTACATATACAGTAGACACATAATTTCTTTTTCTAATTACTGAAGGGGCTAAGGGTAAAATTAGTTGAGATAATTTTCACTGTCTTGGACGAGGAAAACGAACCTTTCTTCAACAGCCGGTCTTCATGTCAACAGTCTCAGAGAGGTACATGCATGCCTCATCTGGCCCGCATCCACATGTATTTACTTGATAACAAAATAAGGAAGTAAGCAAACAAAAGAAGCTTTAAACGTGAATGAAAAAGCAAGCAAAAACAGCTACCCAGAGAGAATGTAACCCGAGGAGTAAAAATGCGTAGACACAATGTCACCATCGTACCACTCATGAATAAACGATATTTTTATATAAACAAAAGCCACTAAAGCCCCGACACATTTGTAGAACAGGTGATTAAAATTGTTACTGTAAGTGAATATACCAAACGTATTAATATGTGCATTAAATAAACAGCTTAATAATATTCGGATAGTGAAGTTGACGTATTCAAAATTATTTTCGAGAATACTCGCGCCTTTTATGATTTCTTAATAGTTTTGGCCTAACATGTCCACACGTTGTTTAAATAAGTTTGGAATGGGGTTCATATTTTTGCTTTTCATTTGAAAACCAGATAATATGTTGGCCTGTGAATTTTCATTACGATCTACATATACAGTACCATATTGAACACATGGGTTAGATTTTGACCGATGAACTGTTTTTCAGATAACGGCGACAAAGAAACTAGGCATATCACATGACCTACTCCTGTGTTTTCGAAAAAGGAATAAAAATCTCTTCTCCATGATTATAGAGCGGTCTTAGCGCCAGGTGTTGTTTAGAAAGTTGGTTGCCAGAACCTGCTATGTTAAGAACATATAAAGACATACATTTGGCTTTCGTAATAAAATGCAAAAGAAAAGCAATTAGTAGGTACGAAGAGTGTGAAAAAATGCAGCAAAGCTAGCTCTGAAACTATCAAGTATGATTTCTTTACAACTGAGAAGGTTGCATTACTTTCAGAAGTGTCGGGTATGGGTTAATATTGTCTTGTAAGTTATTGCTACACCCCGTTACAGTGACTTCTTAAGGAATCTACTCTGCGTACAGGTGGAGGGGGGGGGGGGGTCTGAACCAAACGAATCTTCAAACTGAATATTATTGCAGGGTCTGCATCCCCCAGCCTCCCCTCCGTTGCAACAGCCCTGCCTGTAAACAGTAGGAGTGTTCCCCTTTAACTACCTTTTAAAAATGAATAATGTAGGGCGAGAAGCCCTAGTTTTTCCACATAAAGTGACTGTACCAATTGTTTCTTGTTTGCTTTGCTAATTTACCTGTTTTGGATGATTTGGATATCTGTGTGCGGTGAACATTTTTAGCACTGATGGAGTCAACTTTGATAGTGTCAGTCACTTACTATCCTTCAATAATATCCTTATGGTCAGTGGCAATAATATCCTTATGGTCAGTGGGAGGAGGTATGTGGTGAGTGGATGCATTACTATCCCATGGATTGTTTCAACAAGACACATATATTCCCCTGAATTTGCGAGACCGCATTGTCAATTGAAGTAAAGTAGTCAAACATCTGATTAAATTAGTAGAAATAAGCGTTTGTAATCTTGACGTTTCCCACAACATTGCTAAATGTCTGCAGAAATGATATTTTTAGAGCACTACTTTCGTGCTTATTTTATAAAAACTGCACAAGATGTTGTCAATTCTTGTGAGAACAGTTTAAACTTGAGTGCAATTTATGTTCAAAGTCACATGTTTATATTGCAAAGCCACATAAAACCCCTAACATAATACATACTTCCAATCACCTATACACAATCCCCAACGATCACCAAATCGCCAGTCTGTCGGTCTTAGCACGCTATTGAAACAATGGTTACATTGAAAGTTTTGGTGCTCTATATCGGGCATCCAATACCCCTCTCAGATAGATAAGTATTCCATTCTTTATAAAATATTGTGAAAGCATCTCAAATTCTCCTGGAATTTCATTCTTCCCCCTTACCGGGAAATTGTCCCTGGACTTCACCGAGACTCTAAGGCAGAAAGAGGGCTAGTGTTTCGCTTGCGTCACTAGAAGCTAAAAGCTCCTAGCATAAAATTCAGGTTTTGCTTTGACATGCTCGCCTTGAAAGATGGCCGTCCTGAGTGTATTAGCCGAGCGGCTCTCTTCGGCTTCCTCTCATGTGGATCCGCCCCTCCGGAGATTTTTAAAGGTTTATTTTTTCTGAGCTTCACAGGACTGAGACTTAACTTCACTGAGGCTATCGCTGATTTATAGCAGTGCACTGTGTGTAGCCATAGACGCTGTTGTACTTTACCAGGGAGCACCAACAGGGAAGCTTAAAGGAGAAATAAACCCTAGCTTTTTCTGCAGTAAGACTAATATTTTAATGTATGCTTTTTCCAAAAGAAGCGCATAGAAAGCTTGAATACATTTATTTCAACCTTAAAAAATGATTTTTATGTTGCTAATGGTTCGCGCCATTGTTGTTTGAATCCTACCAGTTCCCGGATGTTCGATGACGAAAGCGAGCCTCATATCACATTACAGCAGAAAATTTACCAACCCACCCGAAGTAATTTGAATTGTACATGCTGTGGTTAATAACTATAAAATGCTTGGCAAAATTCCTTTCGCCACTTGTAATAGGAAATGAAATTCTAACTTTAATGTTAAACATATTTTCATGACACATTATTTCAGTAAAAAGAAAAAAAATGTTTTCACAAGTGTAGCTGAAATAATTTGCGTGACTTGGCAACACTACTGTAATTCACCATACACTACAACACTGATTTACACACACAGTACACAGACTATAGTACACTGTGTAGAATTGTAGGCCATTATATACAGGGTAACGTTAGAACCACGGCAGTACTCAGCAGGACGTAGTCGTAATCTTTACCTTACACGGTCAAACTTGAAACAGTAAACCTACTTGTAGGTAAAAGAAAACATGGGAGCAAACAGACTCAAATCTTACTGTATCCTTTGGAGCCTGAATATACTGAGGATGGATTTAAACATCGACACAAAGAGAGAAAGATCAGGATCTGTTGTGAAGGTGGTTGCCTACTATGATTAGCACTTGTACTAGTACCAGTTCTGCAACTGATCGTGAAACTGGGTGATTTTGTTTTCTACGCAAGTGGGGAGTGAGCTAACGGTATCGTAAGCGCCAGTGTTTTTTGACGAATATACCCGAATATATTTGAAGAAAATTATTTTTGAATTCCCATTTTGATCAGTTACTGTGCAAAGAAAAGGAGGACTGCGTGCACCTAACGACAAGGTAGGTAGATTACAGTTACTGGGGCACAGTATACGGGCTTACTTTAGTGGCAAGGAATAGTCAGTTATGTGAAGCCCTAAAATCGCTTGAAATTGTCAAGCTGTTGACAATGAATTCTAGTCCTCGTAGGCCAAGGTAGGGTATATTAAGCTTTTTCAACTGCTATAGGGAAGCACGAGAACTTGTTTCTGTACTGATCCTTTTTGTATATGTTAGTGTACATTCCATGTGCAATGAATGAGACATCGTGTTACTTACGATGTGGCTCTTTTACGTCATATTTGAAGCGCCCTCTTTTTTGGAAACAAGAAAATGGCTACTAGCATCATGTGTGTGAAAAAATACTTGGAAAATTCATGAAAATTTGGGGCAATGCTGTTTTGACTAGCTTTTTTCAGAAAATGAGTTAGAATATTGGTCTCTACTAGTGGTTTACTGCAAAATCCGTGGGTTTGCTTCTCCTTTAAATAGTAAGTCCCTAGTACCATGAGGAGGTCGAGTTTCACTTACCTCCCTATCGCTCTATGATGCTTCTGCTGCTGCTTTTGTCAAAAATTAAAGGACTAGTAATCAGTTCGGGAGATTCCCCCATTCGGGAGAATCTACTTTTCTCCCGATCGGGAGAAAAATTGGTCATGGGCGCCGCCATTTTGTCTATTTTACCCACAGTTGTGTACATTGCCAATGGCGAATGTTTTATGGAACCCCCTTGCAAAAATTGTCGTTCTGATGTAATGGAATTAAATGTATATTCGGAAGGTTGATTGTCATAGCTACAGAAAAGCCACGTCCTAATCGGTGGTTCACCATGCCGTTTTGAGTTTTTGAGTGGTTTTCATTCTTGCTTAAACTTATTTTTGTTGGGCGGGCAAGTTTTCCCCCGTTCGGGAGAATTTTGGTTTTCTCTAACGGGAAAATTTCCCGGACTGGTAATTGCAGGATTGCACCAATCACCATGTGGTGTCTCAACATTCTGACGCAACTGAAATGTGTTCGGCTCAAACGTCTGTAAACATGGTTTTGTCATTTGTCGTTGAAAACTTCGTCCACATAGCGGGCTTTAAATGTGCCTAAAATCGTGATGCCTATTCGAAGTCTCTAATCCCCTCCTAAAAATCCCGGATCTCATGGAACCAAAGATTTTTGTGGAACGTCTAATACATGTTAACTTGAAGACATCGTTACACCAAACATGGAACCGACTAGGCTTGTTCACTCGTAGCGTTTGTGCAATCGAGGACATCGAATTCATTAGTCGTTTGATTAATCTGAATGTGCACAGGGGTATGAAATGTTTGAAATACGCCCACATTAGGCCTACAGTGCGCCTTTTGGAGGACATTCTCTCAGCTAAAGTAAGGAGATACCACACAGTACACCTTGTAGTGAACCTTAAATGAATCAAATCTCATTCACCGCACGTTCTTTTCCTGGATAACACAGCATGTATTGCAAGTAGGTACTACACAAATCCCTTAATCAGTAATTTAATGTGTAGCTTACGTGTTGTAAGTCCTTACAGTCAATTTCAAGTTAACGTTTGACAAGCTAACCTTACATACAGCTAGACAACGAAAAGCTGTACACGTAGAAACTGCGAAACTGAAATTATTTAACTTAGCTTAGATGGGATGTATTCATATGACAGAAAATGAAAAACAAGGGTGCCAAGTTTTTAATTGCTGCTACTCTGAATCAAGGAGGAAATAATTCGTTCTTTCCCCTGTGTGCTGACATCTTGATGAAGTGATATTGGTGGAAAAGGGCTTATACCCCTACAATAGTGTATTTAGGAGCAAGGGAAAAGTAAAACGGAATATGAATATAAGGGAAAATATTGTATTTACTTTTGTGAGCATTACCCATTGCATCTTTCAAGTTTTAGGAAACAACTACAACGCATCGAACATCAGTGAGACAGTCCATGTTTTACAATCAAGGTCGGTCCTTCTGCGATGCAACGTTTTGCTGGGAAATTTGAGTAGGAGATGGATTTATGAAGGAGATGTCATTTACTTAGATAAGAATGCACTCAGTACCCAACTGGGGAATACTGTTGAACTCCTAAATAATTACTCCCTGTTGATCAATCCTGTAATGCTGTTTCACGATGGCTGGTATGAATGCGCTCATGGTACGGTTGTTTTGAATAAGTACAAGGTCACTGTGGAAGGTGAGTAGCACTGTGTGCAACAGACACAAATGTAAGTAAGACTTAGCTTAACATAATCGTCTAAAATTGTCATAGGTGAAAAACTAGTATTTAAAGTAAAAACCAAGTAGTATTTCACGCAACATTGTATTTAATTGAACTGTATAATTGGCAAAGATATTTAGTATAGTTATTATACAACGTCGATGCTAAAGAATAAACCAATATAAATGTTTATTTAACATTTCGAAACACATGATGAAATAGGATGTGATATGAAAACAAAAGTTATTCTCAATTTTAGGCAAAATGTTCTTTTTCACAGTTCAGCCTCACGTTTTCATTTCAATTGATGGAAACAATATTACGGATATTGTAGTATTCGATAAACAGAAAACGTTTACTGCGGTTTGTCATGCTCAAAGATCCAAACCAGCTGTAAAGATGACTTGGACTATCAATAACAAGTTGTTAAACTCTTCACAAAGCTTCTTTGATTGCTGGATTCTGGAGAACGGCAGTACTTACGATTGCACGTCGACACTAGAAACTCGTATACAGGAAGACAGTGGAACAATCACGTGCATTGCAAGTGCCCAAGATTCTTTTGGAAAGATAACGTCGACAGTTCCTTTTCAAACATACCGTAAGGAAAACTTTATTTTTATAAGATGGGCTATTAGGAAGGATATTTATGGAATGATCACAAAACCAACTACATTTTTTACGTCCACATACCCTTTTCTGCCAATAGTGATACATAGCAATATTTTAATTTAAAATGCATTTATAAGTATTAAGACATTAAATATTGTAAATGGCACTTATTAAGGTGAGTTGGAGTTCAGCTGCATTTAAGCTTTCGGCTTCGCAAAGGAATCAATATATCTTAAACGGTATTATATGTTAAAGTAACTGTTTCATTAAAAGTCTATTTTTTGTCTTAAATATAGCAGAAATATAAAGTTCTCGCAACTGGGATATATACACCTTGAATTTAATACATATTCACTGGAATAACGATTACACATTTTCGGACCCACTTAATTTGTAAATTCATTTACTGTATTTTATTCAAATTATCATGGTATCGTGAAGGGGATATACAGATAAAGTAAGGGGAAGCGATAATCAATAATAACGTGATCTCATACAATGCTACGTAAATAAAATAGAAAGGCAATGACTGAGACTTCCGCCATGAGTACCCATGACTGAATGGATCAAACTTGCATTGATAAAGAATATCAGATATTACGGATATGGGTGTTAACTCTTTTGCCCATAAAAATGAAAAACAGTGGCATAAGCCTTTGTCTTTATGACTCTTTGTTATGCATTTAAAACTTTTCACGAGGCCACTGTTGTTTATTTCTGACAGTTATACCCGATGTTTCTGTCACAATCAATAATAACACACCGAATGCAGTATTTTGCATCGAGGAAATTGTCACAGCGGAATGCCTTGCCATAGGAAGCCGACCTAAGGTTAACTTTACGTGGGTAGTAAATGACCAACTGACGGAACCGTCGCATGTTGAATGCAAGATTACTGAAGACGGTAACTACAGCAAAACATTCAACTGTGTTTCAACATTAAATATAAACATTACAGAAGAAGGCGATGGAACTGTCATTTGCATTGCGGGTGCTCATGGTGATTTTCAACAAAACTTTAGTGTTTCGTTTCGCACGTCCTGTAAGTTACATTTCAAATAGTCCAATAAACTTAATTTAACAGAGTCGACCATTTGAATGAAGTTTTCCGTACACTAAATGAAGAGGTTAAACTGTCAGAAAACATCCCTTTTGAAAAAATGTTGTGAAAAACAAAAACATTTAAGAGATAAGACGTCTTCGTATTATCTTTATAGGCTGGCGGGACAAACCTAGCCCTGTCACCTACAAATGGGCCCTTGTTTTAATAGTCTTGATGCCTGGAATTTTTCTGGCTTTAAGAAAACATTTTGCGTCAAAAGAGGAGGTGAATAAGGGTAAGCTAACTTCAATAAACACGGTTCCCGCTGTCTATCAGCTGCTAGTATATTGTAATCGGGATACAGAAACCCTGTATCGCATGAAGTATTCAAAAACTGGTACATATATTTTTAGAGTGTAGTTTCTGTTTATTCTCATTTCTTTGCAGGTTTCCATTCAAAAGACTCACCGAGGTATGTTGTATTGTAGTTTTCTCAGTTTCGTCAACTTCACCGTCTTGCTTCACTTGTGTTGTAAAAGTAAAGCCGGCTTAAATGTGGGGATTAGGTAAATATACACTGTTTAATACAAATGCAACAAAAGAGCAATCCATGGATTTGTAGATCTCATCTCATCCAGTTTGAAATTCATCGTAAGTATAATTTAGGATGAGCTCCCGACAAACTTCTTCGCAATTTGACCCTTGACTAAAATTTTAACCTCTAACCCTTACCTTAGCAAAAAAGGTCGTGACATACTTTTTTTCCTAAAATATAAACAAATTTGACATATGACCTACATTTTGACCTTTGATCCCACCCTTAGCAACCAAAATGCACTATTTCAAATATTACCATTTAAGTCCTTAGTATATCATTTGGTTTTATTACTTTTTTGACATACTGATAGGGGAATTATAGCAAAAGCCCTTTTTAGCAATTTCGACCTTTGACCTATGACGCCATCCGTTACGCATGCAAAAGATTCTGTGGTCAGATATCTACTCATTCTCTTAATTCCCTAAAGTGAAAATATATCTAACAGAACGTCATGAGAGACAAGTCTACATTTGTACTGAAAAATTTAAAACATAACATTTATTCTCAATCTGTCAATCTTTTGAATTAAGAAAGCACCGAGTTTGAACTTGATCAGACTTACGGTTAGTAAAAGTTCTCGACACTGTTTTTCACAAAATCAGTTAGGCAGATTTGACCTTTGACCTACATTTTGACTTTTGATCCACCCTTCGTAACCAAAAAACACTATATTAGAATTTATCTCATCAGTCCTAGCCTATCATTTGGTTTTATTACTTTTTCGGACATATAGCGATCTGTAAATAATGTCAAACCCAATTTCTTGCCAAATTTGACCTCTGTTTTTGCCCTATGACGTCAGCAAATACGCATGCACAAGTTTTTATGGTCAGATACCCGGTCACCAAGTTTAAAAGTTTAAACTTGATCGGACTTACGGTTTAGGAGGAGTCAGTGACACAATTTTATGTTCATACGCTCACATGCACGCACTAGCACGCGCTTATACAATCACACACATTTCTAATGTTAGGTCAAGTACAATATCTTATTTCCCCACACATTACATGTGCGGAGATGAGATAACAATGAATGTGAGATACTTTTTACTTCTATTTTCTCATCATACAAATTTTACTTAATGAAGCGTTATTTTGTGTAAGAAAGCTTCAAAACGTTATTCGTTTCTTTAGTTATTTCTGTATTTCTTTGTGTTCAAACATATTTCTGATTTTGTTTTCATCGTTTAGAATTCAGACAAACAGCTTTCAACATCGGGACTGGCGGAACACAGTTCCTATGAACACAGTTCCAATGCAAATTATTCCAGCCGAAATAAAGTACAGATCTTGTCCATTACTGTGTAAGTATGCAGTTTATTGTATTACGAGCTTCATACTACATAACTCGAAGAAACCTGTTGTCATCTCAATTCGTGTGCTTTTCTCCTTATAAATTTGCATGTGGACTCTTCGAAGGATACAGACCTGTAGTCCTCAAATACCTTCAAAATGTACTCCATACCCTGTCTCTTATGACTTAATACTTATGACTTATTATCCGAAGAGATGGGCACTAACCTCAGACGCAAGGGATCGCAAACCCTGCTCTAAAGAATCCGTGTACGGTGATCTACTATAACGTCCGGAGGGCTCGAAGGCTAAGCCCCTCTTGATTTTCTTGAACTCTGAAGCCCTGGAATTTAACGGAAATTGAAGCTCTCAACTACCTAAAAAAATAACAAGCCATATACTGATAATGATAAGTTCGATGTTCCTAACAAGTGTTGAATGAGTGCCACTCAGACGCCAGTCTTAAGGCGATAGAAATATATTACACGCTGAATGTCCGGTTACTTAGTTCTACCCTGTCGGGGGGGGGGGGGGGATGATGAGTGCTGTTTCAACAGAACTGATGAGTGTGATAGTAATCTCACTGAGTATGTACAGTATGACTTGTTGCAACACCTTTTACTATATTCACATGTGTACAAGTGTACTATATGCACTCATTTCAGTCACCTACGTAGACAATATGATGTGCAGGCAGCGTAGCAACTATTCATGCTTCAGAAAGTTAGAAAATATCTGCGAAAAAAGTACTTGTAATGTGAAAGAGAAAAAGAAACAACTTTTATTGTTATTTAAATTGATCAAACAACTCTATCCTGACTCGTCATTCAGTGTAATTGTATAACAGAATTTAAAATAAGCTAAAAGTATTGAACTAGTTTAGTGGAACGTATAGGTGGTGGCAAGCTTTGATCAAGTTATATGCTGAGTTATGATGTGCTGTTGTGCATATCACACCCATATCCTGTCCATATCATGCTTCTGTCTCCTATGTCGTAGAAGTAAAATTCAAATATTATCGAGAAAATTAAGTTCCAAATCTATTATCAAAGGTTAAATTTCTACTGATGGTATGATTATGGGAACATCTATCATCGACAGACACAATGGTAAACTTTTCAGTCCAATTTTGACTATATTGTTGAATATGAAAACAAAGTGAGGTCTGGTAACTTGTTCAAGGCAAATAGAGGCGTTAAACAAATTATTATTAGCCCCTACTTTTCAAAAAGTAAAATTTTCTTAAAACTTTGCATCGGGAATGGGAAGAAAAGATGAGGGTAGATAGTAGTTAGTTGGTACTGAAAGGTTTCGAGGGTTACCCCTTTGGAAAGTATTTGGAAAGTATGACAATAGTTTTTGGAACGGTATTTCCATGTAGATTGCTCTATAGAGTAATCTTTCGGCATTTTAAAGACTCCATACTTAGTTTTTCTTCTACCTATTGAAACAATGTCGCCTCTAAAAGAAAAGAAAAGGGGGTTCCCTTCATGTCCTGCCCCCGAATCCCACCTGTGTTTTCAGATCAAATACACATTTTTTTCAGGTATTCGCAAATTTTCTAATGTAGTAAAAACCCGACTTAAAACCAGTGTGATAGTGATGCAAACATTTTCATTATATACAAAGTTGTTCTGATTTTTAAAACTATCTTTAATTAAGCAGTTTTCAACGCCGTTTACCAACAGCCGAAAATGACCATGACACCTATGTTGAAGCCACCAACAGAATATCTGTAATAGATGTAGACAGCATCATCATAGCTGATAGCATTCCTGGCAATGGAGTTTTTGGCTGCTGGTTTGCAATAAATACCTACGATGATTCCGTAATGGTTACAAAATCTCTGAAAGGTTTGAATAAATGTGTAATCTATGATGAAGTGATATATCTCTTGAACTGTGTCTCTGCTTGAGGTATTGTCAGAATTATTGAAGAAATTCAACACTAACAAAATAAAAGCACAAAGAAAACGATTTAATGAAAAAAGGCAGTGGGTCCCTGCAGGGGGTAATTCTGGGGTAATGTCACATTTTTATTATACCCCATACTTTTCACATTAGTGATTTCATTTACTTACATACATTAAGGGTTGACCTATGGTAGTGACCATCCAAATATAAGGTTTGCTCCCTTCAAATAATGAGCAGCTATCTACGGGCCCCCTATTTAATTCAAAACATGCCTAATTTATGACACGACTTGTGCTCATCTTTAATATTGACTTGTATTTGTCCAAAGCTTAAAAAATCATAAAGGCGTTTAATGCACTTAATAGAGGTCTTTGTGAAAAAATCTTTTGCATCACAGGCAACACAAACTGTGTCAATATCTTATTGCGCAAATCGGCATTACCCTAACGAGCGTTACAGCTATAATTCTGATCGCTAAACCACGACCTATCCCTACATATGTTCTCCTTACGATATTGCCTAACAATCATAGCTCTTCTAATGGAACCTCCGATACACCTTTCGGCCCAGTGAATAACACCTGGGTAAGGTTATATCGAGATGACTTCCTTACCGCAACCCCGCTCAAACCACCCGCTGCGAAATTAAATTGGCCTACCCGCAATCTGGGAGTTACTATTACTCATAAATGACACTTGGGATCCCACCGCGAACTCCACTTGTTCTATTTGGATAATATCACTCCTTTTTTTACGTAACACTCTGGCACCATTGCATACTTACTATTTTATCTTGCCACTGATGACACTCGAAAATTATCTTTCTTTTGGCAGGCTGGGATAATGGGCCAAGGTATTTAGTGAGCTGAGCTAGTTTTGACAGGGTTTTGTGAGTCAATAGGAGATTAAAAATATTTGACTTGTACTGGAAGTCAACACTTTCTGTTGCAAATTCTGTGCACATTTAACCAAGACAACTGTTTTACTCATGTAAATGATAGATTAAGATCCCCCCTTACAGTCCTCAAGATATACCTCTTCAGAATTTGACCATTTCTGAGATGTCTCATTTGGTATGCAGAAACGGATATATGAAGTGTTGCACAGTGTCTCTATTAATTTTGTTAATCTTTTGTAAATTATCTGTTAATTGCTAGCCAGCTAGTTTCTAGTTTAGTGTTATAGTTGACATTTTCAAGTAGTGGAGAGTTACGTCCACAATAAGCCCCTATTGAGCATGCCAACGTTTCAACTGTCCTTGGAATAAAGACTAAACAAACAAAAACTAACATGTTATATCATGAATCCCTCTTTCTTTACAAATTTGCATATGCCGCTCATTTTTTATTGATGACACAAGAGCAAAACAGTTCTTGTCTTGTTAAATAATCAATATTTGTTGAATTTTGATGGAAGTTGCTACTATATTTAACGTTTTTAAAGTGATACTACCTGTTTAAAAAAGGGAAATACATAACACTGCCTTGTCCAAAGTGTTGGAATAACGTTTAAGCAGTCCATCCGAACAATAAAGATAAATAAAGATCCCTCACAGAAGTAGTTGTTCCAAATACTGTTTCAATTATCATAAAAATAACGACAAAAACTATGAAAATCGAAAATGACTCCACACAATCTTTATTCCATTGAATCCCTCTCCTGGGTGAACAAACCAATGGGACCGCTCTAATATATGAATATGCAAAAGGCAGCACAACGAAAGGTGTCCACGTATATGCTAGCGAACGAACACTGAACACTTGATAGGCTATTCACGCTATAGGCTAAGTACTTGAAAACTGACTGTAGGCCTGCAGTACCATGAAGCTGATACCCGAAATGGTTTTATTGGCTCCATGATAGTAAATCGAAAGGAGAAATTTCTGTTGAAGCCCACCCGACCAATTTCGGAACAAACTACAGCCCTCGTGAGCTAATCGATCACACCACAACTTGGGACTAAGTGTCAGCAAGGGTCGGTTGCTACCTGGAAGGGAAAGACAGTAAAATTTGTGCAACGGTTTGTGAGCTTTCGTGATCATCACAGAGTGTTTTTGCATGATTCTGAAGGCAGACTCAAGAAAATACGAGTAAATCTAACTCGATTTACCCTCGAGAATGGCCATCGATATAATATGTAAGTACTACCTCCGACGAATAATATTGAACAATTCTTGAGTCATTCAAATCATCGATGGTCAACGATATCAGCTTGGAGTCTGACATCTGAGATGCTTACCCTCCGTCGCAAGGTCATACCATGGAGCTACTACCTGGACATTCTTTCCCTCTTACGTTTCCCAGCTAAAATGTACACAGTTGCTTTGATTCAACCAGGGAGTTGCTATTTGACAGTGCTGATACAACCAGGGAGTTGTCTCTGGCAACTCCCTGATACAACAGACACAAATTCTTTTACATGTTGGAAACTCTTGGAGAAACCATTTACAACAATCGAAGTTGACCGAGGGAAATAACACATTGCTCACAGAGGAAATCGAAGCGAGCCATACGACTTCGACTATCATACTTCAGGTTAGTGCTCTTGCCATAGTCATCGACATCTACAAATTCGACACAGTGTATCGTTGTCCAGTTTACGTAGATTATTTGATATGTAGCCTAGCCTACCGCTCAAGGACAAAGACTTGGGATGCGGGGAAGTAAGCAAGTGTATAGAGGTGTAACTGGTTACCGTTACAAGCGTAGTATGCAAGTGTCTTTTTGAATACTGTTAGGGGTAAAATTCACTAACACGGGTAGTATGATGAAAACCGGTGCTTTTTTTCAAAACCTCAAGTGTGCTGTGCAGTATACAACCTTCAAAATCACTCTTTTCCCAGCCAATGCATGAATAACCGAGGGAATATAATCTCATGCACAGTACTTCGGTACATAGGTCTACAGCTGCGTGATCCGTTGAATATTAATATAGTGTTGTGATAGGCGTGGTTTGAGCTGTTTGTAATGAGGACGGTTTTTTTTTTTCAAAATAGCCTGAAGATTTTGACTATTTTCGTACTGTTTCTTTATATTTTGCCATTCACACTACCATTTTCAGTCACTACATAAACAACTCCATCCATGAATAGTATTGTTAGTGTATTGGCAAATAAAGAAAAACGTTAGGCCGTATGTATTTCCCTTTTCTTGAACAGGTAATATCACTTTAATGTTTTAAAATTCAATAGGCAGTATGACATTTACAGGTCCACACACCTTGAAAAACCTGCATTCCCGAAGCTCCCCCACTAGGACGCCTATGACTGTTGAAATGCTTGAACATTTTTTCGTGTAAATTTTGTCTTAAATTTTGCCTTTTACAGGTTTTAACTTATAAAATTATGAAATATTGCATACAAAACAGCCAACATTATGAAGAAATGTAAATGAAAGCTATGCCTAATTGATGTACTCACGTAGCATCACAAATTTCTAACAATGCACTGTACTTCTGAGGAGGGAAATTTCTTTTAAGTACCTTGGAAAAGCAACATGCAAGTAAAATGAGGTGAAAGGTTTCACTTCGAATAGCATTTTTTGCCAGCACTTTTCAGAATCAGATTTAGTCACCATAAAATGCATTTATATTTTCAGTCTGAAACGTTACCTATAATACCTTTGCACTTGACGGGAAAGCTTTTACGTGCACAATGAAAATCAAGTTGAACCAAACGTAGATTTCTCGACAAGCTATGAATACAAACCGTTGAAGTAGTGCTTGATAC
The DNA here is from genome assembly GCA_029531755.1 of Holothuria leucospilota. Lineage (NCBI taxonomy): Eukaryota > Metazoa > Echinodermata > Holothuroidea > Aspidochirotida > Holothuriidae > Holothuria > Holothuria leucospilota. The sequence continues at coordinate 50,824,147 of CM055976.1, forward strand.
TAAGTTAAAGTGTAATTGCTAGTGTCGGTGAGTTTTCGTTTTTGATTCCTTGCCGAAGGCGAAAGGAACTTCTATACAACCGAGCTGTCGAATTATATATGTGTCTGTATGTATGCATGCTTGTTTGTGACGCTTGGCTTGTAAATACGACATCTCAAGTTATCAATAATGGATACATTTCATACTAAGAACATTGAATTATCATATTGAGAGGGAACTCCCTATAGTTTTTGGTTAAGGCCGAAAGTCATAAGAGGTCACCAGAGGTCATAAGTGGAAAATATTCTAAACAGGACATTTTAGGTATGAAGCATGGATGCTTCTTTCACGTGGCATGTGGATACTTTGTAGGTTAGGTTAGGTTAGGTTAGATGAGGTTTAACGTCCCAGTTTCCAACCAATTGGTTCAAGTCGAGACGACCACGGCCTTTTTTCCAGTTGTGGCTCACTGGCTTGTTTTCCCTACTCCATTGTTTATGCTGAGCACCAAGTACAAAGGCAGTAGGGTCCATTTTTTGTAGTCAGAGATGAACCCTCTTGGTTTTGGCAGAGAGAAAAGGTCATCTGAGGTCAACAGAGGTGAAAATACAAAATTCGTAAAAACCGCTTGTAAACACGATATCTGAAGATAGCAATGATGTACCCTTTTCATACTTGGTATATAACTTTATCATATTGAGAGAAAGAACTCTATTCTTTTTTGTGGAAGTCAGAAGTCTTGGAGGTCATCAGAGGTAAAAGACCGAAAACCATGAAGAAACACGATATTTCTAGACAGGGATGGTGAATACTTTTCATATTTGGTATATAGATTTGTTCCTTTAATAGAGAGAGAACCCTTTTGGATTGTTGAAGGCCGAAGGTCACCAGAGGTGAAACTACGAAAACATCGTAAACTAAATACACAGTGAGCGGTATACCTCCTAATTTTGTCCGGCGTTTCGTGACCATCGAAAAGTTTGGGCTGAATGTTTGTAACCTATCATTTCAAAGATAAAATTATAGAAAACAACCTTTATTTCTTCACAAGCATAACTGTTACATTAATAAGTCAAATTTGAATTACCTTATAATGAACACGTATAGAGGATGCTCTGACTATAGCATGATTAGAAATACCATACGTTGTACTAATTCTTTGACGGCATAATGGAATAGAGCTAGGCTTCTCACACAGAAGGCCCGGATTCGAGGCCTCCTAAGACACTTTCTTCTTTCATCTATGTTTATTCAAATTTTGGTTAAGGTTCAAATTAAGGTCATTTGAAGTCATCACAGGTCATTGCAGAAATGATATAGTCAGGAGGTATAAATTTGAAGGATGTACCTCAGTGCAACCCAGCACCTCCTTTCGGCAAGGAATAGTTAAGTCTTTGGGTTTTCTGGTTATCCTAACTTTCTCTGAAACTTTATGCCCAGAAAATGCAAAATTGAGTGATGTCAACGTCTTCCAAGACATAGCTTTTGCCCTTTCGTCTCTGCCAAAACACCGAAACCTTGCCAGTATACTTGCTATCTCACTAGCTAATGGTAAGTATCGTACACTGAAATGTCCTTTTAAACTTCTTGGTTGATAATTAGAAAGTTGTGTAAATTTCTCAGGTAAACTAGTCTTTGAAGTTATTAAAGTATTAGCTTTTAATTTGTTGTACCAGGGGTCTTTCAAAGGGAAATCCTTCCTTTTAAGGGTGCTCTAAAAGCGTATCATTTCAACATCGTTTTCTTGACCCTTTGAGTTTTTGTCCTTTGTACAGCGCCATTGAGTGTGGTACACATTAATGTGTGCTATATCAAGTTTTTCAACGTTAACCTTAACCTTAAATCAATTACTGTATAGCTACGTAATATGTCGTCAGACAGGTCCTTCTTGAAAGTTATGTTTAGCATACTTAATTTGTTTTACAATTCCAGTATCTTCACAGATTTTCCAAGAGTATATTGAAGGCGGCTCACTTCGAGACTATTTGATGAGAAGCTTTCAGTCATCGCGTTACTCATTATTTCAATACCTTGAAGAAAAAGAAAAAGGAAAAGGCTCAAACGGGTGGAAAGAGATCTCCCAAATCTCTCGTTACGTACTTGATATAGTCGACGGAATGTTATTTCTTTTTGATAATAAAGTATAGAAAAATTTTTCTTTACTTCAAATTAATGCAAATCTTTGATAAAATTGAAGCACAAAGTAATACGTGTTTAATCACGGACTACTACTTTTCAAAGACTTTCTACGTGTCATTGTCGCATAGCTTGTTCAAGTCCTTCCTGTTCTTTAAGTATGCCTTAACCATATGCTATAACATCGTGTGTAGAAACATAATGACAACCAACTATGAGGTTTGAAGAATCGTGCGATCTTATAAAGTATTTTTAATTTCCTCAGTTTTGTCATCCTGCGCTATCAGCTAGAAAAGTTTTGCTGAATTCAAAAGGAGTTTGCAAGTTGTTCGACTTCTGGCCAATGGAAAGTTCAAAATACAGACTTAAACATATATTTCAAAAGGTATATCACATTGTTTTGACTCAGTTTAGGCTCACTAAAACTAAAAGACATAATTCCGATGGTTAGGTAAATGTGTATTGTTTTGTATTGAAAAGCAGATGCTCTAAAAGATGACAAATAATTTTCTTGTCTTCACACAGAAAAATTTACCTTCTGCGTGGCTTGCACCTGAAACCATGTTTTTGCGCCAGTATTCTCATAAATCTGACGTGTGGTCATTTGCAATTGTTCTTTGGGAGGTGTATTCATTAGGTGACGTATGTCTCTTATACTCTCAATCATAAATATAATGAAAACGTAAAGACATACCAAATAAAGATGTTTCGCAATTTATAACTTTTCGGTTAGGATAAAATTTGTAAAGCAGTCTTTAAAAGCAGTCTTTACATTTATTAATTAAGAATGCAAAATATTATCGTTGTCTTACCTTCATAGGCGATATTCCGTACCGAGGAATGACTCATGATGAAATCGAAATAGAAGTAAGAAACCTAAAGCTTCTTGAAAAGCCCCCAGACTGCCCTGGAGCAGTGTGAGTAAACGAATAGTATACCTTTTTTCTGACGCTTAACATGGTTGTTTAATGTTTCATATTGTAACATGAGAATTCAGCCAATATGTTGATAAGATGAAGTCGTTAACAAGAAGTACTTTCTTACTCGTGTCGAAATTTTCAATTAGTGAATCACCATAGAAGATAATTTTTTAAAAACAAAATCCCGTTTTGCCGTTGAAATATGCACCTCTAGAATCGTCTTTTGTCAACCCTTAGGTTTAATTTAATGTTATCTTCCTGGAATCTTTCGTGTAAGGATAGACCAACTTTCCGGCAGCTTCGCAATTGCCTCGCACTAGTGGTAAATGACTTATCAAAGGTAGTAAATCTTCATCTTCTTCGATTTATATGCAAACTATTTTTTAGGAACGTCAATGTTTGGTTTGAAATGAGGTGAATCGGAAAATCTTCGTTTGAACATTAAACGCTTTGTGTCTGAAGTAAGAGAAGAAAAATATATTCTTGACATTTTTGTGTTCACAGGAGTACAATGGTCATCGGACATCTTATCTTGCTACTGACCAGCCACTTTACTTTACACTCAGCCAGTCATCGTAAAAATTGTGTACAAAAATATAAAGTAACTGCGAAATTAATTCTATTAGCAGAATGTGATGCAACGCCTAGCTTTATGAAGCAAATATTCTACCAACTAAAATGATTACAAAGTCAAAGAAAAATACCAAACAATTATCAATATGCATGGTTTTGGAACATTAACTATCATTTTTCCAATTTTTGATGAATATAATCTTATATCTCATTTACATTTTTTAAGATAGATAGATTTATTGTTAAAAAAAGAAAATCATTTTCTGCCGACAGTTCAAACATCAAAACAAGGCAGTAACAATCAAGTACTTACCAACAAAAATGGAATTAAGTTCAACACAAGAGTAGAATAATAATAGTCATGATAAATAAAACAAAACATACTTAAAACACTACAACACCACAAAAGGTAAAGCAGGGGGTGGAAGTGAGATAAAGAGATAAAACAATGATGGCAAGTACCATAAAAGAATAAAAACAGGTTAAAATAGAAGCTAAGGAGTAAGAAACAAAATACAATAAGTCAAAAACTCAAATACGTTAACTCCAAAACTAAAGTTAAAAAGCAGAGGATAAAAACGTGACTTTGGATACTTTGCAAAAGAAAGCAGCTGACAGATCATGCATTGAGATTGGAATGCTTGGCAAACGAGTTGAATAAGTGAATAGCTTCTGGAAGGAACAAATTACGGGATCTACTTGTTCTTGTACAGCGAACCTGTTACCTAATATCGGATCTATAAAACATGATAGGGCTATGGAAAGGGTGGGTATCATCTTTTTATAAGCCATATTACTTTATCAGAAGACTATCCTCGTAAATTGATGAGAGGAAGCCAGGCCCGTGAGCCTATGCATCGTTCAGCTGACTCTTGTACTCTTTCCAGACCTTCCCTGTACTTCTGAGTCATACCACCATGGAACCTCAGCTAAACGTAATGACACTTTCAATTAATGACTGGTAATATAATTTCAAAATGGCATCTTCAACCAAGCATTGCTTTAATTGCCTAAGAAAATGAAGTCACTGACATGCTTTACTATGAGAGTATTTGCATGAGCATTCCAACTGAATTTATTATCGATAGTCTTTCCCAGATACTTAAATCTGTCAACCCTCTCAACTTCTGTGTCGTCGATTAAATTAATATAGGGTCATGATTGAAATTGAATTTCCTAATTCATACACAACTTCCTTAGTTTTGCCAGTAATAAAAATCAGACTATTACCTTTACACCAACGAACAAACGTTTTTACTTCAGCAACATAGGCAGAGCTGTCATTGCCATAAAGAAACCCAGTCAACACAGTCAACAACATATTTTATTCATGTCCTGGAGCAGTCACTTGATACTTGACGATCGTTAGTGTAAAGGCAAAAAAGCACTGGTGAAACAACACATCCCTAGAGAGCACCCATACTGATGACACGCTGGTCTGATGTGGCATCACCCATGCTAACCATTTAAGCACTAGACCGTATATAGTTGAGGACCCATAGAACAATTTTATTGTTAACATGCATATTAAGTAGCTTTTGTACCAATATATTCGGCTTAATAGTATTGAAAGCACTATAAAATTAAGGACGATTGACCTTACACATGTTTTGGGTTGGTCTGAGTTAGTGATTCTCAAGCAAGGCCCTTAAGGGAGCATGCATCCCCTGGGCCCTGTCGGTGGGGCCCCTGAATTGATTTAACGTTTTGAGAAAAGAACAAAACGTAGCAAAGTAGGAAATTAAATTATGTGAAATATAATCACTACTCGACTCCTTCTAAGTTTGCTCTCCTGAGGTTGCCTGCGTAGCAGTCCGTACGGCATATCCCTTGTTCAGTCAATCTATATAACCTGGACTTATTTCGACGTGTTGATGAAAACCATATTATGCACATGGTTGTACCGTGTATAGTTATGAAGTGGTGCATTGCGGAGTGGTTGTATTTGTAGTAACAAAGCTTCTAGCAAATTTACATACCGGAAATTTATTTGCTACTTGAGGTGACTGCACAATTGAAAACCGTATTGTGTTGAACGTACGTTCATGGACGTCAACAAGTGGGGCCCCACTTTGAAAGTGGAGGGATATCATATCGTTTGTCCCCCTTTTTTTAGTACCTAAACAAAAATAGCAGGTGCATGTTAGACCCCGTGGCTTTCATACAATTTAGCTATTTCAATAAACTCAAGCCCGAAAATGGTGGAAACAGCCATTAAATTGGTGGGAAAATGCCTCAGATTACACCTCAGATCTTTTGAAATCTACTTCAGGAGCCCTTAGGCAGATCCCGGATTCCTTGTTGATAGGGCTTCGCTATTTGCGCTTGCATCATTTCGTCTAAGTTGTGCCCCCCAGTTCTGAGAAGCTGTTGACCCTCTTGCGTGTGTTGATTGGTTACTAAAATTAAAATTTCTGCAAGTCATCTTTCGGTACTAACAATGTGTTTGCGACTTTTTATATGTGCTCGCTCTTTCCACAGCTCTGTTTAACTGTTAAATCAAATAAAATCATTCAATCAACTTGAAGCTTATTTCGACATTAAAAAATGCGGACACAATTCTTTATGTGACTGATTTTGATAATTCAAGCGTTTCCTTACATGTTCCATGATGGCCACTAACATAAGATACGGGCAGACCTGTTGTGACTTTACCCGTTTCAGAGTGCGGTTTTCATCAGCAACCCAACTTAGTTTGGAACGCCCAATGTTTCTTCTATACCGCAAACCAACTCATCAAAATGACCTTACTAGTGACTCACGCATGGTAGACGCAAAACTGTACACGAAAGGGGGCGTCAGGTAGGGGAGTTGCAAAGGGCCGTGACCCCTATCGTTGGAGAAACGCCATTTTTGTCGGGGAGCCTTGATGTACCCATAAAGTATTTAATCCCTCACAACGAACAGCCGCTGAAACGAATTTCTTGATTTTGCCCTGAGTAGGACAGATTGCTTAATTAAACCACAATTTTTCACAGTTTATTCAAAAGTAACTCGAAACATCCCCGAGAATCACTGGTCTAGGTGCTTCAGAATCCTGTGCAGATAGTCAGAAATGGCGTGATCTATCCCTCTTTTGCTTTGATAGGCACACTGATTTTTGTCTATAACAAAGCTCTTTTCAGCCAGAAGAAGTTTAAGAACCACCTTTCTAAAACATTTCATATGTTTGAAATTAGTGATATGATAATAGTCGTGCAAGTCACAACTATTGTCTCAAGAACCTGGATTATGACTGAAGTTTTCCTCATTTCGGGAGTGACACCTGTTGAGTATTGAGTTCGCATTGCTACGGTTCTTTTGATATTTATATGTTAATGAATTTATTGCATGTTATGTTATTTATTTGATATAAAAGCCAAGTGTGCATACAAAGCAGCAGATCAAGAATATGCTTTGAGTTGTACCTTTGCCATTGCCTTTGTCTGCATCATTTGTTTATATGTGTCAGGTTCCTTTCTGAAGATCGAAGTACAACTGCACCTTCTAGTGATCTTTGAAAAAAATACACTGTCACTAGCTGAGAGCTGTGTATATCATTTATCCGTATGATTACTAATTAGGCACACATCATAGTATTGCATACAAGACATGATAAACAGCTTACCCTTTTTCCTTTATGACATTTAATGTATAAAAGTGTCCTCGGGTTATATTTATTATAAATGAACGTACAAAAGTTTAAAGGTGAAGTTTTGAAAAGCATGCTAACTTCAGATGTAAATGTACAGGTTTTTAATTCATTCAGAACTTTTTATTTTCTTGTTTCATCGGTAATTGCTTAACAAATGTTTCGATGACACAGACTTATATACTTTTCTTCGATAGTAACCATTACCTTTTCGTAATAATTTCTAGGAATTATTCAGATGAGGAAGCTAGGAACAGAAAAAACAATAACATAAGATTAAGAGCAGCTGGTGTAACGTACGTACTTTTTATAAGAACTATTGGGGTAATCTTTATACCAAATCGACCTTTGCTTTAAAGATGCGAAAAAATGAGCAAAGATATTCAGAGAGAGATGCTACTCAATGTGTGGTTACCTTCACCACAAAGTGAGAACTATTTTACCTTTGAACCAACCTGCTTTTTAACGTGTAAAGTGTATGTTCACAATCATGACCTTTTCTCAAAAATAAGAGTAATACATGTAAATGCTGGGTGTGAAGATCTGAGATAACAAGGAGAGTAAGTTTTTATCTTTGCGAATATGAACGGCTGACTATGTCAACATATTTAATTCAGGAAAGTTGTCATTTACTTCCTATTAACCAAGAGAGTTAATTACTAGATCCAATGTATGACAGTCGTATCATTTCCTTACACGTGAGCCTGAAATAAAACCACCAAGGCAAAAAAACTAACAGGAGAAACATCAAATACTATGTTTGCGTTTTTCAAAATAAAGTGAAAGAAAACCCCAACCAAAATCTATTGATATATATTCAATCATAATGATGCGTTGGGGGGGGGGGCAAGGCTTGTTGCATCGAACTGTAGTAAAACAACGAAAAAACTTCTGCAATCTAGGAAGGATGAGATTCCAGATTTTCCCCTACAGGTCATTTTGAATGGTAAATGACGCCATGCCGGCAGGGGGTCATGCTATCGTGCGCACGGGGGCATAGGGGAGCAAACACCCAAACGTATTCCCCAAAATTTCCGATTTTTCTTCTAAATGAACCCCAATGGCGTTATGGATAGGTTTCTGCAGGGGTAGGGTGAGGTGTGTTTTCCACAGGTTGATGGATTTATTTTTATCATTTTCTATCACCAGTAATTTGCAAACTATTAAAATTTTCGCAAATTCATCTCAAGCTATTAAAGTTCCAGACAATAGGCTCGCTTCTAATTGGTCGACACATTTTGGGGGGAATTGATATTGTTTCGGTGTAGTGTCTGCATGTAGTTTTTCGGCACCCTTCCGGCGCATACCTCCTTGTTGGCGTTCTACATCTTATTAACATTATCAGGGCAACAATATAGTGGAATATTATTCAGGTGAAAAATCTTCTCCGAAAGTTGAGAGGTATATCTCCAGCCTCTGTAGGGACCGCTCATCAAGAAGGGATCAAAGAGCAATCTAACATCATCATTAGCCTATGGTAACGTTATTTAGGTCTGCAACATGATGTGAAAGATTGCAAGTATGTGTTGTCGTTAGACATGTTTCAAAGCATTTTCACGGCGCGCTTTAAGGACACCCGTTTCTGGTAGATTGTGAATGTTTTCAAATTTTCTTACTTCTTAGTTCATGGCTCTTCGATTATTCCTGTACTCCCTAGTCGCTTACTCCCCATCGCAGGCTGCTCGTCTAATTTTCATTTCCGATGTTAGTAACGCCTTATTGTAATTACCCCATACCTTCCCTATGCCAGTATTGTGGTTTTGGAGAGGTCCAAAATATGGCTTGATAATAAGTTCTAGGCAAGTTATCAGTTCAAAGTTTTGTCCAAAGATAACACCGTTTGCATCTGAGCCAATTAACATAAAACAAAAAATCGTCAATGAGGAGTCGTCACCCCTCCACTTGGACCACTATTCCCTTACACCCAACCTCCAACCCCCAGAGAAACCCACTAAATTATATTTTTTTAACATGTACGATCAGTTTGAAGCGTTGCCAAAGATAGAACAATTTTGCATCTAAGCCACCTAAATTAAGAACAATTTCTTGAAGGGAAAGGGGGATAATCCTTGGGATTACATCTTTAGTTCTGCCTCGCCAATCACTAGCTGAGGGCGCCACTGATCTTGTCCATTTCTCGATTGAGCTGCCGTTTTAGCAAAGCTCTTGCCAGAAGTATAGTCGCGACCAACAGTGATGTCAACATGTATTGCATAGGAGCGAGTAAGATTGAGCAAACGATTTCTACAGATAAGGTGGGGTGAAATACATATGTTAAAGGGTATAATATTGACGTATCTTAACTGCTTTTTGTTAAAAATCTTTGAAAAACTACCTAAATTTTTGAGGATTTACTCAGAGTCCAATTTTTCCCATTTTTCTAGAATACCATCTCAAATGTTTTTGTTTATTCAACATGCAATATGTTACACTTATGCTCTTCTACATAGTCGTGATTATGCAAGAGCAAAGTTTATAACTAACATGTGAAGAATTCTTTCCACCTTCTAATACTTTTGAGAAGATGAACATATTTCAAGGAAACCAGTGTTCTTTAGCGAATTACAAAGCATTGATAAATTAGACTTATCGTCCTGACAGAATCATTTTACTTACGGAATCGAAAGGCTCTAAGTATTGTCTCAATGCAAATTCACCATGAAAAATGATGCCTGAAAGAGAAAAAAATAGGCGCGCTTTGGGCGTAACTGTCACCTTCACTCCCTATGCTCCCTATATTGCGAGATTTTCAGAGGCCTTCATTCCCTTGAACTCCCACCATAGTTCCGCCCTTGGACGAGTGCCCCTGGACCCCGCATGTGCAAACTAACCCTTCGCGCTCGTGATTCTGCTTGGGTGCACTGGAGATTCATCGTGGGCCCCTCCCTGTCGAAACTTCCTTATCCGCACCTGTTATAGCGCCACCAATTTTACTTGCAGGACGGCTGAAATCTTTACAGGTAGGGCAGAGGAGGTGACACCCTAAACTTAAAACCACGTTTTTAGATAAACTTTTACAAAAGTAGCGCAGGTTGAAATTCGATTTCAAGAAAATTTTATGTGGCAGCTTCGATAGAAAAAGGCGTACCCCAAGAACAAGCTGTGAAATTGTTCTGTGGCCTAAGCCTAGAATCAAATAGCTCCATAAGTAACGTGACGATAAAGTATAACAATGTCTCTAGTCCTGAAAATGTGATCAAACTTAATTCTTATCAAATGTTTAAAGGTTATATAGAAGATACTTAATGTACTCATAAATCTGTAAAACCTGCTAATACAGGTAATATACACCTAACGAGAGAGGTTAAGTAAAGTAAAAGTCTCAGCAATGTCTCTTTTTCTTGAGGTTTTATCATCAAGCTAGTCTTCTGTTAATTTTTTAAGGGTTATATTGAAGACTATTTAGTGTGCTCATAGAATTCTGAAACCTGCTAATGTCGATTGAACAGTGTGCTTATGGCAAATTGTTTACCAAATTAATAAACACTCACTGGATAGGTTATATCTCTTCGTTGTATTGATCAAAGGTGGAAGACATCACATCTTATTTAAAGGTAAATATTGCGTTTGAAAAAATATCACAAAGTGATACCAATGTAATCCCATTGTAGTCCTTTCCCCTTTCCAAACACGAATCACAAATAACTTCCAGCACATCAACACTAATCACACGAAATATGGACAAATAGAAGCAACAGTCGAGTTCGTATAAACGTAATCCAAGTAGAATAATTATCGAGACGGAGAATAACGCTTTGTAATAACACTGAAAATATCCGATCGAAAGGATAAAGGCGAAAGAATGCGATTTATGTGCGATTTATGTTGTTGCGTTGCGCGGATGAAGTCGAAGGTCGAAGTGTAAAGAAGTTCAGGCGTGCGACAAAGATAAAAGGTTACAATACAAAGGTAAACTGAGGGCGCTTTTCGAAGACGAACATGGTATAAGTTACATTGCTACATATTCATCTCTCCATCTGGACAATCACTGTTGCTGTTACTCTGAATTTTGTTCAGGAATAGATGGGGTCTTAGTGTGATGTTCAAACGGATAGAGGGCCATCTCATACAATGTGAGAATTTATCCCCTCACATCTGCAGCTCTCCTCATTGTATATTTCATAAGCGTAGTTTGTACGGACGTGTCTCGAAATCTTCTAGAGAGGCAATGTATTCACTTTTAAACAGCCAAGACTCTTCCTCCTGTCTCTTCAAGAGACTGCTCTTATGACAAGCTGTAAATAATCGTAAGGATCATTCCCCATAAAGGCTAGCTTTTTTGTGTCTTACAAAAACATGCTCGTTTGCTCCTTTAGTGCGCTTTGCAGAAGTCCTTTTTAATTCTAAGTTCATTTTAACCCTCCTACTAATCTAGGTCATCTTCTTCCTGGAAGAACATCTTCAGGGGCTTTGAATTTATTCAAATTGTGATTCTTTACGAAAACGTGAGTCTCTTCTTGTTTCATCTTCCTTTGGAATGAGATCATAGTCCATGACAATTATCTTGAGCTCTCTTTAAAGTGGTACCAATGTCTTCAAACTTTGTGTAACAGCTTTGATTCAAAGTACTTGGAATGAACTAATACTCGCCAGTATTACAACCTGCAGTCTCGTGGTAAGGTTCAGCCAACCCGTCGGTATCTTGATGTTGGGGTCTATGGCTTTGTTGCAATGGAATGGGACCAGACGTTGCTAGGTGTTTTGTGGGAGCAACTGGCGAGACTTGTGGGCTAGCATATTGTTTCACAGACGTTCAAACGATGTTTAGAGGGTCTGAATGAAAGCTTTAACCTATTCTTGCATAATCCAAAATGATGATTCCGTTTATGGGAAAAGTTTCCTTCGGACTGAAGTATCTATTCCAATTATTTATAATGAAGCTCAACAGGTAAGCGTCCACACTCTTTCAGTCCTGTTTAATTATCAAAGATATGTGGATAATATAAACTTGGGCAATTAGGGCCGAAAGTTATAATCTTTTCTCTTTTTGGACAATCTTAATAGACCACAGCATAAATACAGGTACCAGAAGGAAAAAGTACTTTTCTGCGTGTTACCGCCATATTGTAGTATTGTACACCAAATTTTGTAAGAAAAAGTAAAAGAGAAGGAAGAGATTGCTAAAACCACGAACGAGGTCACTCATAAAAACCAGGATAATTTTGTAGTTGGCTTTGCATGAAATCAAGTGTACGAACTCGACAATACACTATCTTCGAAAACCATTCTAGTTAGACACTACTTTCGTCGTCACTAGAGGACAACCCTCAGTCTACTTTACTGGACCAGGGAGCTACCACTAGACTAGTGGCAGCTTCCTGACTCCTGTTTAAGTCCTCATGTCTTAAAAGTGCGAACACAATTAAATTCACGTTTTGTCTTTTATGTGTTTAAATTATTGGAAAGAATTACTAGGTGGTGGGCCCATGATGTTCGTACAAGGAGTATTGTAGGGGTCACATTTTAATTATTGTACTAAACTTTAGTGTTTCTAATAGGGTTTGTCGGGGTGACTGTGGTAGGATAGCAGGTGGAGGCATTTGAAAATGCCACATTATTTTAAATGGGGAAAAGGTCACTTGCAAATGATTTGCTAATGTATTTAAACGGTAATCATAATAGGATGAAAGTATCTTCGTATGCACTGTAATGAATGAAGCCCATAGAAATCGTGTTGTAATGTTGTGTGGAATTTCACCTTAATGCTAGTCAAACCATGATTTCAATTTCAATTGTTCTCCTCCAGACACACATCAGTCTCAACCAAGAAGCGAAATGTTAATATGTTAATGTTAATATTCGTTGACCCTTTATTAACTGATCAAAACTTGCACGTTCTTTCCAAATGTAATTTGAAATTTAAAACGTATCGTTTTTCGCAAGCCAAGCTTACAATAGGAGAAAGAATTTCCTATGCTTTGTGTGTAGCTGTGCTACGATCACTTTCTCTTTAAATGCATCCCATCCGTTTATTAAGCCTCGTTGTTGACGAAGAAATGTTTACAACTTTTCGTGTAATGAAACGTGTCAATGTGATCCTTTATTATTTTGCACGTGTTGTGAAAATACGATTTGGAAGTAATCGAATATGATTTCATGACCACATTAGATTTTTCAACCCTACATTCTGGCTCCGTCTCACGTCCCAACAGTCACGTTTTGACCACACTCCAGGTTACCTCTAAACTGCAACTTTTTCGCACCAATTTGTTTCTAAAGAGTGTTGGATAGAGTTTCAGTCACTAAGTCACTAAGAACAGATTCCTTTTTGATAAAATCCCATTCAAGTTCACAAGTTATGCGTAACGAGTTCATCCAACGTGAATGTGTTTTCTCTTGAATTACAAGTGAATCATTTACTTGTCCAAAACAAGAATGTCAAACCCTTGTGATGTGTCAATTTTCGCCCATCTGTAAGAACTGTGGTGTCTCAACCTCGACTTCCTGTCCTTTTTGTGTAGACAGGTCATACTAACAACATGTGGAATTAGTACCTCTCTATTTAACTTAATCTTACAAACTTGTAGAATCTACCTTAAATTAGGCGCAATGTAAAATATTGTTTTCGAGAGCACCATATCCACAGCCGACACCCCCGACTGTTGAGACCTGGCCAGGCACAGAGATCCAAGTGGAGACCGAGACCAGGATCGGACACATAGATTTGAGCCGAGACCGAGAACATAAACAGAAACTGGAGCCGAGGCCCAGACCAGGCACAGAAATTGAAAGTTGAGTTCGAGACGAGGCAGAGAAATCCGGGACCCTGACCCCCAAGGTCCCCGACCTACACTGCGACTTTACAAATATATTAAATAAACTATTACATAGTTTTTAAAACAATTTCTATTTCCTTATGTAGGACTGCACACAAAGGTTACACTATATGTATAGGAAAACAATGAAATGCTTTCAATTAATCATATAATCTAATGGTAGTTACATTTGAGAACATGAACACAGAAACGGTTTTGCAGATAGGCGGACAAGGTGAGGGAATATAACTTTACCAACCGTACGGAAATATTGTATCCTTCGTGGTAAAGCTAGGACTCTGATACTGATTAAACTTTATATACTGTATGGTTTCTTCATAAATTGCGTGGTTAATTCACCCTAATCTTTTATTACTACTTTAACTGTAGAGTTAGTAGCCTAGTCATCTTAGTAATACTACAATGCTTAAGTCACTATTTCAGTGGTTAGTACATCAACTACTGCATTGTATAATTACGCTGTGCAGTGATTGCCTCTACATTGTTACTAAAAGAGGGAAACAGAATCTAGAGGGAGCATTATTACTTTCTTGGCTACCTTAACCCCCCCCCCGTATATCCCATTCAGACAGAGTAATGTGTAAATCTGCGTTAAAGGGCAACAAATCTCACTTGGGTTAGGTGAAAGCTTTCCCTGTTTTTTTTTTTCGTGGACTTTCCCACCCCTTCTACAATTTTTTTTTTTTAAAAAAAATAAATTCAATGTTATGCTAAGCCAAGACTACAGCAGCTTCTACTAATTTTCAATTTTTCAAGTCATTGGTACCCTCACACTACTATGCACAAGCTGTGTGCTATACTGGGCACTTGGGTAAATCTGCACAAATCATCGTTGACCAAAGTGATGCTATTGTCTGAAATTATGACAATCAAAGCTCAGTCACCAATTGTTAATGGGGATATAGGGATATCCCTAAATGTGTGAAGGGTGATGCAACATCCCCCTTAAGTTGAAGTAAATAGTTCATCTGAATTGAAATATCATAAACTTAGGATAATTTAATTGAAAAACGTGTGGTTTGTAGTTTTTATTAGTTAAAAAGATTCTAACCAGGGAGTTGCAACTCCTGTTCTAACTAAGGACTGACCAGTAAAAACCTCTTGACTCGGTCAGAGACCAGTAAAATCATCGAAACCTTCACAGTCCGAGACCGGGACTTAACCTGAGAATGGGGTGTCAAGTTAGAGAACTGTAGGTACTGGTGTCAAGCGGGGCGTCACTTCCGGGGGATGTGGGGGTGCTACAACTCCAGAAATTTTAAAAGTGTCATCCGTCGGGAAAATTTTGCCGGCTGTCTGAAAAAATTGTCCTTTTCTTTTGCAGTTCCCTCACTTGGTTAGAAAAAATCTCTTATTTGGGCTATAGCAATGTTAGTAACTTTAATGATCCGTATGTTTTACTTAAAGGGAATCATTTTCGGGTGAAAATATTGCCTTGGGTACATTAACCAGAGATCTAACCCTCCAAGAATTAACTGTATTGGCAAACTACTCTGTTTGGCGGGAAATTATTTTATACTGTTGGGAAAGTAATAAAAAATTATGGCTAAAACATCAGTAAGTGATCTCTACTACACTATTCTGGAAGCTATTGTCTTTTGAAGAAATCCAGCTGTCTGGAAAGTAGAAGTACCATATTGCATAATTGTCAAGAAATAGACAGTTACGTCCGACACTGTGAAACAAAAGCCTTAGTGGAATGTGAGGCAACTCACCCTGACTACTCGTCGGGGAGGAGTTGGCGGTAATAGTAGTCAAGTGCGTCCGGTTGAAGGTTAACCATACTCGTAACACATTGTCGAGGTGGATATGTTCAAAATCTACCTACTGTTTATCAGTTACACATTGGAGCGAGCTCATTGAGCCGTCGCCTGATTTTGCAAAGGCTTCTTTATTGGCCAATTTAATTAAAAGATGAGTTGCCTTTGGGTCAATGACAGCTGTGCACTTCTTCATGTGTGCTAGCTGTCCAGTTATTAATTCAAGAAGGACGAACAGTGGCGTCACAAGGGTTGTTTGCAGAGGGGGAAGTGATTCGACGCGCGCCCCCAGAGCCAGAGGCCCGGGCTACCTATTTTTTCGGTCAAGTAGCGCCGCCATAAGTAAGTGATTTGGGGGCACCACAGATGATGTTGTAATGCAACCTCAGTCCCCCAAGTCTGCTTAAATTGTGCCGTTTTATATGGTAATGCGATTTTATACGCCGTTCTGGGGGAGGGATTTAAAGGGAGGGGGTTCCAGCTCCCCTTTGAGAAAAATTTTGTCAGTTAAAGTTGGCTTAGATGGCAAAACGATGCTATTTTGAGGAAATTTTTGGAACTGATTGTAAGTATGAAAATCGTCCGTAATCAGTGAATTCTAATTTTTGGTCAGGTGAAATAGGAGGGTATATTGTCTAAGAGAAGGGTATGTTGTCAACAAATCTCGTCAAGCTCTCACCCCCTGCGGCTACTTTACTACCTTCTATCCGGGGCAATTTTAACGCAAAAATAGGCTGAGTGGAGTCCACAGAAACATTCTTGATTTTTCCATTGCATCATTGTACACTATAAATAGGTATCGAAGGGTGGCAAAAACCGCTATAGGGCCTCCTGGAAGCTTTGGATTACAGTAATTACACAAAGAAAGGGGGCACCAACATGATGCTTATTACCTGGCATGATCCAAATGACACTACACTCTAAAAAAGGTCTGATCAGAGGAGCACCGAACAGGAATCTGGTCAAAAATTTGACTAGATCCGGTTTAAAAATGAACATTTCTGAACCAAATCTAGTCAAATGATTGATTAGATTCCTGTTCGGTGCCCCTCTGATCAGATTCGGTTCAAATTTGACCAGACCTTTTTAGAGTGTACAAAGTATGACGCCAAGCACTTTTACAGCGACCTTATTTTACTAAATGTGAACCAGTATAAGATTCCAGCAAAGGGGAATGACCGTAAGGGTTAGTTAGCCTGATGAGGTTTAACGGCCCAGTTTCCAACCAATTGGTTCAAGTCGAGCCGGCCACGGCCTTTTTCCAGTTGTGGCTCACTGGCTTGTTTCCCTTACTCCATTAATTATGCGGAGCATCACGCACAACGGCAGTAGGTTCCATTTTTAAAGTCTTTAGTATGACTTGACCTGGGAATCAAACCCGCGCCTCCCTCGAAAAGGAGAGTACAGGTACAGGGATATATCAACTCCCTGATAGGGATAGCAAAAGGGGGGGGGGACTAACAAGGGCATTTCAGAACGCGTTTTCGTTATAAATGCATTGCCATTTACCATCTGCAGTAAGTGCGCGCGAAACGCACGGTAAAATTGTTTGTAAAAAAGTGTCAGTCAAACGGCAAAATAGTACACCATTCTTTCACATCATGCGACAAACTAGACTAGTCAAAGGCCCCTACAGACTGGCAGAGGTTAAAGATGTATCGTTTTTTGAAAATTGTTGAGATCAGAATAATTCTTTTAGCATTACTTTGATAATGGTTATGAGATGGAGTGCAGACCGTGATGAGTGCACTATAAGCACTCCGAAATTTTGCATTGAATATAATTTCAACGACTGCATTAACGTTCTACATCGAGACACTGTCAATTTACCAACAAATCTATCTGCCAATCAGAAAGTGAGTCTTCCACTTTCAAATTCATAAAAAGTTTTCATCGCTTGCTGCTTTTCTTCTCCGGGAATTGCTATCGGAAGGTATTGATAATAAGCACAGCAATGAGTAGAGGCTTGAAGGGCACGGAGCGTGTGAAAATATTGATATTTAATCGAAGCCTACAGCTTCGATTGTTGGATTTGCTCAGTTTGTCACGTGAATCGGTGCCTTCTTTCATGGCTCTGCGTATGAATATTTTCAGTGTGATACTTGTCTATTTGAACACGATAACTGGGAAACGTATACTGCATTTTATCTGCCACGCAGTTATTTTGACTTTTTCATGAAGTGGAAATTTTGACTATTTCCCCGATTTCACCGACTTGACCGTGTTGCTATGGGAATAGTCTTTCCATTTGAGACATATAGGAAGTATTGTTTTTGAAGGACGATAAGTCGTTACGCAGTTCTATTTACTTTCTTTTTAAACTTGGTTTAACCACTCATAAAATAGTCTCAGACTTGAAAGCCGCTACGCAGACTTATACTAGCACTGACTCGACAACACCATCGAAAATCCCAGCTTGTTTAACACACTGGTCTCCCGCTACAAATCCATTTTCACGTCTCAGCTTAAGCTGCGCGTGAGTAAATGCCCGAATCTGGGTAGAAACGTTTTACAACTGTCTGTGCGCCTGCTTGGAAGATACGTTTCTTACACAACAGAGTTGAGTTGGCGGCAGAACATTTTTGCTCTGAGCGGGGAGCATGGTAGGCCGTTTGCTACTTTTTATCCGCTCATAATATTCATTGATCGAGACTTGGAATCAAGTGGCCCAATATTGGGCTTTTCTGCTTCGTTTCATACCATTTTCAGTGGCTTCGATCTGTACTTGCCTGCAAGTACGAACCGTCTAGTTTGCGAAGGATTTGCGAAAATTCTGGTAGTTTGGGAACTATTTGTGATAGAAAATGATAAAAAATAGATCTATCACTCAGTCGAAGACACACCTCACCCTTACCCCTACAGAAATCTATAGCTTAATACCTTTTGAGATCATTTTAAAAATTTTCAAACAAAAAAAATCGGAAGTCAATTGGGGTACGCTCCCCCATGCCCCCCGTACCGGCGCCACTGGTTCGATCATCCCATGTGGGAACTCAGCAAGACTCTTATTTAAGACCCAGCTGACGGTGTCATTCTCTTGCCACAAAAGAGCATTTTTGTAGTCTGTTATGATTAACATATAGGAGCAAAAAAAAAAGGCCCAAAACTAGTTCCAGCTTCTAAACCCCGAGCTAAACTTGAATCCACGACAACAAGCTTGGAGTATAAAGACTGAAATACTTGCTTGAATTCTGAAGTCTGAATATGGGCAACACCATCATTAATTGTCAACATACAGTATTTAGCAAGGAACTCATACAAAGCCCGGCGACAATTACGGACTTAAAGACAGTGCGTAGTTCGTAGTGCGTAGTGCGTAGTGCGTAGTGCATAGTGCATAGTGCGTAGTGCGTATTCAATGATATTTACAGACAGTTAATTTTTCATTCTGGTGCACACAATTGTGTTAATGTTCCAGAGCTTCCGGGGCTTCATCCCTGATCCCCTACAGAAGGACACTACTGAAATGGACCCTAAAGAGGGCAACCGTGTCCAACGTTGAAGAGGATCTTAGACTTCTACCATAGAAGAACTACCTTGGAGCTACTACTCCCATATCCAAGTTGACATTATTGTTCGAAGCAGACAAATGAAAACGGTTACGCCGAGGTAAAGTTGACATTGCCAAACGCTAAACTTGTGATCTATCCCTTGGAGCTTTCCTGACTATGACTTCTGACCAGTGGGGTGTAACAAACCAAAGATTTAACTCCATTGTTCAGCACTATAGTGTTTACTATTGAAGAGTGGATTTAAGGAACCAGTTGCTAACTCTTCCAGTCAGTTATTGTAATCAGGGAGTTGTTAGGATCCTAACAACTCCCTGTTGTAATGTAGCTTAATGAAGCTCAATCCTTTCTGCACCTACAATGATTTGGTGTGAGTATATAGGCCAAATCCATTCTGCATAAAGCTCCTGATGTGTGAGGACATGTACGGTCCTTACGAAACAGCGTTGCAAAGCAAAAGTGTAGTTTCAAGTTTCTTGTATTTGAATGTACCAAGCTCCCTTCTGGTTGAGCTCGCTACCAATTTGGAACATTTATAAATATATATATATATATATATATATATATATATATATATATATATATATATATATATATATATATATATATATATATATATACATACATACATACAAGTGCGAGAAATAATCCCATTTGTCCTAGACGTAATCGGTTCTGCGTCATTATATATGCGTAAGAAATACGGTGAAAACGAGGACGTCGCTTTACGTGTAAACTGTTTATTCAAGCTTTCGGTCGGCCCCCTGGCCTTCATCAGGTTCTGGATATATATATATATATATATATATATATATATATATATATATATATATATATATATATATATATATAAATATATATATATATATATATATATATATATATATATATAGGTCGAAGGTGTAAATAGTATTAGTTTCGATCTAAATTATACCAATCCTAAGATAGAGCATGGCCCTTATCAAAGAAGAAAAGGTTGAAAGAAAATACTAGAGAGAAACACTGAACCGCACTGAGGATTTGAACCTACCATCAGCTGCTTTCCGGGCAGCGTCTTTAACCACTAAGCTATCACGGCTCGTGATTTCAGACGAGATGACAGGGTACAAATACCTCGCTCGACTCAATTTTCTCTTCTTGGTACCATGGTAGTCCCGAAGCGGGGACTAAAATATTCCCTCAAGACACTATCTAGGCAGAGCGCAGCCATTAGATAGGGCCTAGTGTACGGAGAATTTTTTTACGAAAATGTCTCCGAGATGGCAGGGAGTGGCAACTCCCAGGCCTTAAGCTGCATCTAAACATTTCTCATTTTGTGATCTCTTGTTTTAGAAAATTACTTTTTATAAAAGGGTCAGGACCTGGCAAGAAGTCTCCACAAATGAACGTAGGTATAATGCTTCTCAAAAGAAGGGGAATTCGGAACGAATTTTCTGCTATACGTTATTTCTTTCCTAATTACGCCCATCCACACGAACAGTCGTTCCTATTGTAAAACCCTCGACAAAAAGTAATGCAAAAAACTTCTGAGACGGTATTGATGAAAAAATTACACTAAGGCTGAAAGGGCGCGAGAAGCCTTTAATAATTTTCGATGTATTGGCAAAAATTTAGGCAGTCTGTGTTCAATTTGTGATAGAAAATGAATGGAATCGATCCATTACTCGTTGGAAAAGATAACTCACTCTACATCCTACAGAAATCTTTACATTAAACGACTGGGGGTCGTTTTAAATTTTCGGGAATTTTCGGAAACCAATAGGTGGGGGGAACCAATAAGGTTTGTTTCAATAGAAAAGGCAACTAAATAGCAGTACGGTGTACTGAGCACGTGAAATGTTGACCGCACTTTCAAATGGAAATATTCTTCTGGACCTCATAGTTTTGATACCAGCACTTAAAAGATTTAATACCTCTCTGTTCATATACCTCATATTTCAATAATGAACAAACTAGTTTTAAGCAAACACGATAAAAGACTTCCAATTGCGAGCAAATTTGCCTACATTATAATCAGTTGAAAAGGCTCTTGAGTCAACCCTTGGCAGTACTGAAAACCAGGTTTTTGGTTTAATATCATCCCCAAATCAAATAAAAACCATTGGCTGTTGGATGTTCTAGAATAGTACAAACCATGCCTAAATTCAAAAAGCCTCATATAGTTGATGTGAAATGTAACATAGGGTATTCTCATACAGCAGTTCCATTGGTTTAAGTTGTTTAATCATTTACTTCAATTACAATTGAAAAAAACAATTGTGATCGATAGCACCCAGGCTTTTTCTGCCAAATTTTAAATGAAACATTAAGAGTGAACATATTTTGTTTCGAAAGGGTGTAGTTTTCCACTTACTAGGTGAATTCATCGCACTAAAATAGTTCAGACTCTTAAATGTTTAATTGTGGTTTCACACTTGAGACCAAGGTCTTGATTGATACTGAAACTTTCTGACGAAAATATCTCACTAAGTTAAAGTCACAATTTTTTCATTCGTAAATGATTAAATATTCCCGTAAAATTGTTGAAGGACAAGCTTGTCTTAATTTCGAAATAAGACTTAGTATGACATAGCTGCTTGCTGCCAATTTCTCCCAATTTCACAGATTGATAACAAGAGACGATGTAATCACTCATGGGTAACATTGCTGGTTTTGCTGTTAGTATTCTCTTCCTCATGACTGGTCTTCGTCTAAGTTACAACAATGATCCAGATCTACTTCGGTATAACATATTTGTTCTTCAGTCAAGCAATGTTGTTCTTGAATGTAACTATGAGGCAAACAAAGGTAATAAATGGGAACACGAAGGAAAGCCCCTTTATGTAGGGAGAAACCAACTGAGTCCGCATCTTAACAAAACGACGTCTCTTTTACCAAATTATTCTTTGGTTATTGACCATGTCACGTTGTTCCATGAAGGACTTTACAAATGCATTCGCGACTCCAAAACAGCAATGGAATACAACCTAACAGTAGAAGGTAAGAACCGTTTGCGTTCATAACCTTAGTAAGAAGTCCTTAAGACTGATAGCTGATTAAAGGTTAACGTAAGGTAGTGGGTAATTTTGGGGTTAAACGGTTGCATTTAGCTAAATAATTTTTGTCCTTTGGACTGGTCCTGCACAGTAACATTTTCTCCAACATTTACCGCAAATGTCTTTTTGTTGCCATTCGCTGCAATATACTTGGTTTTCCATTTTCCCCATGTTGAAGAAAACCATAACTTTTCAGGTTGCTACCCATGTGACAATTTTATGGTCCAACTTTAGCTGTAAGAGTAATGTCCTTTCCAGAATTCAGTTATTGAGGACGAGTCTAACACAAGGGACGATGGCGTCTGACAATCCCTGGTAGCCCTAGATAACGGGTGTAAACTGGCGAACATCTATTTCTCTCACTTGGTTCAATTTTTCCTACTCCTATTGATGCAAAAGCGTAACCACGGCAACTTAATTAACTTTAAAAGTTTCGGACGGAGGTTGGGAGACTTAAAATGCATCGATAAAACACTATTTTAGGAGGGAGCTATCATAGGTTGACTCCTACAGTGTCCCATAAATGTTTGCCCAACGTGCCTCTCAAATCACCTGGTCTTGCAAGCTGTATGTTAAACTCTCCTATTTTCATTTTGAGATCTCGTGCTTTGGAAATTAATAATTTAATTTTGCAGGCCATATGGGAATGCAGGTGTTCATCACCTGCTAGGTTCGTGTTATTGATATTGGTTTCACACATAAAAATGAATTTTCTGGGGGAAAATGATTTGAATGGGTGACACAAAGAGTGAACTGGGGCGGGCATCCTCCAGTTGATTGGTTAGTATTTAGTAATGACCCTTGTAGAAAGTCTCAACAAATAAATGCAAATATGTGTTTCGACTGCGCAGTTCAGTTCCACGTCCCGTAACAGGGACCCACATCATTTCATGGGAAGACAAATGTTTAAGTACTCTGACTTTCAAATTGACATAGTTTGATCACAAATTATGTCTTATGAAAAGTTTTGCAGACCTTCTCTCACTGCAGGTAGAAACTTGAAACTATTCCCCAAAGCAGCTACTACGCTAAATTTATACAAGACTTTTGAAGAACCATTGGAACATCCTTGCACAAGTGTTCTCTAAACGTTCCAGGGGACGTGACTTTTTCTTTGGGACGGTCAACTAATAGGGTAGAAATTGTTGTGCAACCTTCAGCATCCTCGCATTAGTGATATTTCCTTTGGTTCCCTCGGCTGGAAGCCGAGGAGCGACAACCAAACGTTTCTTCCAAGGGGAGTGGGAGGTTCTGCTTACCGAAAGGAGCCATATCTCCTGATGTAACACTCAAACTTAGTGAGGAAATTTGCCTTTCGAAATAGAGTAGTTGGTTTTTGGAAGGAATTTAGACATGAAATTTGATTTTGAAGCTGACTACCCTTTATATATATATATATATATATATATATATATATATATATATATATATATATATATATATATATAAATATATATATATATATATATATATATATATATATATATATATATATATATATATATATATATATATATAGGTCGAAGAGTTAGTAACTGATTCGATCTGAATTAAATTCAACCCAAGTACTGGCATTGCCTTTTGAACAAGGGAAGAATGAAAGAAGAAACCAGAAGGAAAATTGAGCCACACGGGTTTGAACCCGGGACGGTCGCTGTCCGGGCGACTGCCTTAAGCCGCGGTCACACTACAACGAATTCGGATCGGATTCCGATCCGATTTTTGTGATTTTTTACTAAAATCTTCTCCATCTCTGGTCAGAAAGAGCCCAAAATTTGCCAACCAGTATAAATATATGATTTGCATCAGAGGTCTATGAAAATAAAATGTTAACTGACTTTTTCGTGACGTCACACCGACAAACAGCTTTTATCGGACACGCGTAGTCCGATAAAAGCTGTCTGTCGATGTGACGTCACGAAATAATTCGTATAAATTTAATTTTCGTAGTCCTGCGATAAAAATCATATAATTACACAGGTTGGCAAGTTTTAGGTTCTTTCCGACCCGAAATGGAGAAGATATTAATAAAAACTCACAAAAATCGGATCGAAATCCGATCCGAATTCGTTGTAGTGTGACCGCTTTAACCACTGCACCACCGTGACTAACGTGATTCTCGGCTAGAACCAAGGTACAAATACCGCACGCTACAATTTTCCCTCCTTGTTACCACACAAAGAATCAGTTACTAACTCTTCGACCTACATTTACAGTCGATCTTACCACGTTCGACCTATATATATATATATATATATATATATATATATATATATATATATATATATATATATATATATATAAAACACTAAATTAAACATTTGGGAGACATTGGGATAAAATCCTTCCTTAGGGAGACAATCGGTTATATTCATAAAATTTAATATATTTCCATATCTAAGCATACAAATATTCACACAAAAATACCAATAATTCTTAATGAATGCCTTTAACTTACGGTACGTTTGTTTTAACTGTATCTTTTACACACAAGGTTTAACTAAATAAACAAAATATTATAAAGTATTTCGCAATACTTATTTGTCTCCCTATAATACATATAAATTACATGCAGCACATAACACACCTGTATTTCTATGGTAAATAATAGCACCTATGATGTATTTATGCAGCTTACACAGTGGCATAAAAAGAGGGCGCTAATACGCTACCATAGAAATAAAAATCTTTTAGAAAGAATGTAGAGAAGGGGTTAAAATAATGGTGCAAAGAATTAGGGAGACGTGAATTTGCCTCCCTAGTGAAAATGTCTCCTTAATATACTAATTATAACTGCAATTTGTCTCCCTAATAGGGTATTAACAGAAATATATATATATATATATATATATATAGGTCGATAAAGGTTGTAAAAAGTGCTTAAAGTTTGCGGAAAATTCCACCCGTTCTTCCTGGACACCTAAATCTGGAGAAAACAACATCCTAGACTCCGTTATTTAATCCATCAATAAGGATGTTGATCGTCTTCTACCCCCCAAGAGAACTACCCTTAGCAATCTTTCCCCAGAGGAACGAGAGGCTCTCTTGTCACTCAAAAGAAACAAGAACCTCATCATCAAACCAGCTGATAAGGGTGGAGCCGTGGTGGTTTGGCAGAAGGATTTATACGTAGCAGAGGCCGATAAGCAATTATCGGACCAAACTGCATACACTGAAC
The DNA here is from genome assembly GCA_029531755.1 of Holothuria leucospilota. Classification (NCBI taxonomy): domain Eukaryota; kingdom Metazoa; phylum Echinodermata; class Holothuroidea; order Aspidochirotida; family Holothuriidae; genus Holothuria; species Holothuria leucospilota. Next base: position 50,849,644 of record CM055976.1, read on the forward strand.
TTCCCTCTGACCCCACTTCCGACAGCCAAGCATTGGTTAAGAAGACTTTAACAAACCTTATTAGAAACAATCAACTTCCTAAATCAGCAACGTCACTACTCCACCCTTGCCCACAAATCTCCAATTTCTATCTGCTTCCCAAAATCCACAAGGCTAACAACCCTGGTAGACCCATCGTTTCTTCCCACAGCTGCCCCACCGTTCTAATTTCTGAGTTGTTGGACTCTGTTCTCTTCCCGTTGGTATCAGCGTTACCGTCTTTTGTTCAAGACACTCCTCATTTCTTGAAAATTATTCAAGACTTTGAGTTTCCCGAAAATTGCGGTGAACGTCTGCTATTCACCATGGACGTATCTAGTCTCTACACATCCATCCCCCACCATGCTGCCTTGTCGGCTATCCGCCATTACCTGGACCAACGACAAGACCCCCAAATTCCTACAACTACTTTCCTTCGCTTGACGGAACTTGTTCTCACCCAAAACTGTTTTCAATTCAATGGGCGCTTTTTCCGTCAGGTTAAAGGAGTAGCCATGGGAACCAAAATGGGTCCTTCTGTTGCTTGCCTATCCATGGGCTACTTTGAAGAACAACTTTTTTCGCAGTACACCGGTTCTCACCCTTTTTCCTTTACAAAAGGTATATTGACGATATTGTGGGAGTGGCAACAGGGACCCGTCAAGATCTGGAATCTTTCATTCAATTTGTAGGATCTTTCAGTCCATTTTTTGAAATTCACTCATTGCATTTCTGACACTTCAGTGGTTTTCCTCGACCTTCAATTGTCAATTTGCGACCGTAAAATCAAGTCAAACCTACATTTTAAACCCACCGATTCTCATAACTACCTTTTGTACCCATCAAACCATCCCAAATCCTGTACCAAATCCATCCCGTACTCACAACTTTTAAGGGCCAGAAGGATTTGCTCAGAAGATTCTGATTTTTCAGCCACTTCAAAAAATATACTATCATTCTTTGAGAAGCGTCAGTATCCCAACAAAATCCTTACCGGTGCTCTACATAGAATCCAAGGAATCGACAGAGCGGAGGCTTTGAGTAAGAAGTCTAACACGTCTACTAATCTACGCATTCCTTTGGTAATTTCCCATCACCCATCGGTACGCCCCATCATCCGTGCCATTTACAGGAATATAGAGACTCTTCGAAAAGACCCTTCAACCCGTGACCGTTTCCCTGAACCCCCCATTACGGCCTTCAGAGTTGAAAAGAACATTTCCAAGCACTTAGTTCGGGCTTCCCACCCACTACAACCAACTGACAACACCCCAGGCACATTTCCCTGTGGTCGTAGTAGGTGCAACACATGCCCAGTGGTTGGCAAGAACACACTTATTAATATTTTGGGTTCTAACGGCAACAGATTTAGTGTGAACCAACACTTTACCTGCACTTCCACAAACTTGGTTTACATTTTAGTTTGTGGACGTTGCAAATGCCTGTATGTGGGAGAGACCCAACGCCGCCTGGCTGACCGAATCACTGAACACCTCAGGTCCATCAAACAAAATCTTCAAGGTTATCCGGTCGCCACACATTTCAACCCCCCATCACCGTGCTCAATTAAAGACTTGGCCGTTACTGCAGCCTTAATGTGCAGAGGTTCTGACCGTGATCGTCAGACCGCCGAAAACCGGCTTATCATGAAACTCGGTACCCTCTCCCCACACGGTCTTAACATTAGAATGGACCTTTTTTGTTCCCCTTTTCATTACTTTTTACCAGTTTTTTTTTCAGCTTTCTTTCGCTTTTTTACACCGTGTTCGTTCTGTGCGACAGGTTTGTTCGTGCCTTTCTTCAATGTGTGTCCTATCTATTTCTACTTCTTTGTTGTTCAGTTGCATTTCTTTGCCACCTGATGAAGAGTCTATACTCGAAACGTCGTGGAATTTTCCGCAAACTTTAAGCACTTTTTACAACCTTTATCGACCTACATACTACTATAGTGCTCCGCAGTATTCGACCCTATATAAATATATATATATATATATATATATATATATATATATATATATATATATATATATATATTTATAGGGTCGAAATACTGGACCTGGTGGAGTCAACATTGCTTTTTCACCTCACCCAGATTTTTCAGCTTTACCGACTCAACTCTACATACATCGCAGTTGCCGCCAGTGTTTATTCACAGTCAACTTTGTGCTGTCACACGTTTCTGCATCTCTTCGGAGATCCGCTGGCGGATTGACAATTGTGTTCGGCTGAATTGCATCAATTCTGATTTCTGGTAGGGCTTGCATCAAAGGAGAACTAGTGCTGTTCCCAAAATAGGTGCCTGCTCAGGAGGTGAACTGCGAGTGCTTCATATGGGGTTTGAACAAAGGCCAAACCATCTTGGCTTCATGGCTCAGTGGTTAGAGCGTCCGCACTAGCAAGCGGGAGGCCCCGAGTTCGAATCCCGGTGGAGTCAACATTGCTTTTTCACCTCGCCCAGATTTTTCAGCTTTACCGACTCAACTATATATATATATATATATGTATATATATATATATATATATATATATATATATATATATATATATATATATATATATATATATATATATATATATATATATATATATATATATATATATATATATATATATATATATATATATATATATATATATATAAATAGCGCCGATATGGTACTACACAACTTGTTGACTTATAAAAATGCAGCATCTCTTATACATTTGAAAAGGGAACATTTTCAAGACAAAACTATTACCCATCGTTCAAAAGCTGGCTTAGGATATGCCTCGAATGCTTCGGATTAAAAAGGCGAGGTAAGAGGATAGGCGGAGGCCGATGCAATACCACATGGGGCTTTGGCTGGGACCACAAATTCAGCCTATGTGAATCTGTACTTACATAACAGGTGTGCGATAATTTTAATACCTATACTCTCATGAGGCCCACAGGAGTTCTTGAGGCATGTCCCCCAACCACAATCCCCTATATCACCTCTGTCACCTTTGCCATAACTGGGGTGCCTGAGGCACCCCCATCGAGGAATAAGTTTTTAAGAAATCATAACTTTGTCATGCAACATCCACCAGCCTACATTTAACCACCAAAATGAAGCCAACAAATAGATCTATTGAATGCCACCATTTTTCTTTTGGGGGGGGGGGGGGGTGTAGTAGGAGTTTTTTCACAAAACATCGATAAATAGTTGTTTACATTCAAAATTCTCCAAAAAAAGTAAAAAAATGCTAAAAAATGACGCATAATTTTCAAAAAATCATTTCAGGTACTTAGGAAAAGGTCACACTACTCAGTATACTTTTTTTGAATACCATAGATCCTAAAGAAACACCGTGAGAGGTGATTAGATGCCAGGTATAGGGATTTTAGAGATATTTCAAGTATTATTTTCAAAAATGCGTCATTTTTGGTCAAAAATTGGTCATTTCAACCCCCAAAACCCATAAATCGGCGACATTCATAACTCAACAACGGAAGGTCCGATCTTTTTTATTCAAACACCAAAATGTTCCTTACAAAATTCCCAACATAACAGTACCAAAATATATGCATAAATGACAAGGGTAGGGTGAGTTACAGAGGTTCAAACTCCAAACATATTCAGTTTTCAAAAAATGCGTCAATTTTGAGCCAAAACATGCATTTCTGACCCAAAAATCCCCTCCCAGTATCAAAAATTATAACCCACAACACCCCTCCGAGTTTTCTACTCACTAAAATGTCCATTTAGAGCTACCTTACAAAGCCCACGCAGCTCTCTTTAGATCCAAAGTTGTTTACATTCCCATTGTGCACTGAGCCATAGCGTTCTGTGTAGAGGTCACATAGGGTCAGTGTGTGTTAGTTCAGGGTGGGCTGTATACCAAAAGTAAAATGGGCATATCTTCCTCATTTTTGGTCCAATTTCCTCAAATTTGGTATCAAATGAAAGAGAAAAGGAAGCTAAACAATCTCCTGTACCATAAATTACCATAAATTACAAAATATTAGTGATACGTATGGGTTTTCTATGAAAAACCGTATGAGGTTATCTAATTTGCATATTTGCATACATAATGAGATTAGTTTACAAAAATAAAATATGCATTCAAATTCTCCATCTTTGCTCTTTCCAATGATATATAGGTTCTCACAGAGAATATTCTTCTAAGTTCACCAAAAAAAATTCCTGAAATATATTCGTTTTTAATACAGTAAAAATTACCTTATGGTAAAGGGTACCATCTGCCTGCGGCAAACAGTGCGTCGCGTCGCAAGTACTGACACATGCGCCAAGAACCAGGATTGTTCACACTGGACGCGTCTCCTGTGTCAGTTTCAAAGCAAGATATTGTTATCAGAAACTGTCAGATCCGAACTGAGGGAAAGAAGCACAGAGTCTACTAAATAATACACTCTGCAGTCAAGAAATCAAACTAAAGGGCTTTACTAATCAATATTGCCTGATACGCCTCTGTTTTACGAATCTACGGTAATGTAGTCTTGTATGAGTAGGCCCTTACATGTCTTCATAAAAGTGTGAATGGAAACTCAAATTGATACACAAAAGCACCTTGCGAGGCAATAGCAAAGTCGCCTTATCTACGGCCCTTGTTACTTGATCACGAATTAGATTGGTATTGTCTGCATGGCAAAATCACAAGTAACCAGGCCTGGAGGGTACAACTTGGTATGGGCTCCTCGGTGAGCCGAAGAAAATTCCTGACTTGAGTTCACTAAACTAATCACTAGAAATAAATTTAAATACAAGTTAGTGTTCGTAAACGTAAACCGTGGCATGGAAAAAGGCGATACAATGCAAGTCGGCTCAGCAGGAGCATCTATGCAAGTGTGGCTCAACTGGCCTGATCTCCCTATTTTGCGCTCACTTGAAACACGCAGAATAATGAAATCTGAAATCGTTGTAAGGTAGTCGTTATGTTTCGCATTTCTCGCAAATGATTAATTTTCAAGTTTTCCAAGGAGGACCCAGGGACCAACTGTATTGGTGGATACAAGGGAGAGAAACGTGCGTCTCCTATTGGCACCTAAATAAAAACAAAAGGAAAAAGAAAAAAAAAACGAAAAAGGAAAAAGTTATTCTGTTGTATATAAACATTCTTGAGGAAGTGGAATGATACAACATTTGATATCTAACCCACTTCTGAGAGCCAACATTACGCGTTTCGATCACGAAGCGTTGAATTCAATGGAGAACATTTTTGCAGTACCAAAAATGCCGCCCAGCGTAACTTTCGTAGTGGAAATTAACTGAGCATGTGCACCTCTAAAATAGTGTACTATGCGTCAGTTCCATATCACAGAGAGTGGTCAAACCTCTCGAACTACTCGCCTTAAATCCGTGACATTCTGGCCCGTAGACAGGCGGAACACGGAGGGCACTGTAGGGGCGTGGGGGGTGACTTGACTAACGATTTATTTACTTATAATTTTCTCTGTCCAAAATCTTTCGTTAATTGCCAAAAGTTTGCCTGCTACGCGCGATTTCACCGGCACTTCTGTGTTTCTCCAACACGGTATACGTTTCTTCACAATTACTACTCCTGTGTAGACGTAGGTCTACTTATGCAAGAGCACTGATTGCATAAATGCGAAGGAGATTGATTTGCTTTTTCTACCTTTAGAAAGATGCTCAATTAAAAATCTCTATGGTAGTGGACTTTTTTGTTAGAAAAATGAGAACATGGTCAGTGTTGAACCTGCAAATTACTTCTATTATGGTCAATGATTTCTAGTGCAAAATTTCGGCGCACTACGTACACAAATTCATCGGACCAATATTACAAATGAAGTACCGTGGACCTTACAATTCCAAACAAGTTAAGAGGCAGGGCATCAAGAGGTTTTCATTTCGAAATTTAATACTTAGGCTATGTAGTTCTGAAGGTGTACTGATCAAGAGGGACGTAGTTCTGTCGTTTATAGCTATACCTCCTTTTGTTCTGGATCCCCAGTTCCTTTCTTCCCGGACGTTCAGGAAATTCCCACGCCATATCCAAGACGTCTAGCATGCTTAGTTTATGGATGGGGCTTCCCAAACCCTTTATCTCTACCTGATTGGTCACATTTGCAAGTCCATTCATTTGTATTCATATTGCACAGAGCCAGGTAACTATTGACCAATCAGGAGCTGAAAAATAATATCCCATAATAGTAGTTACTGCAAGAACCCATGCTCGTAGGCATTTGAGATCGGAAACTAAAAGAGACAAGACTGGATCAGTTAATTAGGACCCTGTTGCGTCGGACATTGGATCGAGCTTCAAGGGATTTGTAAATCACCAGATAGAGCTCGCATTCAAGACAACTTCTGCACGTGATGTAAATTTTGTTTTTTCAATTATTATGGCCGGCCTATTTGATTTAAGTTGATTCATTTTGCTGAAAGGTAATCATTACTCGTTGGGAATCAGACCCAATCTTGTAAATAACTCTTGCTATGTAGTTTTCAATGGAGCCTGCCCTCCTGATCCAAGCCAGGGACCCGTACTCTTCTTTACATTATATGATGGAGCTGTACCGCCACCTAACAGTGACAATCGTAGGGTGAGGACTATATGATATGAAGCTATAGTAGTGCTAGAAACCTATTCAAAAACTTCTTTCGGTCCGTTTTGACTGCATATTTATTTAACACAATAAGAGAGAAAACATTTTGAGTTATTACTTGTTATTCCAATCCCCCTTTGGTTATACGTACTCTTTTCTCTCTCATTCCTTTGAAAGCTGTTCGTGTAGGTGTTCGTTAAAAGTTATTAAAGATACGATTATCGTGGAGAGCTTGTTGTGTTCCCAGTGTCATGGAGGTCAGCTTGAAGTTCTATGCAGGTTTCCCCATTTTTTTTAATACTAAAGCTAGTTGGCTTCCAGTTTTCCACCATGATGTTACTCCTGAACCACGCCAGGGCTTTACGGCGGCCCATGGACTACTTGCTATTCGCAGAGCACTTTTTGCATGAAGTTTAACTGCACTCATGGACCTGAAGAAGCGTTCTTCCTCTCACTTGAAAAAGTCTTGCTACACCGCTGTATCGCAAAGGGAAAATTGCTAGTAGGGTGTGGTGGGATGGATATATTTTTGCACACCTGGTTCTCATGTACATACAATACATCCGACTTCCCCAGGCTATTTGGGTATGGTTATGCATTCTCCTTTCGCGCTAGTCATGGACTCTACGCTTACACATGTTGGTCCCCTCTTTCACAGACGTTTCAACGCCACTACATTGACCGACCAACCCCATTTTGTAAAATCCTGGATACGCCGCTCCTAGATGCATTGCTTAGGCCCTTATGTGAGAGCTTCTCCTGTACAATAAGCTCATTCTTTTCTAAGCCCTGGATCCTCCCTTTGATGTTTTTATTTAAAATACGATACGGCTTGCTAATTACTGCATCTTTGTGCATGTTAGCACTCCTAACTTCGAGAAAAATCGGGGACTCCTCCATTTAGAGTAATTTAGACTCCAATATCTTGCCTTAATGCAGCCTGTCAGCAGATTACAGAAACACAATCTGGATCAGTGATCCAAAAGGTTGCACATGCCTGGCCTAGGTTTGTACCATGCCTTGTCGTATCTTTATTTACAATAACATATTTCCAAGTGGGTATTTCACTTAACCAGGGAGCCGTCGTATTGTACACAGTGCATGAATGCTTACATACTTCCTCTGTGCTTAGTACTTAGAGTCTAAATATTGAATACCGATGCATGGCCGTGTGGATAAAGGTGGTGACTTTTGAAGCGATGAAGCTAAGCAAAAGTAAGGTTCCGGGTTCGGTCCCTGGCCGGGTCAAATTGTGGTGGATTCTCCATCCAAGACATGTCAACAGTTTTCCCGGCATTTCAAAAGAAACTAAATTTGATCTAATTTGCTGAGTTGGTGAGCAACCTGATGTGAAACTAGTTTATAAGCCATACGCTCCTTATACGGTACATCCGTGATCGCTTTAAGGTAACGTCGTAAAACAACTGTCCTTCAAGGCCTAAAAAAGAATGGAAAAAAGGAGTTCTAAGAGAAAATTCTGTGGGAATCACATAAAAATTTTCAAGAAATTTTAGTGAAGGGGTTTCCAATTTGTTAATAAAAGGGAAAGGGGCTGATTGTCCTATACCGGAAGTTGCCCAATTCCGGAAGCTGCCAAGCAATGGTTCAGAGCATACGTCCTCGCTTTCTAGCCTTTAGGAAATTAACTAAAGACTAAGAAAATAATCTCATCCATTGAATAGGGTCGTTCGAGATGTCGGTCCGGAAAGCTGGAGCATTAGCTGTGATTGTGTTTACCTTTGGCACAATAACTAAATGCCTTGACATAAAATGGAATGCATTATATTATCCAAGTACTGGCATTTTATTGCAAATTTTTATTTGAGTTTGTCTCAAGACAAATGGCAAATGTACTTAGCAGGTAGAATGTTAGCCTCAATGTCAAATGAAATAGCTTTTAATACCTACACTCCTAAGATATTATACCTCTGTTTACATACCTTTTTTCGCAGATATCAACAAACTAGTTTTAAGTAAATACGACAAAAATTATTCCCATAAATGAAAATTGTCTGCACAATAATCAGTTGGAAAGTGTCTTGGGTTAACCCTTGGCAGCTTAAAACCTCATGTAATAATCTTCGGCCTATCGAACTTTCTTGACTAGTAAAAATCAAATCAAAAATGAAATAACGTCTTATAATTGAGTTACACTGAAACATATCTCATACAGCAGTACCAACGGTTAACGGTATTTAATCATTCACTAAATCTGTATTTAGCAAGGAAGAACAATTTTGATCGATAGGATACACGCTTTTTCTGCATCATTTTAGATGAAACATTAACCTGTTAACAGTGAACACATTTTGTTTCGAAAGGGTGTAATCTCCCACTTACTAGTTGAATTCATTACTCTAAAATAGTTAAGGGTTTTTAATTTTAATTTTGGTTTCACACTTGAGACAAGGTCTTGATAGATACTAAAACTTTCCGACTTTTCCTCATTCATAAATGATTAAATATTTCTGTAAAAAAATGATGAGGGACAAGCTTCTTTTTCAATTCGAAAAAAGGCATAGTATGAGATAGCTACTGGCGTCGATTTCTCCCCATCTTCCGACACGGATTGATATTGAGACGCGATGTAATCAGTCATGGGTAACATTGCTGGCTTTGCTGTTAGTATTCTCTTCCTCATGACTGGTCTTGGTCTAAGTTACAGCAATGATCCAAATCTACTTCGGTATAATATATTTGTTCTTCAGTCAAGTAATGTTGTTCTTGAATGTAACCATGAGGCAAACAAAGGTAATAAATGGGAACACGAAGGAAAACCCCTTTATGTAGGGAGAAACCAACTGAGTCCGCATCTTAACAAAACGACGTCTCTTTTACCAAATTATTCTTTGGTTATTGACCATGTCACGTTGTTCCATGAAGGACTTTACAAATGCATTCGCGACTCCAAAACAGCAATGGAATACAACCTAACAGTAGAAGGTAAGAACCCGTTTGCGTTTATAAGCTCAGTAAGAAGTCCTTAGGATCGGTAACTGATAAAATGTGGACGTAAGGTAGGGCCTCATTTTAGTTGAAACGGTTGCATTGAACTAAATGATGATTTTTCCTTTTGACTGATTTTGCAAAGTAACATTTTCCCAACATTTATCGCAAATGTCCTTTTGTTGTCTTTTGCTGTAGTATACTAGGTTTTCCATTCCCCCATGTTGGAGGGAGTTATAACTTTTCAGAAACATGTTGCTAACCGAATAGCAACTCATATGACACTTTCATTATTCCATTGTATCTGTAAGAGTGATGACTTTGCCAGAATTTACACATTGCGGACGAGGTTACCAAGGAACGATGTCGCATGACCACCACAGGTAACCAAAAAAAAAATCGTTGCAAAGCTTGAATAAGGTGGCGAGCATGTAACTCTAACTTGCAGCAATGTTTCTTACTGCTCGCGAAGCAAAAGCGTATAAAGCACGATAGATTTGTTAACTTTAAATGACGGTGGGGGGGGGGGGGGTAAGACTTTTCTTAAAGGCGCCATTACAACAATCTCTAAGCTGGAGCCTTTTTGTTGGTTAGCTCTTAGCGGAATCAAAATTGTTTGCTCAACGTGCCTGTCAGATTTCCAAGTCTTTTAATGGAAGGTATTTAAGATTTAATTTTTGATTTGATTTCTCATGCTTTGAAAATTTATTACGTACTTTTTCAAGCCATGTGGGGAAATTATGTGTCAATTTATTGTTCGGTTGGTGTTATTATCATAAGTTTTAAATTAAAAACGGAATTTATTGGGGAAAATAAGGTGAATGTGTGAGACAAAGGGGGAACCAGAGTGGGCCAGCCCTTGTCGACTGGCTAGTGTCTCAGTAGCGACCCTTGTAGAAAGTCTCGTCCACTGAGTGAAAATACAATGTTTTGTGAATGTGCAGACGCCGCTGAAGTACGGAGAATTCACTGAAACTCAGAGTTCCGGTTACCGTTATAGGGACCCTAGTCATTTCAAGGAAACAGGCTCTAAGACAAGAAAATGAAGACACTCGCATAAATCTTTATAATACCTCTTGGTGACATGTGGGTAATCAAGCATTTTGCGAAAATCTAAAATCATACAAAAAGCTTGCAAGGCGGATAAAAGAGAGAGAAGTTGTGTAAACTAAGGGGTACAATATTATAAAACTTTTCTCATAATGCTTTCTCTTTTAATCATATTCAATAAACGATTGCCATGAAACTACAAAGTGTTGCTCACGAAGCGGACAAGCAATGTAGAACGGTGTTTTGATAAATAAATATTGCATTAAACATCACTTTGAGTAACACGCCAGAAGCTAGAGGGATAAGTGATTCCCTGCCTTTGAATAAATGGAATGTTTGATTTTAAAATTGACATCGTTCCCGCTCCGCTCACAAAAATTTCGCTACTAGTAATGTTGATTACATTTTAACAAATAACCATGCTTTTCTTATACTTACAGTCATACCAACGATTTATATCACTATAAATGGAACCAAGGATGTAACCGATAAAATATTTTATGAGGAGAGCATTGTCATCGCTCGGTGTTATGTACTGGGTGCTAAACCTGAAATTACCTTGAAATGGGTAGTAAACAAGTCAGAAATGACACCTTCCTCTGCGGAATGTAAAAGAAATAACAACAAAACCTACGACTGTGAGGCAACATTAGTGACGAAAGTACGCAATACGAAAGGCAACATTACGTGTATGGGCAGTGGTCTTACCTCATTTGGACCACTGTACACAAGTGTAAATTTGTCCCTAAGCAGTAAGTAGACACACTCATTTACAACATTACTTGATGTTCATTTTAAATGTCAGTTCTCACCTTTAAGGTATCTTTTCGTTAACTGTAGACCCAATTACTCCTTGTATGGTGCTCTTTCGGCATCATCTTGAGAATATTATCACATAATAATCAATACCGGGTGTTAATGTTATGTTGCATTTTTAGTCAAGTACTTATCAGCATTTATTTCAGTTATTGAAAGCCCTTTCAATTTTCGATGAAGACATGAAAGCACCAAATCTCTTTCACGTCTTAAACAGGTTTCAAGAGCAAGACAATAGGCAGCAGATTAATGTAGGCAACCACCTAGTTTCAAAGAACACATAAATGTTGGATCTCGTCCCTTAAAAACTCCCTGATGTAATCAGCACTTATCTTCTTACACGTTCCACACTCATTTAGAACTAATGCATTAAAAATGTTCAAATTCCATGAGCTGAAAGATACTGCGCTTTAAGTAACTGCTATTGTAGACCCTATTAAACATTCTTCTTTTGACAGAGAAAAGGCAGTCATCTAGTTCTAAATGGCCACTTATTTTAATGGCTATTGTGCCATTCGTTTGTGCCATTGGAATAGTCGTTTATTTTCTGAGCACGCAAAGGACAGTCTGGAGTCAAGGTAATGCAATTCAGTCTTACTGTTCTGAGAAATGATTGTATGAACTAATGTATATCGTTTTCAAATCAAACAACATCACATTTCTTTAGACAGTTAGATACTACAACAATTAGTTTGGCCTTGAACATCATCATTGTTGATTATTACTACTGGATTGCACCTAACCTACTGCATTAATTACCTTCCAGATTTCCCATCATCAAGTCCACTGAGGTAAATAGAATAATCCTTGCATACATTTATTACACTCGTTAGCTTGTAATGCTAACGAAACATACGCTTCGAAATATTGAAGCAAAATAAAGACGTTAATTCAGTTATTTCACTTTTCGTTATTGACAAAAGATAATAATTAGGTAACTGTGCACATAAAGGGATGTAATAGAAAAGGTGTTGAAGAAATATTTTCGATGAAATCTGGCGAATTTTTGATTTAATATAACATCTTGTTATTTATGATTAATTTTGCCAGAGTACATCACGATTCAGCTGACTTTGACTACGATAGGACTCAAAACCCGACGATATCTCAAGTAGGACAATGTACGGTTTGTATACACATTTGTGAACTGAGACCTTCGTTCTCAAGAATTCTTATACCATCTTCGTGATTATTCATTGCTTCTTATTTGTTGAATATACCACTTTACGTTAATTAAGCATACCTTTGTATAGCCTTTTTTGAAGTCCTTTCCTTTAACTAATATTGTCTTAACACTTCATATCTGTATGACGTTGTATGTAGGTTTTGCAATCCCCGCACAGCAGTCATTTGGTCAGGAGAAAGTCACCTTACAGTTAGATCAGGTAGATATACGACAACAAGAGAAACTTCCCGGTGATGGTTTCTTTGATTGCTGGGTTGTAACTTCTACTGACGGTTCAAGAGTCCTTGTAAAGTCGATCTCAGGTTGGTATTAAAATAGTGCTAAAATTTAGAAAATCTGACAAATTGGACAAAATTTAAAAATACCGCTTTTATAAGAATACTGTATTTACTATGAACTAAACCGTGACGTTAAAACAAACGGCGCCAGATATTTCTAAAAGAACGGTTATTTCTCGAATCTAGGATATATAATACAACTTTTAGTGTCATATCAGTAAAGCAAAGGAAAATAAAAGTACGCTTAACTTAAACTTTGATTGGCAGCATTTTTTGTTTTTCTATTAAGGTACGTCTATGGAAAATGTATCTCAACTATTAGGACTGTTGTAAGGCAATCTTCACCTTACTGATTAAACAGAGAGCCATCTTGACCTGACAAGTAAATAAGTTTAATTTAATCTACATTTTAATTGACGGAAAGGCTCTCAGAGACGGACGTTACAGTGTATAATTAAACATTTTCTGATTCCCAAACAAGACCTTCATGTATTTTAAAGAGATACTGCGTTTTGTGTAGTTGAGCTAATAATGTATTGCTTACGAAACCATTAAACATTATATCATGATGTGTTTTAAGTGTGACAAGAAAAGGGGACGGCTTATTTCAAATGGAATGTCATTTCATCCGATTGATTTCAAAATTCACCAGAACATACTAAGACTACGTGTCTCCTGTTCAACTGGTAATTCTTTTCCAATTAACAACACAAAGTAATTGAACCATCCTTATAAAAAAAAAAGTGAAAAATTAAATTTTACTTAGCATCGGGACTGAAACATGTCAACCAACATACCTTTAATCTAACAGTTACATTTTTGTCATCCATTAATTTTTTACAACAACCACTATAATTTCCTAGCATCAGATTTTACGCATGCAGATGGCCCAAACAATTTTAGACGATCTTCTAATGTCTTTCATTTGCATTTTGCACTCACATACCAAAAAGAGCAAGCTTGAAACATGATGTACCTTTTAGTCTATTAAGGTTGTATTTTCGTCTAATGACTGATCAAGGACTAACCCTTTGTTGTAGAGAATTCTCCGATAAGTGATCTCAACATTTTCCAAAAGGTAGCGATTGTTCTTTCCTCTTTACCGAGGCATTCTAATATTGCTGGAATACTTGGTATTGAAAGGAATTCAGGTAAGTGTTTTACATTTAACTGTTTGATGTTTACGAATATATTCGGTAATGTGAATACCATCATTTGTGATGATAGTGTTGTCAATGTTAATGGAAACATACTGCAGGCTGGTGTACACTAAATGTAATTCGGTCCTAACACATACTTTATGTTTTCTACAGTTCCCTACTTCATATTCCAAGAGTTTGTTGAAGGGGGTACACTACGAGAGTATCTACTAAAAAACTATAAATCGTCGGGATACTTGCAACGTTTTGACGAAAGTGGTACTGCTGTAGGAATCACAGCTGATATTCAAGATCTTTCGAACTTGGTAATTGGAATTGCGGATGGAATGAAATTCTTGGTAGAAAACAAAGTAGGTGAATCTATTTGTCTGTTACCTTCAATCTATCATTCTTGATCAAATCGCCAAAAATCTGACAACATTTTTACTTTATTAAAAAATAAGTCTAACTAGTCTATTGTTTAACCAGAAAGCCCATAGGCTTAGTGATTCCTTGCTGAAAAGGGGTGACTGTTACATTGAGTTTATGTATCATTTTACGATGTTTTCACAACTTGACCTTTGTTGACCTCATATAACCTTGGAACCCCACCAATAAGTAACCGAAAATGAAAAAAGAGTCTTAGTGAGGATTTGTACCCATCGTAGTCATCAAAGAACTCGCTCAGCGTAACGTATTTCTAATCATATTATAGTTACAGCATCCTTTTCAAAGGTTCATAATTAGGTAATTTGAATTATTATTATTACTGTAACAGTAATGCTTGTGAAAAAAATAAATGTTCTCTGTAACTTTATCTTTGGAATGGTAGAAAAATTTAGGCCTAACTTTTCGTTAGTCAAGAAACGCCGGACGCAATTTGGACGTGCCGCCCGCATAATTTTTTCCCAGGTCGAATGCGGCAATTTCGTTTGTTTACCTTAACCCTAACACTAATCCTAACCTGAGCATCATTTATCACTTTTCATGATTTCAATGGATATTTCCGAAAATCGCCCGATTTCGTCCTAGGAAAATATTTCCGCGTACCGCGCACTGTCTAATTAGTTAACGAGGTTTTCGTAGTTTCACCTCTCATGACTTCATATGACCTTTGATCTCCAACAAATCCATAGGGTTCCCTATCTCCTAAAGTAACATATTATACCAAGTAAGAAAGGGATCCATCATTTCCCGCCTTTAAATATCGAGTTTTTTCAGGGTTTTCTGTTTTTGAAATCAAATGACCTCAAATGTCCTCTGACCTCTTCTTAAAGCAACAGCGTTCTTCCATTTAATATGATAAAATTATGCACCAAGTATGAAGATTGTCCACCTGGCTAACTTGAGCTATCGTGTTTACAAACAGTTTTTAAGGATTTCGTTTTGTTCACCTCCGGTGATCTCAGATAACCTTTGACCTTTTCCAAAATCAATAGGGTTCATCATTTTATTATAACGCATCCAAATGCCAAATTTGAAAAGCTTCCATGCTTCTTACCTAGAGATATCGTGTTTACAAGGTTTTCGGTGTTTGACCTCTGGTCACCTTATATGACATTTGATCTCCACCAAAAACAATAAGGATCTTTTAATATGATAATTCTATAAATCAGGTATGAAATATATCCATCATTGCTATCTTGAGGTATTGTTTACAAACCAAGCGTCACAAACACATTCATACCTACCTACCTACCTACCTACCTACCTACCTACCTACATACATACATACATACATACATACATACATACATACAGGGATAATGTCTATAGTCCCCCGTCTCATTGGTCCCCCGTGTAATTGGTCCCCCGTCTCATTGGTCCCCCATGTCATTGGTCCCCCGTCTCATTGGTCCCCCATGTCATTGGTCCCCCGTGTCATTGGTCCCCCGTGTCATTGGTCCCCCGTGTCATTGGTCCCCCGTCTCATTGGTCCCCCGTCTCATTGGTCCCCCGTGTCATTGGTCCCCCGTCTCATTGGTCCCCCGTCTCATTGGTCCCCCGTCTCATTGGTTCCCCGTCTCATTGGTCCCCTGTATCATGTGATGTGTTCTAAATGATATGTCAGTTTGATTTGTATAACGCACATAATTATACGCCAAGCACTGAGGGCTGAAGATCTCCGACGAGACCTGAAAATTTTCCAAACATGTATTGTCTGCTTTAGTCAAATGTTTGAAAAAACATCAGGCCCAGTTTGGAGAAAATTCGGAATTTTAGGAAAGAAAATTTGACTTTTACGTAGACAGAAATTTGAAAACTTTGGGTTAATATTGAAGAATCTGCTTTTCAACGGCAAAATTACTTAGAATGTTAGGGCGACTGAAGATCGTTTGAGTTACATATTTTATCGTATATTAACATGCTATCCGGCGAAATTGGAAAATTTCCAGAAATATTTCGAGAGAAGAGGTATTGTATTGTATTGTTTTGCATCGCATGGTAAGGTGTAAAGTGGAATTTTATTGCAGACACTAAAGAAATGTGTGTTTCCTTGTAAAAAAAAAGAAAAAAGCTGTATAATATTGCGTATTTATTAAAGAGTCTACCTTCCCATTAGCAGTTTGTTGAGGCAGGGAGGTGTAATTAGGGACACCCTGGTTGAAGTTACATATTTTATCGTACTATTTATAAGGCTTTTCAAAAGAAGTTGGAAAAATTTTTGATTTTCTTTTACCAAAACTCGAAAGTCGGGAGCTTGTACTGAATGAGGGAAATTGTAAATGTTTGGATTTACATGGGGAAAATTGAAAAATTAATGATTTTGATGAAGAACGTGCCTTTTCTGTGAGCAAACTCCAGAGGATCGTGGAGTGGGCGGCAGAAGCTAATCGGGGCTCCATCTTTTATCGTGATTAAGGCCCCTGAAGACATTGACTTGTTAAACTGAAGGGGCAGCCATCGCCGGCGAGGGGTTATGGCCTCCCTACCCTCCAACCCCGTAGACGCCATATCCTTATTGTTCGACTGCGTATAAGTAATTAACTGGCGCATGTATAGCCAATGGAAACATATAATCAACAAGTTCGCACCATCCCGAAAGGCTTGTTTCAATTGTTCTATTAATCTGTTTCAACTTCATTTTCACTATCATGAAAAGATCACAATCATAAAGCTTAAATTTTCCAATTATCCTTCCCTCCCCCTTCCACTCCGCCCATAAATTTCCTATACCTCTGTCCTCTCGCTGTTTTATTTTTTTATTTTGTGCTCTTCTTGGATTTTTCATCATCGCCCGCCCATCCCATCCCCAAACTCAGGATGGGGGACCAATAGGACGGGGGACCAATGAGACGGGGGACCAATGAGAGCGGACCCTCATACATACATACATACATACATACATACATACATACATACATACATACATACATACATACATACATACATACATACATAGATACATACATAGATACATAGATACATAGATACATAGATACATAGATACATAGATACATAGATACATACATACATACATACATACATACATACATACATACATACATACATACATACATACATACATACATACATACATACATACATACATACATACATACAAACATACTTACATACATACATACATACATACATACATACATACATACATACATACATACATACATGTACAACATTTTATGTTTCAAAATTTATTACTCATTACACGGGCTCGTACAAAGGTGCATTTACCCCTTTGGTTATATCTTTACTCCCCCTCAGGAAAAGGGAGGGGTTAAGGAGAGGGCTAGGGCCACCACCTCCACTTGAAGGCACTTCCGCACTAGGTGAAAAAAGGCTTAGGTGGAAAAAGTAGGGTTCACCCGGAGTGCAAAGTATCGTAAATACGCATAAACAAAATTTTCACCGACTTTCTAGGATTATCTGGGTTGGATTATGACACCATCTTCTTTGGTCCCACGACCATCTCATCCCGGCGGCGCCACTGAAAATAATGCAAGAGGGCAATCCACGGAGTTGCATATCTCGTCTCTAGCACACGCCCTGAGCTACATAACTGTAGGGCGTACGTCAATGTGGAATACGGATATTATAAGCATAGATTCAAAAGTTAAAATGTCTCCACAACGGAGGGGAAATATTGGACGAAATTGCTGATCACTGTTCAGTTGTTTTGGAAACAATCTAACAAATTAGTGACTTACACAAATAATACTACCTGGTAATTCGAAACAATGTTAAATCCAAGAAGGCATAACTTCTCAATATATTCCATTCCTAGAAGAAGGAAACACTTAAGCGAGAAATGCACAATGACTGATTTGAAGTTCATACACCAATTATAGGTCAGTTAGCATTGTATCTTCAAATAAGGTGGCTTTGTATGCGCTTTTAAAGGGGCTTTCAAAGAGGAAAAATAACGCGTTTACTCTCCATAACGAGAAAACGGCCTTTGACGTCACAATAGGGTAGCAGAGAAAGAGCCAATGAAAATATTACTATGCAGATAACACAATACGGCCGGGTTTGTTTTTGTGTCGGCAACGCGACTTAGACCCAAATGCCCGTATGACCGCCCCCGCCAATAGGAGTTTAATATTTATGCTTTTAATATATTAAGTACAAACAGTTAGACATATGAACTAACATTACTAACGAACCTTACACACAAGGAAGAAGATTTCTGTACCCTTTACTTTTACTAATGGGTTCTACCAGACATAATTTCCCACATTGGGATACCTTTTCACCAAGTATGAAGCAGAGAAATCCTAAGCTTTAGCTGGAAGGCGCGTCCCACAATAACAAAATGCATTGCGCCGAAGGGTCACGTGCCGCGGGAATGTAATTGTAAGGTTCAAGTATTAGTCTTATACACCCACAGAGTTGCTTGCGTAACCGACTATCTTGAATGAGTAACGCGTAGTTTTCAAGTGGGTGTCCAAGGAAAATGACCCACGCTCAGCAGGCTAGACCCTGTACTACCAAACGACGACCACAAAGTCAACTTACAGCTAAACGGCGAATTGTCTCGCAATGCCTGTATGATGAAATTTCGATAGTTACTTCTTAGCCATTCCAAGTCATAATGCAATATTTAGTAGTCAATAAGTATTTTCCAATAAAAGTGGTGATCTGGAACAACAATTTTGTTTTTCAAAACTTGTGGCCGAATGTTTACCAGAAATTGATTTGCCCTGAAACAGACCTCTTAGACACAGTAGCGGCGGAACCGTGGGGACCTTGGGGGCTTAGCTCCCAATGAAAAAAGTGGAGGGGCTAAAGGTATGTTCAGGTATGTTTAGCCCCCCCCCCCCCCCACCCCGCAATATTTGCCAAGTACTCCAAGAAGTGGGGACCGCGGAGAAAATTTCGAGTGGGTGCTGAACATGTGTAGCCATTCTAAGTCGTAATGCAATTAGTAAATCTCTTCCAATGAGAATAGTGGTCTGGGACAACAGCTCTTCTTTCCCAACACTTGTGGCCGAATGTTCATACCAGAAAATTGATTTGCCCTTCAACAGATCTCTTAGATACAATCTCCAGAGACAGATTAAAGCCTTACTCAGTTCATACTACATAGTCTTGGGCCCTAACAATGGGATTTAAAGTTTAGGTAGCACCTTTTAGTTATGCTCTTATGATAACGCAGAAATCAACCACTCTAGTACAAAAGTAGTACAGAAATTATAGAAAGGAAGTCCCTAGTGAGTGTATGTAATGAACTGTTCAGACAACATGGATAGTTTCTGACCCTGGAGATATTGTATTTGTCACTTGTCCTTTTAGTGGGTCATCAGTCCCCACTCCCTGATCTTTGCACAGCTAGGGTTTACCAATCAGCTACCACCGCCGTGGATATTTAAATTAATAGCCAGTCTGAGCCATTAAAGTGGGAAGCCAAACCCACTCTTCGAAGAATTGTCGAAATACCTCCTATTACCTACGCAGGTCAGTAGCTAGATTCGGGCTAGGCCAAAGCGTATTGGGAAAGGGAAGGGCTTATATGCATGGATCCATCATTAGCATCTGTCAATGAATTATGTCTCTGGAAAAACGAGAGTTTAGCCATCTTCAGTGGGAGCTTTGGAGAGGCCAATGGCTTTCATCCTTTTTGCAAAGGTGCTGAACATGTCCTCAAACCGGACGGTGACACAATATTGTAAGGAGAGTCCTGTAAAATCACAAACTACTTGACTCTGGGCACATCGTTTCAGTTAATTCTTCCGTCACGCTTGGCCAGCGTTCATTTGCAACAGCATCCACAATGTCCCCCCCCCCATACCCTAAAGAAAAACAACGTTTCATACACGTACGCACAATCTGGGTGCATAAAAATTTTACAGCGCACATGCAACTACAGCAACTACTTCAGCAGCGCATAATTTGACACGCGTCTTTCCATTGACACACTCCTTCCAGCTAAAGCTTAGGATTTCTCTGGTATGAAGTAACTGGACCAGCCAAATAGCGGCAGTTTTGGACCTAAAATGTCCATTTGACCTTCTGTCATGTGACATTTGACCTCGGTTGCCATGGTAACCGCATATGATAAAGGAACTTGTCGCCCCTACTATACAATTTGAGTTTCCTGTCCGTGCAATGTTTCCTCTTGGAATTATAGCCAAAAAAAAAAAAAACAACAATTTTAACACACTTTGACCCTTTGTCTTTGACCTTTCAATCTAATCTATGGCCTTTGGCCTCCACTTCCGAGGGCCTGCAAGACAATTTTCCACCCTGGTGTACCATCCCACCAACTTTGAAGAAAACCAGTTAAGCCGACTATTAGCATTTTTACATTTATTTAAAAGTGTATATCTGACCTTTGACCTCGGTTGCCATGATAACCACATATTTTGGTAGCACGTGTAACCCTATTAAACATGTCATGTTTCATGTCGGTGTAATGTTCTCTCTTGGAGTAATAGCCCCAAAACAATTGTTACACAATTTGACCTGTGACCTGTGACCTCTGAACTTTGACCTTTACTTCCGAAGTCTGCAAGATACAATTTTCTACCTCGGGGTATCTTACCAACAAACTTGAAGAAAATCGGTCCAGCCGTCGGGTAGCAGTTTTCAAAAAGAATACTTTTGACCGTCTGTCACGTGACCTTTGACTCGGTTGCCATGGTAACCTCATATTTCGGTAGAACTTGACATCCCAATTGGGGATATCCCCACTTGCAGGTGTATCCACACTTGCCCGGGGAAAAAAACGCTCATGTCCCCGATTTACATCTTTTACATACGCACACACCCACGCATACACCCTCACACGTGCACATAATACTCACACGTACACACACGTACACGTTTGAGTCCTACCTCAGCATGAGCTTGGGGTGCAGCATCCTGGGGTGCTCCAACTAGGGTTGGATCCTGAAACTAGTAACTTGGGAACATTAACCGTTACAATGGAAACGATTGTAATTTCATCTGGCATAGCCGTATATAGCTCAACCAGCAAAGAGGCTACAATATCTCATCCTCCTCATGGAGCGATGAGATAAAAATCAAAACATCACTGCATCAAAAACGTCGACCAAAATTTTCCCTATAAGTAAACATTTTGGGGTTCGTGCAAGTGGTTGTCCAAGCAAAAAGCTCTGTTGTGGAAGAGTTTGCGACAGCGAGAATAACCCCAACTATAGCGGAACATTTTTATAATGAATTACTTTTAACCACTAACATAGATGACAACGAGGGCGTCGGAAAAATTCTCCAAGTGTAACTTATTATAATTGTATTTTTCTTTCACTTACTTGCAGTACTGTCATCCTGCTCTTTCGGTCGACAAGATTTTGCTAGATTCAGCAAGATTATGTAAACTGTACGACTTTTGGCCAGAAAAATTGTCACAATTTCGTATAGATAAATTGTTAAATAAGGTGAATTGCTACTTGCCTTTACATTTTCAATTTTATGTTAATAAAACTGATTGGATTACGTTATATTTACTGTAAATTACAGGGACGGTTCAAGAGGGGGAAGGGGGATAGGCGACGTCCGGACCCCCTCAAATTTCCAATTGTGCCTTTTTTAAAGTTGAAATATTTTTAGCACAAACAAAAAAATTGCATGAAGCGGATCAGAGCAGGTTCCCATTCTCTTCCAAGATTTAGAATATGTTCGATATAACGACCAAAAATTTTCCGCGCACTTTGCGCGCTTTAGAAAATCATTATTTGTTGTTCAGATAAGGGATTCAAATAGCTGAATGGAACCCTTTACCATGTAACCATGACGCACGTAGCCAATGTGTACGGTGTTTTCTGTCGAATTCAGGAATTTCAACCTCAGTTCAAATGGGTTCTCGTTACATATATTTGACGTACGGTAACGAAAACTACAACGCAGGGCCTCACCATTTTGTCGGACAGACGATGGACAGAGCACCATGCATGCTCTCCTCAAAGGGGTCCATTATCCCAACAGTTAATTGATGTAATATGCTCTCCAGAGGCGATGGCAAGCGATTTTACCATTTGTCACTATGAAAAAAAATTGCGTTGCGCTCACCATACAACTTCCCAAACCAGATTTTCATAGATTAAATAAGCACTTGACTTTATGCAAGACTAGTCTATAAAGAGAAACTTATAGTAACATATTTTGTAAAAGCTTTTGTTCCATACTCAATCCCGTATCGCTCACCTCAGTCACGGCCACCCCAACGTCCTCCCCTTTCCATCGTCGTCCTTGCCGCATCTCACCTTTGGAGGAAAGACTTAGAGCATGTGTGCCTCTCTGGCTAAAGCGTATAGACACGCATTTCAGGAGACTACGTAAGGTGTTTTCGTGAAAGTTTCGCTCATTTGCAAATAGAAAAAAATATGGCATGAATTTTGTTCTGAAAAAAGACATATTTTGTTCAGTTGTTGCGGACCCTAGACCACTCTTCATACCTACGGTGCTCCCACCCTGCTGAAGTAAGAGTTAGTTTAAGCTACCACAGGATGTAAAAATAAGACAATTTCTCGTTAAACCATGTACGTTTCATTGGTATAAAACGATGAGTAAAACAGAGATCTGTTTTTCCTACAACGTGGTTTTTTCGAATAAAGTTTGCTAGCCGAAACGTTTTTTCACCCGGGTAAGTTTGAATGTCTGAATCATGAGACTGGCAAAATAGTGTTTAGATGCAACTGATTTAGCCTGTGAAGTGGAAATTCCACATGGATTTTAACCTTGGAGTTATATATAATTGACACAAATTACATTGGTTTTCTATGTGCAGACTAATGATGGTGCACCACTTAGAGGTGTGACTGTCTCCTGCCCCATGTCAAAAAGAAGTTACGACAGTTACCCTTCTCCCCTCCAGTTCCGTCCCCCTTTATAAAACAACCCCTTCCCTTACATCCAGCCAGAAAGGGAAAAATCTTGAAAATTCAAAAGGATCCTAAGATACAACCATGTTCTACGCTTTGCCAAAGATACCACCATTTTCAATTTAAACTACATTAAATTAGTGTCACCCTCCCCTAGAGTCTTACCCAATGCGGCAACCCTACACCCGGTGACAAAGGAAGGATCCATCCGATTTCCATTATTCCTAGGTTGGCGACTGGACTACTCCCCCTCCACCTCCATGGATTTCGTCATGGCCACGGCCCTGGAAGTGTAGTAGTGTGCTTTGAAGTAAGATAAACGGCCTGTCGATCTTTCACTAAAGAAGAGAGTGTCAGTGCACTGTACTCTTGTTTCAGATTTTTCTTGGTGTAGGCCTATTCATTATTTGTCAATATGTTCTTAGTTATATAATCGATGCGTCTATGAGAGCTAAAAGAATCGAGGATGTGCCCTTTTCATGTTGCACCCCCTCCCCTCAAAAAGATCCTACATCCGCTTCTGAGTTACTAGATGGTAGTGTCTCATAGGGAAGAGAACTGACAACAAAAGCTGGGCAGAAAATTATACAAAAGACAACAATTAATGTTAACCTACTTTAAGTTGCTCTTATGGGACTTATGAATTTTTAAAGAACAAACATTACCTAGGTTGTGTTAATCTCTTTCAGAAACTTCCTACGTAATCAAATGGACAAATTTTGGCTACTCGTTGAGCCAAAAGGACCATTTCTCATGTTTAAAATGAAAAAGAATTTTTTTATCCTGAAGAAGTTTTACCTGTCATAACCAATGTAATATCATTTCTATAAAACACAGGAAGTCCCTCCAACAGCGTGGTGTGCACCTGAAACAGTCTTCTTTCGCCAGTATTCACAAGAATCGGATGTATGGTCTTTTGGTGTCGTTCTCTGGGAGGTGTTTTCACTAGGTCCGTGTGTGGTTGTCGCAAGTCAAAACTTTTATTGACTTATTTGTGCGCAAAATGGTTTTACCACCATGAATGTATATAGAAGTTTCACCATCATGAATGTATGTAGATGTGGTGGTTGGTTTTTATCATTGTACCCTGGCATTTTTAATAGAGATGTACAATTGTGTGTTTGATATTACAAAACCGCATGAAATGTGTATCAGCAATGTTAAACGGCGTGTTTTCTCTCACTTGTAAACTAAATATTTCGTTGGCTAGATGAAATAATAGAGCAGCAACTTTCTGAAAGCATACTTAGACAGCATACTTTCTGAAGCGATACTTAGATGTGTTGATCTTCACATTACAACGAAGCGGCTCTCTGAAGTGCCACAAGTTTCGGTTTTGCTTTACTAATTACCAGTGGCGCCGCCAGGGTTTGGTGATTGGGGGGGGCATAACCGATGATGTCATAATGCCACCTCGGTTTTCCCCCCAAGTCAGCTTAAATTATACCATTTTTGTGCGTCCCTGCGATCGTACACAGCAATGTGGAGTCCTTTTTGGCACTACATAAAGGTGCCGTCCTGGGGGAGGGGTCTAAGGGGAGGGGGTGCCCCCTCCCCTTTGAGAAATTTTTTTTAATTTAAGGTTACCTAGATGCAAAATGGTGCTATCTTTGGAGTATTTTTGGAAGTGATCTTATATGATTGGAAATATCCTTATTTAGTAAATTCTAATTTTTGGTTAGGAGAAAGAAGAGAGTGTGCGTCCCTGCGATGGTATACAGCAGTGTGGAATCCTTTTTGTCACTACATAAAGGTACCGTCCTGGGGGAGGCCAGGAGGGGTCTAAGGGCCCCCTCCCCTTTGAGAAATTTTGGTAATTTAAAGGTGCTTAGATGCAAAATGGTGCTATCTTTAGGATATTTTTGGAACTGATCATACATGGCTGGAAAATATCCATAATTTAGTGAATTCTAATTTCTAATTTTTGGTTAGGTGAAAGAGGAGAGTGTGTTGTCTTAGAGAAGGGTATGTTGTCAACAAACCTCGCCAAGCCCCCTTTTGGCTAGGCTTTAATGCGTTCTATTCGGGGAAAGTTTTTAAGATAAAATACGTGGGTGGAGTCCACAGAAACATTCTTGGACTATTTCGAAAATTTTCCTTTGTCTCATTGTGCATTATAAAAGGGTATCTAATACTGACAGACACCTGTATAGTGCCTCCTGGAAGCTCTGGATTAATTATATAAAATGGGGCACTGATATGATACTACCTGACATCCAAATGGTACTATGGAGTACAATGCCGAGCACGTTACAACAACGGTATTTTTACTAAGTTTGAAAGAAGATCCAGACGAACATCTTCAATCAATGGGGAATGAGAGAGTATAGGTGCAGGGAAGTAATATTAGATCGATTAAGGACTAAAAGGCGCGTTTCAGAATATTTTTTTCGTCGTAAGTGTATGAACAATCACCATCTATACAGGTAGAGGCTGCGCGCGAAGCACTGGGAAAAAAATTTGAAAAATATATAACGGCAAATACGCCCTTTAAACCTTCCACATCATGCTACTAATTAGACTGGAAGATCCCATAGGCCCCTACAGATGTTGGGGGTGTACTTCTGTTTTTCGGAAAAGTGTTGTGATCAGAATAGTTGCATGTGTTATAACCTTAATAATGGTAGTGAGTAGGAGTGAAAACAGTGATGAATGCGCGCGAAGCGCGCCGAAATTTTTCATTAAATAAGATAACCATGGCAAAACCTGCATTCATTCTCTTCATCTAGACACTTTCAATTCCCCAACCAAACCTATTTGCCAATCACAAAGCAAGTCCGAGTTTACCTGAGAATTCGTAAACAGCTTTCAGCTTCTGTTGCTGTGCTTCTGTGGGAGTTGCTACCGGAAATTATTGATAATTAGAACAATATTGAGGTAGGGTTTGAAGCGCGCGGAGCGCGCGAAAATTTTGAAAGTTTGTGAAGGATTTGCGATAATTCTGATAGTTTGAGAACCATTTGTGATGGAAAATGGTTACAATAGATCCATCACTTGGTTAAAAACACTTGGTTTTGGAACAAAAGCGACACGTTCTTTAAACCAAACTAGTTGACAACAATAATCTCTTTTGCTGCAACTTTTGAAGAATGCGAAAATAGCTCACAATCAACAGCCTGGTTACACCCTTTTGCATTTTTTCTCCGACCTATACATACATACATACATACATACATACATACATACATACATACATACAGACCCCTTTTTCAACGGTAGTTCTTCATTGGAAGAAGATCACTAATTAAACGATTTTATCATCACACTGAATTGGATCTAATATGATAAGCGTAAGTCAAGATTGAGTGGTATCTTGTTCCGAATTATCAGATATGGCACTTACCCATTTACTTCAAATTATTTCGTTTTTGTTGTTGCAATTAACCCAGTGAGTCATTTTTGTCTCAGGTAGCCGGGATAGTTGTTACATTAAAATCACGTACTAGAGGGTTTTAGGTTACTTTATACTCATTAATCACGATCTTTATAAATACCGTACTTTACATTATTTCATTAATTGAGTAATCTTTCCACTAGGTGATATTCCGTTTCAAGGATTTCCGAAAGATGAAATTGAGGCAGCAATGCGAACATCCAACTTCCTGAAACGACCTCCAAATTGTCCAGAAAACATGTAAGTTAGCTTATCTTAAGGTCATCTCCTATGTACTGTGTGCTGTGTAATAAAAGAAAGTTAACTGTGTCCTGTTGTGGTAAATTGCAGATCTTAAACCTGTAAACAAATTTCACAGTTTTCAAAGTTGCAAACTATAAAATATGAGCAGCTCCGATGAAAAAGAAAACAGTTTTTCTCATGTCGTGACAAATTCTTTTATCTTATACTAGTGTCCAATGCAGCCAATAAAGTTGCTACGACAGAGACAATGATGGTGGTAAACTTGTTGAATGCTTAAAAGTAAAAGAAATGCACAACAGGGATTAAAAATATCATTAAATTTATAATAATATTCAAAAACGTATCTGTAAACCAACAATGCAGTCAATATAGATATTTTTACCATTATCGATCTACATTTCTTTAGTTGATGGACTATAGTGGAAGCATTGTAAAATTTTACAGTATTTTTGAAACTTTCCCGAGTTTGCTTTTGTTCAAAATGGCATGTTATACTGAATTGTTTTCGTGGTATCAGGTATCATGTTTAAAATATCAGATCTCTCCTCCAAATTCAATATGTTACTGCAACTTTTTTTTCTTTTACAAAAGTTTTAAACTGATGTTATCATCTTTGAACTTATCAAAGACGGATCGGCCAAACATTCATCTTGTCCGAAACGAACTCATTTTGTTTGGTACAAACTTGTCTAAGGTAACTTACCTTTATATTTTACAGAGGGGTAACTCATACATGCGATGGTTGTTGAAAATGCTGGGGTACCCGGGCTAGAGAGCGGAAGCTCCCGGCCTGAATACCCCTTCGACTCGATAATACTTTGTTTGCATAGTTATTATCGCTTAGAAAGAGAAGTGGAAACCTTTACCCAAATAAAAGTTCCATAGAAATCCTCCTTTGACCTTAAAATAATCAAATTCAAAAATGTTTAGATGGAACTTGTAAGGCACGAAAAGTGTCATATTCGGCAATATTAGGGAGGTGCGTAGCAAGAGGCACGAAGGGGGAAATGGGGAAATTTTCCCCCTCCCTGCCCCATGGCTATTTTTCTTATTTGACTTCGTACTCATATCGCTAAAAACACCTTTAAAATGCATTTTTCTACGCAATTTGCTCGCACCCTTCGTAATTGCTAGTGATCCAATAATCCTGCAGGAAGCAGGAAATTTTGGGTGACATTATTGTTCCAACTCTTCAGGAAACCCTCCTCATCATCTATCAGCTCTTCCACCCCTATACCTTCTGCATCATTAATCCCAGTCGGCTGCTTGTCAGACGGAATAAAGATATAATAAAAATATGTCATAAATATGGTCCGTTTATCGCCCATCATCAGTGTCATTATTTTGAAGAAGCTCACATGCATCATTCAAATGCCTTAAACTTCGCAAATACTCCAAAGTTCCCAGGGCTGCGTTCCATGGAGCTTCATCGGGGCAACGCTTCACATTCCTACCAAGGGGCCTTTAGGTGGGCTCCTGGATCCCACGCCGTTGAAGGTGACCACTGAGATTTTGATCAAGAAAGGCTTGAATAATAGCTGCATGTTCTAGCCATGATCACTATACTCAAAGACGGCACTTCACAGAACGGAGTAATACAATATGCAAATGGCACTAAAATTGGTCATATGTTAATTCAGAAAGGTCGTAACTCATACTCCAGGAGAAGGGGCTCTCACCCCTATTTTACAGCGCCCTCTTGCAGGTATATTTCCCTTTAAAGGTACATTGAAAGACAGCAGAAGAATTAGAGGACACTAAAATAGGGGTGAGAGCCCCTTCCCCGGGGGTATGAGTTACGACCTTTCTGAATTAACATATGACTTTTTTGATAAAATTCCACGTTTCCAATTCCATATAAAAACGTCTTTAGAACAGTTTTTACATTATCGGTAATTTTTTTTTACATTATCAGTAGACGAGCGTTTTCACATTATCGGTAATTTTTTTTTTACATTATCGGTTCAGAGAGTTTTTTACATTATCGGTAATTTTTGTACATTATCGGTCGTTTTTACAGTATCGGTTGATTTTTACATTATCGGTTGTAACACCTGTTCCATGTAACCGCAAGTAGCAATACATGGTGAACACACAGTGAACGCGCATTCAGATTCTTACGTCGAATTCAAACTTGCCTTTACTGTGTGACCAGGCGCGTATCCAAGGGGGTGGGGGCTTTCCCGGCCCCCTTTTTCGCCACATCAACAATAACAAATATGCGAAAATTAGCATAATGTTAATCCAGGAGATATTCAAGAGCGCTTTCTCCCCCACCCTTTTCGAAATGTCTGGATCCGAGCCTGCACTTAAATATGAGGGACAGGTCATTTCTTACCTGTTTGTCCGCTTTAATTTAAACGTGTGGGCTGATCCTTCTAGTTATTACGTCAATGCAGTCTACGGGAGAAGGTTGCACTCGTTAGCGCTATGAATCCAAACCCGGAACAACTCTCTGGCCAAACTATGAAAGAAGACAACGAAACTCTTCAACTCGCAGAGCGCGCCGAAAATTTGGACTCACGTAGAAGAACCTTTCATTTTAAGTCAAATCAGTTGTATCGTCGTGACGACTGGCACGGCCGTTGCGGTTTCCACTATGGCTTCCGGAGAAACTGGAGAAGTGCAGAGGAGTGCCATTACTCCCCGACAGGATACGGCCCTCTACACAGAACTCCTCCCGTCCAAGTCTCTCCTGAAAATGTTAACATCCTAAACAACCTGCGGTACAGAAAATCACACTCTAAAGCAAACATTATTCACTCCACTTCTGCATAAAACAGGAGTGGTTCTCAACTTTGAAAAATGTTTTGATACCCGAAACGCCATATAATGTAGCCTACAGGTAACCGGAATCCAAAACACAAATTGTTGCTACTATTCTGCTTAAAACAATCGTGGAAAGCCAGTCTGCCAGTGGACTAAAATAGCAAATTTTGCATCCTGGTATGACCTAGCGTTATTTAAATGATAACAATTCTTATTTCCCCGTCCGGGTGTAACCACCCACTAACTGGGGTGTTCTGTGCTAGCCCTATCCTCCTCCTAAGAAGGCTGTACTCATCTGATGAAACCCCTTCTGTAAATAAAAATTCATTTTTAGACAGACGTGGTGAGAATTAAACACTTTTCAAAATTTAAATTTGAAAACTATTTTTTGGGCAATTTTTAGGCATCACTGAACAGCTGACCTCGTTAGAAGACCTTGGCTAAAAGAACAAATCCTGGCGACGATTTCGCTGTATTTTTGTATTTCATGCTAACCCCAAATGGTGAGATCACCGAAACAACTAGCACTGACACCTGGGCTCTATTTCATAAAAGTTAGGAATATTCTCAAAATTTAAGTTCCTAAACTGCTTAGGAACGATTCGTCCGAAATCATTCCTTTCTTCAAATATCTAGGGATAAACAAAAGTGACATTGTTTTTGTCTGTGAATTTCCTTTCAAATCAATTAAGAACATTTCTAAATCTACCAAACATCATTCATAGGCCTAGGAACAACTTCAGCATAAAGATAGGAATGAATTCTTCCTAAGTCCAGGATATTAGGAATATTCCTAACTTTATGACATAGAGCCCTGTACCCTTCGACATCATAGACATCATAGAAAATTCTTTAACAAAAACGAGTTTCTCTCTCCTAGAATCGTTCATCTGGTGAACCGTGTGAGACCCAGTCGGATCCCCCGTTTTATTCTAAGGTTAACAAAGATGCATAGATACTCATGTTTCTACGAAATGTATGAAGATGGCTTCAAAGCTTCAAAATCACGCAGGGTATGTTCTAAGGAAAGAATGCTGAGTGTTACGAACTTTCGCAAACTTTACTTGAAACCAAATGTCAAGTGCCGGCCTTTGATATTCCTAGACGTGTGTGACCTAAGCCTAAAGTCGCCCAGGTTCCAGTAAAGAAATGACAGTTATTCAAATTTCATAATGTTTTAACATAGTATGACAATGATTAAGCATGCAAAATTGGAGCCACGTGAGGAACTTCTTATATAGTGCTGAAGTTATTCGGGCAGTTATGGATACAACTTAGCTTTTAACTGAAAATATCTCGAACAATTTATTATAAATTGTACGATTATTGCCTCTAGGAATACAATTTTAGTGAATAATATTACATTAAAATAAGATACTTTGGTACTGACAGGAGACAATATCATGAAACAAATCCAGTATGTCTATTTCCTGATTCAATCGTTCTTGAGACCAGAATCAGCAAGTACATTAGTTTATAAGTGACATCTTAGCTTCATGCCATGACGTAGGACGGACTAAATTGTTTCTGCAAAGTCACAACACGGGTGGATAATACTAGATTGTATCTAAATAGAATCGGTTCTGATTTCTTGATTACTTTTATTTTAAGGTTGGTTATTGTTACATTTTGTTTAAGTTTAGGATTGATTTCCAATAGTTAAATATCTTCAACCTGTAAGTAAATTGTACTTATATAGTCATCAGTCCGAAAATACACATTTAAGTGAAATTATGTACAACCCTTGCGTTGGACACTTTGAAAATGTTTGTAACACCTGGCGCAAAATTTTAATCGCTAGGAAGCGTAGTTTGTTGACGTCATTATCAACATGACGCCAGCACTACCGCCTACAGCTTATTATTACCATCCGGCTTCTCATATAGTACTGTGGGTATTTTTGCTTTTCATTCAAAAGTCTCATTGCCAGGGGCTCCCTAAGAATGACCACTGAGTGCGGGGTGGGGTGTTGGAGTTCCCTTTTCCTGACAGAAAAGGTTTCACTCCCGACAAAATAAATGTGTCAAAGAGGTTAACTCATAACCCTCGTTTTAAGGAAATCCTTGCAAAAAGTACAAGATGGAAAATTTATGTATAAGTATAAGTATATTTAGTGAAAAACGCAGTTTAACATTGGCAATGTCAATTCGACCTCGGCGCACAACAGCAAGGTCGATTTGGTCATGGAAGTGCTAGCTCCGAGGTAGTTCTTCCATCGTAGGAGCATAAGATCGTCTTTGGCATGGGGCTCTGTTGCCCGCCTTAGGACCCATTTCAATAACTTTGGTAGGGGCAAAAGGCAAAGCCCCGAAAGCTCTGAAGCATTTGCACGATTGCGGCACTAGAATAAAACATTTTACTGTCTAAAGATGGCATTGATACGCACTAAACAGAACATAAAATCGCAGTCCCTCTATATCTTTTCAAAATAGCGTAATTTGGACTAACCGCCAGTCGATTTCTTCAAGATGCGGAGGGACTGATGGTGCGAGGGCCAAGTGTCATAGAGATTTTACGGAATTTTCCAATAATTATACTCACTTTGTTCTATGGGAAGTGAGGTTAACAGGAGTATAAGATGAAATGTGCGCTATGCTCACCGCAAAATAACATTTTTGCGGACATTTTTGTAATGCTTGCCTTCATTTTACGTAGCAATTAATTGTCCACAAATAGCACTGAATACGCACTAAACAGACGTAAAAATTGCAATCAACCTATTTGTTTCATAACAGCCAGGACTAAAGGCCATTTGATTTCTTTATGGTGCAGCAGGTTTGAAGGTTGGGAGCTAGGATGGGCAATCGCGAATGTTGCACGAAGTTTTGCAATTATCCAAGCACGCTCTGCGCCTCTTGAATTATTAATTAAACAATTCATGAGTGGTTCTTTTCAATCATGTGACAATCTTGTTACTGAATTGTTGAATCCATATAGAATTAAACCTTGCTTTTCCTATTGTTAGTCAAATGTTTGTTCAGAAACATTATCAGAAGTACTTGAGATAAATAAGAGGAGTTTGCAAGACTTTGCTGACTTTTCAAAACATATTTGGGGTGACTGCTTATCCCTTAAGGTTAAAGGTGAAAATAAAACGATGTGAAATTTCTTTTATTAGAAGTAGGCGTTCACAATTTAATGTTTAATTGTTCCAGACTAAGGTAACTAAAGATTATTATTGCCTTATATTTGAAGTTCTCTTCCAAGTGTTGTGTAGTTAATATTTAAGAAATGTATTAGGTTATTATAAGCTGATTAAGATCAGGTTACTGTCAGGCAAAATCTAGAACAGGAAATACGATGCCATAATGAAAGCTCAGTGTTGCTTTTCAAGTACGTAGAAACAGGTACTGAGAAACCAAAGGAAAACCCCAGACCCAAACAAAAACCCTGTCGGATCACAAACACAATGCCAAACAAACTATATACACCATACAACAGGGAACAAAAGAGTCTTTGTTACTACTAAGATTCAGAAACTGCCACTGCAGCCAACCCCAAAACAACACCCTAGCCCAACAACCACAAACCACCCCAAAACAAAGCCCCACCCGTCAGCTACACCCCTAAAGGCTACCACATGCCCGAAGGCAACACCACATCTAAAGGCAACATTACTCCCGACTGCAACACTACTCCCAAGGCCACATCACTTATAAAGCACTGGGCAAATACAGGTGCAGCTTGCCCAAGGGTGCTTCGGAGGCAGTTGTGGTAAAGGGTAACCTCATTACTCCCACGTTTCAACAAACTCCACAACTGGATGCAGTTTAAAGTCCTACCCAGGACTCAGTAGTTCTAGTTCCGTTTGATAACATACCATTTAATCAAACATTTACTGTCCAGACGAACCGTTTATCTTTTCACTGAATCCAATTATGCATATGTTGAATAAAATACCTTATGTCAATACTTTTTATGAAAACGTGGGACACCATTTTGAAAAGCTGGAATATTTTGGTCTGGTATAGTACATACTATTTGTACTGAAATTTTTACCAGATGCCACGATCTTATTGCGGAAATGCGGGTTGATCAGGACCAAACAACGGCAAACCGCTACGCAGGATTTTCAAGAGGGCTCCTTACACATTATTTCACATGACGTCATGTTCTGTCTACACGACCATGTTAGAGGTAAACATGCATGTTTGAACACTAACCGCATACTCAAAGCAGGACGGGGACGGGGACAACATCCCACTTTCCCCCTCAGGAGCAAAATAACCGTCTATCCCAGGTCAAACTATTGTTGGTTTTCAAAGAAAAATTCATGTCATGATTGATTACCAAGGAAGGATAATTTCATGCCAAACACCTTCCACTGCTTTTGTGAATGTTTTTCCTGCATTATGAAGGGTAGTAGCACGCATGCACTCTATTCTGTACTGGCTTCAGCGTTACCACTGCTCTACTTCGACTGATTGGTTCCTTACTTATGTACATGTACATCTGCGCCTCGGTCGTTCCATCTCAATATTACTGTTCTTAGTACGTTGCCATTCGAAACTGTAGACGTGGGTATCATAATTATGTAATGAATTCGATCATCATCGGAGGAGCACCGCAGAGAATGATGTCGTAAACCCACCCACATACTCCTTTAGGCAAAAACCTGAGCGTCTACTTGCGCAAAGCGCCCCCCCCCCCCTTAGCTACGGACCTGGCAAGTAATTGCCATTCGGTGAGCCAAACTCCCGATGATTACTCGAAGGACGAGGAAGATTGGGAAAGGGAAGGATGGCGTCGGGGAGATCAGCAGGGGCACGAAACTTTAACTTTCATACAATATCATGATGCCATCTTTAAGCAGATTTTGTACAATGCGGGCACTTGGTGGACTCAGTTTTACGTTGGTTTAGCGCTGAAAAATTTTGTGTCCTTCGAATAAATCAGCCTCCTTGAAGGTAAATATGGAGAATTTGTCAGGAGGCTGACCGCCGGAGATACGCCTAAGCACTTGTCATATCACCAACGATTTCGGCTGTCCAACGACCTTGTCCAAAACCTGACCTGACCGTCCCCCCCCCCCCCCACCATCTTTTGGGCTGAGGTAACACAAGGAAATAACAGACGCCATACCTTGCTGAAGAAGTCACTCTAAAGAGCAACTTTTTTAGTACGTTCCTCATCTAAATGGCAATGGTCACCACTGTAAGAGAAAATTTTGCATCCCAAATGCGCCAAATTTAGGAAATCGCACTTAAAAATACAAGCGTGTCATTGCAGCTTTGTGTCCATCACATACGTCGATCGCAGGTATGTAAACATTACAGCAAACCGCGTTCTAATACACAACGTTGCCCGTACAGTTTCCGGTCTCCCATGCACACCTCAGTGTGTGAAAAAGTGTGTGTGTTTGGGGTGGGAGGGAAGGGGGGACTGTGGTGTAGCCAGGATTTGTGCGACTTGGGGATGGGGTATGTTCTGTGATCGCCTGCATGGGGGATGAGTCTAAAGGAAGGGAGTGTCTCCCTATCCCCTTAGACAATTTCTTGAATAATTAGGTGTTCCTACATAGAATCTAGTGCTACATATGTTATCCTTTGAAAAACTTTTTGTTAAAAATGTACCCCTTTAATTAAGGTTGTAAGTGGGTGTAAAGTAAATGTTAAGCAATCGCACTTCAAGGAAAATAGTTACTCCCATAATACTAGTGCTAAAAATATCCTAAGATTAAAGCAGGAGATCTTAAATAATGATTGGACAGATCTTATGTGCGATCAAGATGCCGATTCGGCTTAGAGCAATTTCTCTGGTGTTCTCAAGGAAACTTTTCAGCGATGCCGTCCTTTAATCAAACGAGACCGACTGCATGGTCAAGTGGTTAGAGCATCCGACTTGCAGCCGAAAGGTCTGGGGTTCAACTCCCGGCCGGGCCATACCAAAGACTTTTTAAAAATGGAACTTACTGCCATTGTGCTTGGTGCTACTGGAAAAAAGGCCGTGGCCGGCTCGACTTAAACCAATTGCTTAGAAACTAAGCCGTAAAACTTCATCTCATCATTTAATCAAACGTTCTAAGAAAGTTAACTATTTAAACTCTCCTTGGATAAGCAAAGGTATCTTGAAATCTACCCGACAAAAAAGTAATTTGTTCGTTCTCTCAGCTTAAAGTTACTCATTTTCAAGGCGACAAAGCAAAGTATACTCATTACAAGAATGTCCTTTCTATTGTAATTAAAAACGCCTAGAAAATGTATTATGATGGTCTGGTTGAGTGAAAAAAGATAACACTAGTGAACTTTGGAAAATCTTTAACAGCATCATTATTAAGTCAAAACGTGAAAGTTCTCCCTCTGAGTTTTAAGTGTGGGAACTTTGTAATTGGTGTGGAAACTTTGTAATTGATGATGATAACTGTATTGCAAATGTATTCAACAAATATTTTACGTCTGTTGCCAAGAATCTATCAAATAAACTCCCTTTAAGTAACACTGATCCTCTTATAGGTATAAATAACATGGAGGTTTCTTTCATGATTTTCCCTACAACTGCTAGTGAGATATCTGCCCTTATTCATGGTTTTAAGGTCAAGAAAAGTCTCGGCTATGATGGTACCACAAATACCGTTCTTAAACATATATGGCAATGCTATTTATCGTACATTGTTAACCGATCCTTCTTAAATGGTGTGTTTCCATCTGAATTTAAACTTGCCAAAGTTATCCCAATTTTCAAGTCAGGTGACAACCAAGTGTTTTCTAATTATAGACCTGTTTCACTCTTATCTTCTATCTCTAAAATATTCGAACGCCTTATGTATAATAGGCTTATTAATTTTCTTGAGAAACATTCAGTATTAAATGCCTTTCAGCATGGTTTTCGTAAAAATCACTCAACTGATACGACAGCCTGGAACTTGATAGATATGATTTTCTCGGGGCTGGATTATAAACGCTCTACAATTGGAATTTTCCTCGACCTTTCCAAGGTTTTTGATACTATTGGTTATGCGATTTTATCAAGAAAGCTCTATGCTTATGGCATCCGGGGTAATGCTCACAACTGATTTGCCAGCTACCTATCAAATCGAGCACAATGTGTTTACTACAATAGCGTCTCTTCTTGTAAAATAAAGTCTTATGTAGGTGTGCCTCAAGGTTTCATACTAGGACCGTTATTATTTTTGCTTTATATCAACAATTTGTTAATTTGTTTTATTTGCTGACGACACTACTGTTCTATATCAAAAGGAAACACTTCATGAAGCTATCGTTGAGGCAGAAACTGAGTTTTGCAAAATTTATCACTGGCTTAATGCAAACAAATTATCACTCAATATTTCTAAAACCAAAGTTGTGATATTTGACTTCAAAATTTCTAATACCGCTAACGTTTATCTGAATCTTGCAGGAACCCCTGTCTCCCCCCTAGTAGTACTAAGTTTCTCGGAACTATCACTGACAATAAATTAAGCTTGAATGATCATATCTTGAATGTTAGTAAAAAAGTAGCTAAGTCAAGTGGTATCTTACATAAAATTAAGAATTTTATTCCCCAAAGTACATTGGTTACACTTTACAATGCTTTAATTCTACCTTATATTAAAGTCCCAATACGACTTTGTACTGTATAAAGAAATACTTAAACGGCCAAAAATCGCCATAGTCTCACGAGAGCCAGATGTATGAAGTTGGCAACACTTTAAGAGGTTCTAACATACCTAGAAGAACCGTCTTAGCTTCTTTCGGGAGAAATCTTTGTCCGAAATGCAGATGATGAATTCGGATTGCCAACTGATATTCGAGTGTTCTCCTCGTAATGAGCCTATCAGTCGGAGTATGAACCAATGAAAGTCTGTTTGTCTATGATTATTCATGAATAAACAACTATAGGTGCCTTGCCTACATGCTCAACTGTGTGAAATGTACGCACGTGAACAGAGCATTTGTTTGTATATTCGACGGATGGACTACACAAACAGCCCAGGACTATACTCAGGTTAGTGTAGGCTTAAAATTGAATTGTAGTTAGAAATAATTGCAACAAAATTGCTGCACAACTAACATAAAAAAGAGGAAAACCTCACCTGAAATCCTAAGAAAGATAACGTTGGCTGGCACAGCGAGGCAAAATACAGGCAGGCTATACAAAGATGCACGGTCGCAGTCTGGCCGCCAATGTCACGCAAGTTGACTGCTTGTGTGTTACGGCCATTCTTCGTGCATCAAGCACATCGTAGCCTAACATTCGTCGTTGATTAGTGCACAATGAAAATACGGTGAGCGTGTGCGTATGCAGTAGATGTCCTGGCTGCATTGTGCTGGATCTCGAAGCAGCTGAGTAATGAATATTCATAATGATCTAGAACTTCCCACCGTGATGAAACTTGTGCATATTGAAACAGCCGTTACATTTACAGTCACGCTTTGTTTAAAACCACCTTTCACTTTCGTAAATGTCTTTTTTCTCCAACAAATCATTTCTCTGGTTATGTTTGGGTTTAAGTAACCTTAAGCACCACTCATTTCTCTTATCCAAATTCGTGTACATAGTCGAATTGGGACTTAATTTCTAATATTTTAGCACGGGGAAACACTTGTAAAAAATATTTGAATAACTTGTTTTATATGCAAAAAGAGTTATGAGGAATATTCATAACGTTCATTTCAATGCCCATACCGCTCCTCTCTTTATGAATGCTAATATTTTACCTGTTCGTGAGCTTCAGTTGGGCATCCTCACGTTTAAATTTCACAATGGAATTCTACCCCCTTCTTTCAACGCTTTCTTTACCTACAACAACACTCTATATAGTTATAATACCCATTCTGGAAGTTATTTCCATGTTCCCCGTTTTCGAACAAAAGTCAATCTCAAACTTGTACGTGTGGCGAAACCCTATGGAATTCATTGCCCAGTGAAATTACAAGCAAAAGAACTATTCATACTTTTAAGTTGTCCCTAAAGAAGTATCTTTTTGGTTTATTGGCCATTAACATTCAATTGTATTTGATTATCTTTGATGAGTGCAGCTTTATTCTTTATGTTGTCCTACCTTTGTGTTCCCTTTTTCTACCCTACTTTCTCCGATTTCTTTGTATTTCTTTCACTTGTGTATTTCTTTAAGGGGCCAGACTCGAAAAGTTCTGCTTACTTCTGGCTCCTATACCCATCACTAATTACCGTTAATTTTTCAGTTGCTTGTTTCCATTTCTAAAATTAGTTGTAATATATTCTGTATATGTGACATACTTGAGATATTGTGTGACGATGGTAGAAATAAATGTAATTGAATTGAATAGAAAATTGTAAAATTCGGCATCAGTGAGGGGGAATGGTCCAACGGCCCCCTTAAATACACCACGAGGGTATTGGCATCCGAAACGTCCTGAATTGCCAGAAATCGAACTTGAATACACAAATGTTCACTACGTGTTGGGCTCCATTATGTTGGAATGGGGTGTCAAACCGAGATCAGTGTTCACGGAGCCACCGCCCTTGTCCACTTTATCATTCGCTTGTCTATGATATTAAGACCGTCGTATTTAGTAGCCTTGCATCACACAAAACCAGGTCAGTAGTGTCAATAAAGAGAATGGGCAGGGCGGCAAGGGGGCACTACACAATTCCAGCAGAGCGCCTTCGTCAGTTGGCGGGAGGCGTACCGTCCGATAAAATGTCAAACATGCCTCCCAGTTTGCTGGGAATTACACTGTGTCGACCTTGTACAGTTGTATGGTACATCTAAACATTCGATATTTCAGTATATTTACATTTAATACTTTAGAAATAAAACTTCAGGCAGATAGGAAACTAGACAAATTTTATCCAGTTAAATCTCTTCTTGGGGGTAAAGCAGGACTTAACGTTAGGCGTACTGTATAAACCAGTTGATTTTAGCCAGGCCCGTAGCCAGACTGGGGCACGGGGGCGTGCACGTGCGGACCACTGTGCCCCCATTTGGAAATTCGATCGAAAATAAAACTTTTCTGCCTTTGAACAGTGGCCCGGCATGCCGCCAAACGATTATTGAGCACAATTTAAAATGATGCCAAAAGTGTTTTAATGATAAACTTTGTTTTCTGTAACAATTCTTTCTGTTACTAAAAATGTTTTCGCCCTATGCGCTCTTTCGTCTCCAGTTTCATCCTGTGGTAACGCCCGACGCTTCAAACATATTGGATTTATTCAACGGTAAAGGTTCCACAATTATTGGTCTTCTTTCGTTAGTCTAGAGAAACACAAAAATGCATCGATGCGAAGTTCTGTCCTCTATTTTCCTATCATTTTGAGGATTCTTTTTTCAGCCTAGCCATCGTGGCAAACATATTTTGTATAAGAAAAAAGATTTTGCAGTTTCGTCTGCGCGCCTTAATGGATAAGATAAAAAATGTAATTCCCGACGACGACCATGCAGTCACCCCAACGAAATTCTTGGTTTTGCTCTTAAGACCGGCAGGTTTTTCAATTATAAGAAACGATTAACTTTTTCAACTTTTCTTAATGAAAACAAAAATTTGGATTCTTTTTCAATATAACCCTTAATTTTTCGGAGTGATTCGCCCTCCTTAAATTTCGAGTTCGTCATCCTTTAGGCAACCCATTTCATCTGTTGGGGCTTAGGGTAGCTGGCCCCCAGTCAAGGCTCTTGGCGGGCAAATCTTATCACCACCCTTGGCTGAGCTTGCATGCAGGTTTTTCCATGGGCAATGAAGTATAAATCAAAATTTCGGCGCGCTTCCCGCGCAGTACCTACAATCCACGTTATATCACTTGTAAACATTATTAGTACAAAAGTATCAGTGAACTTTTCTAGCACAAACTAAGTGAAACCACAGTTAAAGGAGGGCACCAATGGGTTTTCATGTAGCAATCTAATACTTCGAGCAACATTCGTAACATTTCAGTGATGAATTTAATGTTTGACTTTACTCGAACCACTTATAATTTCCAAAAATACTTTTTCCACCCATGATGATTGTACATTTCATCCTTTGCAAGCTGTTCATGCAAAATTCCCTTCATAGTAAAAATATGATAACTGTGAACTGAATTGCGAACTGTGAAGAGTCTGGTGTGCTCTCAGTGTCATTCCGGAGGTCAGCTTAAAGCTCCATGCTGGTGTTTCCATCGAATTAATTAACGTCTTAGACATTTCGGGAATTTTCCCTGAGCCTGGATTTCACCAAAATTATCCTGAATCAGACCAGCACGTTATGGTAGCCCATGGTCCCCTCATCGTCCGAAAAGCACTCAACTTTTTATCTACGCTCGCGGAGCTGAAAAAGCACCATCATGATTATAGCCTCGTTCCGTTTACTGGTGAGACTTTCCAAGTTTCTGTATCGCAAGAGGAGGGGAAAATTGCCCCAGGGAAGGGAAGTTTTGGCGCGCCGCTTCGTGCGCACGTTCACATGTGGGTCCGATATCTTTAAGCTGTCCTAGTAGGGCTTGAAATATCATCCCCTGTGGTTCCC
This sequence comes from Holothuria leucospilota, assembly GCA_029531755.1. NCBI lineage: Eukaryota > Metazoa > Echinodermata > Holothuroidea > Aspidochirotida > Holothuriidae > Holothuria > Holothuria leucospilota. The sequence continues at coordinate 50,890,752 of CM055976.1, forward strand.
GCAAACTGCCATCATCTGGTGGCACCTCTAGCTACAAACATAATCTTCGGTACCCACCTTTGTCGTACCGGTGCCCCCCCCCCCTCCATGTCAGAAATCTTGGCTACCGTCCTGATTTTAGCTCGTTATAAAAGACAACCATGCATAGGCTAAAATACACGGTAGAATATGCCTTCCCCAACCTATTTCAAACCATAATGGACATGCCTTCTAGCCCTTCGCTTATTATCTTGAATGGCCCACAGTGCAGAAACATTTTCCGTAGTTGTATATGCTCAAGTGAAGTCAGGTGAAATGATTGGCAACATTCAATCTGACTAAATTTGACCAGGGAGCTGTTAGTTCCTAACAACTCCCTGATTTAATTCACTGCAACTACGAAAGGTTGGCATTTTGTGTCCGCAGCAGCAGTGCCATAATCTTAATAGCCGCAACTGTAAGTTTCTTTCAAGTTGGGAAACACTGCTAAAAGGTTTAAGCCTTGAGACATGTGTGTTCAGTGTATCATGTGGCAACAACATCAGTTAGGCTACTTGTCTGGCGGTTGCAGTCTTTTGAAGGTGGCTCACTATTTGGAAAGGGCCCCATATACTAGCGTGCTTAGGACGGATGTCAATTAAGGGGCTTTCTCTTTCAAATCCTGGGAAAAACCCTGACATGTGATCCCCCCTTCTGGGGGCCTTTAATTATAATCAGGATTATGATTTTTTAATCATTTTTAGCATTTTTATGGGAACAACTTTCGTTTAGGGTGTCACAAATTCAGAAGGCAGCATTCCCCATGCCTCGCACAGGAATCTGGACCAAGCCGGCGCATTTGGGATTTGAGGGTTGACTAGAACGAAATTCTGCGTGTTATGATAATATAAAAATTAATATTCATATGGAATATGTTTAATTAGCCGAAAGTACTCGCATTGCTAAAAGTAGGGAAAAATATACCATGACAAACCACCCCTATAGTTCAAAATGTGGTTCGATTTCAAAGGGAGGTTTGCTTTCAAAGGTAGAAGGGGGGCTTAGTCCGAACCACTCGAACCCTCTTGCGTACGGACCTGGATGGTTAAATGTGTCGCTGCATCGTCAGTTTCAAAAATACCTCAACATAGTTAATATTTGTACAATAATTAAGTGTGTCACTGGGGACCTGGGCATGTGCCCCACCCCACAGTTTGTCTTCCCTCATGTGTCCCACATGAAAAAATGCTTATTAAAGATATAATGCACAGAGTACATAGTTTTTGAACAAACATTTCAATATGGAGACCCACTGTCACTTCATCAGTCAATTGGAAGGAGGGAGGTAACTGGCACAAAATGTTCTAGAATGTACACTTTTGCTAAACATGGTGACTTTACTGGAAATTTTCAATTACAATTAATTACAGTTGAAAATTAATTTTCAAGAGCTGTGGGACCACTGCAACTTTGAAACTTCCTTATTACGCTCTCTTCATTACCACATTCATTTTCGGTTAGTCCAATTATATATGAACTCCGACACGGATAAACTGGCCGGGTAATTTGTTGCATTTTTATCAAATTACGCTGTAAGAAACTTAAAAGCGTTGTCCCAAAAAGTCCGAAATTTTAAATCACAACTTGTAAGGCTTGTAAGGGGAGTTTTGCTGCACAGGTTCTAATCGAAGCAGAGGCAAGTGTCACACCAGGGGGCCTGAGGTAGTGATACCTCTACAGTGAGTAGCAAAGGTCTTGCACGTGTTACGGCTTGTGGTCGCAAGTCAAACCAATAACAGCGAAAGATCACAGAAGAACGAGATTAAAATTCAACAACTTAATGATTATCTACAAACTCTTTATCTTACTTAAATTTTCAATAAATAATTAGATTTACTCACAATCCTTTATTTAATGTTATTCTGGTCTGGTCCAAGGGCTGGTAGTGCATGCACGTCGACGATGGTTCAGTAGTAGACCTGCAGCGTGCTGTAGCGTAGGAACTGGTTCCACGAGCGAATAATGACAAGGCTAGGCGATGATGAATGATAACGATCTCAATACACAGTGTAGAAACGGCGTAAGGCAATTAATTTATCACAAGTGTGCGGTGTCAGTGGCTGGCTTCAGGAATTCTGGTCTCGATGAAGTATTAGGGTATCTCTCCCCTATAACAGTTGTTGAACTGCCTTGTATACGCCAGGCTTTCAATCGAGAACTCTCCAGAATTTAACAGAAACTTCTAGTGCATACAGTCCAGCAATTACGAGAACGTTCCTTAATAGAAACTTCCAGAGCACACAGTCGAGCAATTACGAGAACGTTCCTTGTATGCACGGTAGTAAACAAACAATGCCAATATTTCTTAGAAGCGTCGCATCACGTAAACAGTTCCTTCGAGAAAATTCTAGAAAGGCTGCGTTGAAGTTGAGTTCTCTGGAACTTTCCATTCGCTCGTCGATGGATTCAATCCGGTGTTCCTGACGGGTCGTCTTGTAACACACGACTTTTCTTCTCCATTGATACTAGATACCACAGCATTCGTTTCTTTTCGTTTCGTTCATTTTTTTTTTTCGCTTTACATATATACATACAAATAAAGAACATAACGTTTACACAGGAATTTATAAATAAATAAGCGAAAGGAAGTACACAAAAACCGGGGGGCTTGACAACGTGCACTCCCTATAAGCAAAGAGAGAGAAAACAAAACAACAAGCAAACAAACAAACTGCTTCGACAGTAGCAAAAATAAACAAGTGATCAAAAACAGAAAAAAGGTCAAAAGAAGAGAAAGAACTACCCCAATGAAAAACCCATCCCCATCCACACCCCCCTCCCCTAGCAACGTCGACGGAGAAGACGATGCTAGAGACAATTAAGAGAGCAAAACGTGATAATCAGAAGTCTACGGAATAAACTCAGTGAAGTACCAGTAAGATTAACATTCATCTGGTGCTCAGACAGGTGTGCGCTCAACGGACAGCAGCCCCTTTTTCGTATCGATTGCTGATGAAAAGGCTGAAATCTCTCAAATCACACATAAGCTCTTCTTTCTTTGAAATTTTCACTTGGACCCACCGGATCTCCCATCTTTTAAGCACCTTCGGTGTTCGTGGGTGAGGTGATCGATAATTCAATGGAGTACACTCTAAAAACTAAAGTGCTAATTTCAGCACTTGAAGAGCTATTTTGTAGCACTTTGAAAGAGCCCTATAACGGACTACACCCCAAGTGCTACATAGCACTTGCATAAGTGCTACTTACGCTAGCACTTTGAAAGTGCTAAGCCTTATTACGTAACAGTTAGGTATTAACCAAAGACACTATAGCGCCGTTAGGCGCAAGACCGGTTACTCTGCCTCTAAAACCGTAGTACGTCATGGGGCGAAGTACCCGCCATTTTAGTAAGCAAACGCCGGGACGTTGATATGTACGTAACGTACCGAGACATGTGTACGAGTAAGTCATAGACGACTAATTGGTTAAGTGTTTCAAAATTGCAAAAAATGGAAGTAAAATTAGTCACCCAAATATAATGAAAAACATAAGCTATTGTTGACGAAAGTTTAACCGTGATGTCATAGAGTTGATACTAAAGATTGTTTATTTGGTACGTTGATAACTAATCAAAGGGAGACAACTCCAAAACAACCGAACGGATTCATGTGCGGTTTTCAGCTACTGGTAGTGGAAATTTGCTCCATAATTGGAGCAGACCATGGGCCAGAGGCACCTCACGGGCACCCTCCCCCCCACACAAATCTTTGACCCAATATTTTTTGGAAACCTTAGGGTACCCTGAACACGAAATCAAGAAGTAACAGCAAAAATTTCCGGTTTTACTCATTCAAAATGGCTCCCAAAAATGGCAGCAAAAATTATATTTTGTATTAGATAATAATAAAGTAAATATTCCTAAAAATATTTTTAAGGCATCAAATGTTAAAACTTGGTCATATTTTATGACAAAAATTCCAAAATTAATTTTTGAGACTGCTTTGGTGAGGTTTCGGTTAACCAAGGTGGCGGAAAAACCAAATGGCCGCCATTGAACTGAATGAAAAATTTTCAATAATTGTGCAAACACATTGCAAATTTCTACAGTCCTCAATCATAATGATGTAAATTAATATCTTGAAATTAAGCTTGAACTTTAAAATCCTTGACACAAAAGTAATTGCCAACCAATATGGCGGAAACGCACAGAAGAAGTAAAAAACAATAAAGTAAAAATAACCCACAAAAAATAAGAAAATTAAAAAAGTGCAACAAAATCTCAAAAAATAATCATTAAAAATATATTTCCATTAAAAACCCCAACTATCTTTATAGCAGATTGCACAAAAAATTCAAAGCATGATTTGTGATACTTTATGCAGGACTCCGTATTAACCAAGATGGTGGAAACAACAAAATGGCCTCCAATAGAACAACCAAAATGTATAAAAATAATATGAGAAATAATCATTAAAAATACTTTTGACACAGTTGTCCTTAATATCTGGCTAGATTTTACGACAAATGATTCTAAAATTATTTTTCAAAATATATTTTGGGGAATTCAGGTCAACCAAGATGGCGGAAAAGCAAAATGGCGGCCAAAAATAATTATGCCAATGTAACATAATAATAGTAAAAATATTCATTAAAAATACTTTTGAACACAGGAAAAGTTAACCTGTGTCCATTTCCTGTTGTAAATATGCAAAAAGTTTTTCCGGACATTTATTTAGGATCTGAGTCAACCAAGATGGCGGATATAGCAAAATGACCTCTAGTGTTAAAATTTCTACATATCACAATAATAAGGGAAATCATCCTTAAAATTATATTTGTGACAGTTGCTCTTCATATTTGGCCATATTTTGTGCCAAATAATTTGAACGTATTTTTCAAAACATTTTCTTTTCATTTATGCTACATTGTTACTATACCATAAGCGGCCATTTTGCTTTTTCCGCCATCTTGGCTGACCTGAATTCCAACAAAAATGTTCTAAAAAATATTTAATTATTTGGCATGAGCCATGACCATATTTTAAGAGTCGGTGTGTCCAACATATTTTTCATGAATATTTTCATATTATTTCAATATATTATAATAATTACATGAACAACCATTTCAGAATTTCCGCCATCTTGGTTAACCTGCATCTCACCTAAACAGTCTCAAAAATTAATTTTGGAATTTTTGTCATAAAATATGACCAAATTTTAACAGTCGGTTCCTCAAAAATATTTTTAGGAATATTTAGTTTTAATATATTTTAATACAAAATATTCATAAGTTTTGCCACCATTTTGTTTTTGGCAGTAATATTGAATAAAAGGGACCCAAAATATTTACTGTTACCACTTGATTCGGCGTTCAGGGGACCCTAAGGTTTACAAAAAAATATTAGGTCGAAGAGTTGCGGGTTGGGGTGCCTTGAGGTGCCTCTGGCCCATGGCCTATAATATATGTAGTTTTCATTTAGTGTTGGACTATTCTTTGAACTAGTATTTAAAAGAAAATTCTAACACTAAATGAAAGTACCAAACCCAACAGTGAAACTCCCATTGACGTTGCATCGTTGGTTATCGAGATACTGATTTTATGAACGTCAGGTCAACGCATTTACAACACGCAGCGTTTTTCGCGTTCCATACGATGCATCAAAGCTGCTTACTAAAACGGCGGACTCTCTGCTCCATTGCATACTACAAAAATTTGTGTGCACTTTCGTGTCAGTAACCGGTCTTGCGCCTTACGGCGCTATACTGTCTTTGGTATTAACACCCTTTTTTCATTTTAATTTAACTATTATTGATATATTGCATTCCTACGATTCTTTTGATAATGTACATAGCGACATTCTGCTCCCAAAGGTCACCGTGGAGACCCATGACTTTTTTTTCCAAAAGTCCCCTGACTCTCTGGCAAAGAGCCAGGGGCGAAAACCAAACAATACTCGGGGAGCAGAAGTCCTTCGGGAGTATTGTTTGGAGACAGGGGCGAAAACCAAACAATACTCGGGGATCAGAACTCCTTCGGAAGTATTGTTTGGAGACCCATGCTTTTTTTTCCAAAAGTCCCCTGACTCTCTGGCAAAGAGCCAGGGGCGAAAACCAAACAATACTCGGGAGCAGAACTCCTTCGGGAGTATTGTTTGGAGACCCATGCTTTTTTTCCAAAAGTCCCCTGACTCTCTGGCGAAGAGCCAGGGGGCGAAAACCAAACAATACTCCCGAAGGAGTTCTGCTCCCCGAAGGAGTAACAACGTCCCCAAGGGACAAACTTTGACTTAACTGACACCACCCGACAGTGATCCCGTTCTAGACTTTTTTTTCCAAAAGTCCCCTGACACTCTGGCGAAGAACCAGGGGCGAAAACCAAACAATACTCACGAAGGAGTTCTGCTCCCTGAAGGAGTAACAACGTCCCCAAAGGACAAACTTTGACTTAAAGTGGACCTAAAGTCTAAAAATTCTAAAATATATATTTTAGAGGTTACAAAATTAATCTTATTGGTCCAACTCCCATTGTCATAGCTTCTTCCATTGCTGAGATATTAAATGTTATCATTTATTCATTTAAATCCAAACAGTTCATTGCACAATAATTTTTGACATTCTTGTTGTACAACTCACATTAAATGCTTTGTTTTCTTTTAAAATTAAAAATGTTTATATGACCTTGACCGCTTCCTGTTTTCTTGCATGACATGCTGTACAGAGAGGGCTTATATAGTCAAGTCACCCCAAAGCAGTAAGAATGCGATCACATTTTGGCACAAGGTGCGGTGGCTTTCAGAAAAACAAAGAAATACAAAGATTGTAATTTTAGTAGTACAACAATGACATCACAAATTATTGCCCAATCTACCTTTTTAAATCGAGTGAATAAACTTCAACATTTTATATCTCAGCTTAAGAAAGTCCTGTGAAGATGGGAATTGGACCATTGGAATTCAGTTTTCATGCTCTGTAATATATATTTTTGAATTTTCAGACTTTAGGTACACTTTAACTGACACCACCCGACAGTGGTCCCGTTCTAGACTGGCTGAATAGAACAGGTCCCACCTGGGAGCTCCGCCGTCGTGACCAGGGGTACTCCTGTACCGATCCCATTCTAGACTGGGGGGCTTTTTACGTGCTAAAAACGGACACGGCCAGACCGGCGAAAGGATCACTACATATGGCCAACAACCAAAAAACCGAACACCAACAACACAAACCACCGAAATCGCCCAGAACACCAGACCGAATCCCTCGACCAGCGAGGACACTCCAGCTCCGGTACGGCTTCTTGGAGTCTTTGCCACCACCAACAGAAACCACCACCACACCCACCACGAACGACCCAACAACACAATCTCAAAACAACACACGCCCAAAGGACTGTGCTTTTTACGTGCTAAAAACGGACACGGCCAGACCGGCGAAAGGATCACTTACATATGGCCAACAACCAAAAAACCGAACACCAACAACACAAACCACCGAAATCGCCCAGAACACCAGACCGAATCCCTCGACCAGCGAGGACACTGCAGCTCCGGTACGCTTCATGGAGTCTTTGTTACCACCAACAGAAACCACCACCAACGACCCAACAACACAATCTCAATATAACACACGCCCAAAGGCAACAAACACACCCGAAGGCAACAAACACACCCGAAGGCAACAACACGCCCCAAGGCAACCACAGCGCAGGGGGACATGGGGGGGGGTCCACTTGTTACATTAAAATCACTAGTAAAGTAAGGGTAGGCGGTGCCACCATCTGACGTCACATGGATAGTCGGTGAACCTTGCACATTTGAAGGAAAGGCCCGAAATCATCAATTGCGATTTCATACGAAAGACTTGGGCGGCATTATAGATTATGTGCCGGGGGGGTTGACTATTATTGGTTTGGTCTCTATGACCAGAAAGGCTAGACCGGTTTCTGTTGCTTCGGCTCAAAATATGGCCCAACTTCATCAGTAGCAAACCGTAAAGGAAGGTTGCGGTATTAATCAACATTGTCTCAATTGCGGACAACATAGGAAAGTAACAGCTGAATAATTTCTCGTAAATCCCAACGAATCACGCTTTTGGGAGCGCAACTTACACTTATCACAGAGGACTTTACATTAGCCATGACAAGATCTTGGGGAATACATGTTTGTGGGGTGGAATCAGTGCCATTAAATTTTATGGCCCGTTCATAACATAATAACTTTAGTATGTATGCCGTAGACTGTAACAATTCCCGGCGGAAATTGCCTTTGTCACCCGCGGCATAGAGGGAATTAAGCAGTGGTATTCTGCGTTTCCTCTATGGCAAATTAGGTTTACATGAGAAAATAGTCCTTCGAGATACCATATTATGCGACAATTTATGTAATTCCTCTAAGCATTTTTTGCAGGGGTCTAAATTGTCGTTCTCAGAAGTCTAATCCCTCTAGTCATTTCAACCGAGGGTTAGGTGTCGTTCTCATAACGCAACCCTTTCAAAATTTTATAGGGAGAGTAAGAAAACAACACAATCTCGTAGGGTTCCCACAAGGCGTAAGGTTATGAACTTTATAAAATCGGAGCCTTAATTTGATAGGCTCGGGTTATGAGTCTTCATCATTATCGAGAAATTAATCTTGAGGTACTTGGGAATTCTTTCGCCATTCCAAAGGTTTGGGCGATTTATGACTACGTATAGTCTTTACTTTCCTTTGCATGAGAATGTGTTCTACCGAACGGGTTTTCAGTGTGTCTTTATTGTAAGCGGGGTTCGAGGGTGTTAAAATCTTTCATTGAAAGTTTCGGGTTTCATCCCTTTAGGGGTCGTATCTACATTTCCTGCTAAGTCTTTGTAAACCGGGGTAATAGGTTACTCGTTACTACGAGGTTCCCACTTCAAAAATGTGATACGATGGCCTCTTATTTTGTCAGTTGGAAATGACAGAGAATACCCTCGGATTCTGGATTCTGATTGGTCCATTTTGGAGGCGCCAAAGCCTCCATTGGCCGTTGTGTCAAACTCATGCAAAATTTGTGCTAGTTTGAAAGGTTCTTTTCGACAAAATATACTTTTAGATCTCTTCCTTAAGGTAGGAAAGGACTTAAATATTTAGTCCTTATGTTAACGTCAGAGATTCCGCGAAAGAATTCTCGGTGTATCTAACCTACGTCCCAATTTTCGAAGAAAACGGGAAGCAAAATAAAGTAAAGTAAGGGTAGGCGGTGCCACCATCTGACGTCACATGGGTAGTCGGTGAACCTTGCACATTTGAAGGAAAGGCCCGAAATCATCAATTGCGATTTCATACGAAAGACTTGGGCGGCATTATAGATTATGTGCCGGGGGTTGATTATTATTGGTTTGGTCTCTATGACCAGAAAGGCTAGACCGGTTTCTGTTGCTTCGGCTCAAAATATGGCCCAACTTCATCAGTAGCAAACCGTAAAGGAAGGTTGCGGTATTAATCAACATTGTCTCAATTGCGGACAACATAGGAAAGTAACAGCTGAATAATTTCTCGTAAATCCCAACGAATCACGCTTTTGGGAGCGCAACTTACACTTATCACAGAGGACTTTACATTAGCCATGACAAGATCTTGGGGAATACATGTTTGTGGGGTGGAATAAGTGCCATTAAATTTTATGGCCCGTTCATAACATAAAAACTTTATTATGTATGCCGTAGACTGTAACAATTCCCGGCGGAAATTGCCTTTGTCACCCGCGGCATAGAGGGAATTAAGCAGTGTGAAACCACCACCAACGACCCAACAACACAATCTCAATATAACACACGCCCAAAGGCAACAAACACACCCGAAGGCAACAACACGCCCCAAGGCAACCACAGCGCAGGGGGACATGGGGGGGGGGGGTCCACTTGTTACATTAAAATCACTATTTACAGTTTACTTACAGTATATACAACTATATACAACTATCTACACGTAACGAAAACAAAACTTCCCAAAGAGATCGAACGAGCCCGGCAGGGGATCGGGAACGTCCACTCTCTTCGGGAACCCAATCTGAACTGGGCAAATACAGGCACACCTTGCCCAAGGGTGCCCCCCGAGGCAGTTGTGGCAAAGGGTAACCTCATTATCCCCACGCTTAAACAAGCTCCACAACCGGATGCAGTTTAAAGTCCTACCCAGGACTTTTTTCCCAAAAGTCCCCTGACTCTCTGGCGAGAGCCAGGGGCGAAAGCCAAACAATACTCCCGAATGAGTTCTCCTCCCCGAAGGAGTAACGACGTCCCAAAGGGACAAACTTTGACTTAACTGACACCACCTGACAGTGGTCCCGTTCTAGACTGGCTGAATAGAACTGGTCCCACCTGGGAGCTCCGCCGTCGTGATCACGGACACTCCTGCGCCCAGGACTTTTTTTTTTCAAAAGTCCCCTGACTCCCTGGCGAAGAGCCAGAGGCGAAAACCAAACAATACTCCCGAAGGAGTTCTGCTCCCCGAAGGAGTAACAACGTCCCCAAGGGACAAACTTTGACTTAACTGACACCACCTGACATTGGTCCCGTTCTAGACTGGCTGAATAGAACAGGCCTCACCCTGGGAGCTCCGCCGTCGTGATCACGGACACTCCTGCGCCAGGTAAGTATGATTGAAATGTTTAAGAGCTTTTTTTTTTTCCAAAAGTCCCCTGACTCTCTGGCGAAGAGCCAGGGGCGAAAACCAAACAATACTCCCGAAAGAGTTCTGCTCCCCGAAGGAGTAACAACGTCCCCAAGGGACAAACTTTGACTTAACTGACAAACTTTGACTTAACTGACACCACCTGACAGTGGTCCCGTTCTAGACTGGCTGAATAGAATAGGTCCCACCTGGGAGCTCCGCCGTCGTGATCACGGACACTCCTGCGCCAGGTAAGTGAAATGTTTAAGAGCTTTTTTTCCAAAAGTCCCCTGACTCTCTAGCGAAGAGCCAGGGGCGAAAACCAAACAATACTCCCGAAGGAGTTCTGCTCCCCGAAGGAGTAACAACGTCCCCAAGGGACAAACTTTGACTTAACTGACACCACCTGACATTGGTCCCGTTCTAGACTGGCTGAATAGAACAGGCCTCACCCTGGGAGCTCCGCCGTCGTGATCACGGACACTCCTGCGCCAGGTAAGTATGATTGAAATGTTTAAGAGCTTTTTTTTTTTCCAAAAGTCCCCTGACTCTCTGGCGAAGAGCCAGGGGCGAAAACCAAACAATACTCCCGAAAGAGTTCTGCTCCCCGAAGGAGTAACAACGTCCCCAAGGGACAAACTTTGACTTAACTGACACCACCTGACAGTGGTCCCGTTCTAGACTGGCTGAATAGAATAGGTCCCACCTGGGAGCTCCGCCGTCGTGATCACGGACACTCCTGCGCCAGGTAAGTGAAATGTTTAAGAGCTTTTTTTCCAAAAGTCCCCTGACTCTCTGGCGAAGAGCCAGGGGCGAAAACCAAACAATACTCCCGAAGGAGTTCTGCTCCCCGAAGGAGTAACAACGTCCCCAAGGGACAAACTTTGACTTAACTGACACCACCTGACAGTGGTCCCGTTCTAGACTGGCTGAATAGAACAGGTCCCACCTGGGAGCTCCGCCGTTTAAGAGCTTTTTTAAGTGCATCGAAACGGCACGTACAAACATAAAACGAAAAAACTCAAACCGGATCGGACAGGAACACAAACGCAAAACTATCCACACACCACCAAATCAAACGGAAAAGTATGTTCATTACAACAATAGAACCACACACACACTGACAACCCAATACCCCACAAACCAACCTCCCCCCCGGCCACCCCAAACCAATATTACGACATACCGCCAACGAAAGACAACACCAGAACAAACCAGCACCACCCAACAACAACCAAAAAAACCAAAACACCAGACCAAACAATCATCACAAACTGCCCCAAGGGGCCACGAGGGGTCCGGGGCGGGGTCCACCTGCCACGAGGGGTCCGGGGTGGAGTCAACTTGCTATATTTACAGTATGTACACTATATACACAAAAACAAAAAAACTGAACAAAACTGGGCCAAAAATACAGGCGCACCTTGCCCAAGGGTGTCCCGGAGGCAGTTGTGGCAAAGGGTAACCTCATTATCCCCACGCTTTAACAAGCTCCACAACCGGATGCAGTTTAACGTCCTACCCAGGACGTTTAAGAGCTCTATGAAGAATAGGCAGCAGATGATAGCTTCCTATCACACATTATAATGTCCTAACACATTATATATCACGAAGGTTCACTTTTTCGGATATTCTGTAATATTTGTTTATAGCGTTAAAATCCCAAAGAAAACTATTTTATTCGTTGCAAGTGTTTTTAAACACGGTAAGTAATTAGTTGAACAAAGCCTGATAAAGAAAATACCAAATATACAACATCTCCCCTAGTAATGTAGTATCTTTTAATATTTTGTGTAACTTTTTTGGCTCCGCCCACTTTTCTGTTATGATCTGTTACTTCTCAAGCTGCCGGCACTATGGAAGTGCTGTTCAATTAGCACTATGAAGGTGCTAAAGAAGTACTGCTAAAGAAGCACTTTGGGTGCTGATTTGACTTCAGCACCTTGAAAGTGCTGTCATTTCAGCACTTTGGTTTTTAGAGTGTAGCTCGAGGTTTGGGGCTCACAAGGGAAAGAAACAAGTCAAGAAAAACAATGAGGGAATTTCATTAAAATGAGTAATCTTCAAATGTAACATAAAGTGAGACATTATGACGAACGAACCTGTCGCAGGTAGTTGTCTCACCATTTATGTGAGATGTTTTGTGATGTTACGCCTTGAAAATGATGTTAACTCTTGTGTAAACATAGGTACATGGGTGTTCGTAAGTGTATCAAGTTCGAGCATGCATTGTAACATCATGATGGCAAGAAGGTAACCACATACATTCACGAAATTTATCCTTAAGGCATGCATTTGCAGCACTCCACACAAACTGTAAATTTACCATGTCCAAACATGGAGGTCCAAACGATTGTCATGCAGGGCAAAATTTCTCCACTACAATCCTTCCGGATGTGTTCATGACAAACTTAGTATACACTTTGTAACTTATTTGTAGATACTGAAGTACAGGAGAAAACTAAACAGTAACTTTACATTTCGTGCATCGATGGTTATGATTGAAAGGTCTTATTGCGACCGGTAGTGTGAATAAAGTGCTGCATGATGGTCTGTTTCACGTTTACTACTCTCCAGAGGTGTTGAACTCTCCAGAGGTGTTGAACCTGACGTTTTGAAAACAATCAAACCAAATTAGTGAACTGAATGTTGAACATATGTTTCTAAATATTGTACTCAGAAGTTTTAAAATTCGCTTCTCAAATTATATCACGTGGCTAGTGAAGCTAATTTACATACAATAAGTTGAAATTCACTCAGTCGGAGTAAGTATAAGTATATAAAAGCAGGTCATTCATTAAGCTGCTTCACTGTAAAATTGTCAGACATTTATACGACTCAGAAACTCGGCAGTGATTTAGTTTAGGGTTTTAAAGGTTGAGATAATTTATTTGTTAAATAAACGGCCAAAATTCCAAACAATTTTGAAATAAAACATGAACTGATGAAAACTGTACTGTCTTCCCTTTGCTATATGCTAAGTCTGACAACAAAAAAAAAAAAAAAAAACCTAGAAAGTGTTGTTATGATGATAATATATATTACCTTCTTTAAACAGCAAGTCACGAAAGTATAAAGCCTTTATAGATGTATATAAACCTCACAGTTACTAGAAAAATAACACCCTTGAGTTCACATGAGAATATTGGCGAATAAACTTTACTATTTGCATACCCTGACATGTCACTTCAGACTCACAACATTTCTATTTTCCAACAAACAAACGTGTACTTCGTTAATCAAAGTTCCACTGAAATAAAGTCTATACGTACGTCATTTGGTCTTCATATCAAAAACCCTTCGGTATGGTAATGTCTACTCTGCCAGGGTGCAAGGGTGGCGCCAGCGGGGGGCCCGGGGGCCATGCCCCCCCATCGGGGAAGGCTGGCCCCCCTCCCGTCGGGGAAATTTTTCGGTTTCGTCGGGGAGCTGTTTTGTATACGATAAAATATGTAGTCCCCGACAACGCCCAGTCGCCCCGACGATTTACTTAATTTTGGTCTAAATTAGGGCAAATTCTTCAATAAAAACCCCAAATTTTCCAATTTTCTTTTTCAAAGCCCCATTTTTTTCAAATTTTCCATGGAAAATGCCGGCAATTTTTTCAAATTTTCTCCAAAAAGAGCCCAAATTTTCGGCGCGCTTCGCACGCCAAAATTTTCCTTCAAACATCGTTTCGGCACTTTATTTCCTTCGTTGAGACTTTGGGTTGCTGCCCCCCCCCGTCGGGGAGCTTGGCCCCCCTGTCGGGGAAATCCTGGCGCCACCCCTACCAGGGTGTGACTTCATGCCGTTAAAGTTAGCTGTCTCCTCTGGTTAAAAAGTTCACAGCCTGAATAAGATGCAATTTGTGACCCAAACTACACACTTAAAGGGGCTCATTGAGTTTTAATCGATTATTTTGAGACCAGTGTGAAGGAAATCATTGCATGAAAATGCTTCTAATTAGCAAGTTATTACTCATGTATCACTTCCCATAGTTACGGAAAATGTGAGATTGTAGTTCTTATGGGCTTAAGAGCTTTTAGTTTACGATGCTTTTCCAAAGCCCTTGATAGACCAGCCTCTCTTGAATATACACCATGTATACACAACTGAAGCTTGATCACAACAGCTGTTGGTAAGAGGAGTCGCAAGCCTGTCAATCAAGTTAGTATAAGCCTCATTCACTGGTAGTCTTTGAACAGGGCTTGCATGAATGATTAATACCAAATAGTAAAAAGTGCCTGGGCACAAAATTGTAATATATGATTTAATTACCCAATCATTGCCGTTTCAGTTGTGTGCCAGATGTGCGGAATCTCTTAGTTTGACCATTTACCATCATGATGTGAGTAAATAAAACTCAACAGGTGTGGCATAGTATCTTGATTTCGTGAACTAACTCAATAAACTCCCTCAACAAATACGTCATACAGATAGTGCGATATAAATGCTACAGACAAAACTTAATGGCTAATGAATATTTTTGAGGACATATTTTATGACATAAACTTTTAATTAATGCACATCGAAACACCTGTCTTAACATCCAATATTGTCTTTATTTAATAGACACCTTTTAGCAGTTATCTTCTTAAACATTAATCATTTATGCGTAATGACAACTGATCGAAGCTTCCCTACTCCAGGTACAAGTCAGATTGACTTTGCCGGCGATTCACGAAAGCACTACAGTGACGTACACACAGTATAACAGTAGTACTGCCGGGCAATACGGGTCGATTAGATTTGAGGGGTCGAGTATAGGTTGGATTACTGGGCGCAAGCGCTACTAGCCCTCACTTTTTTCCAGACCTTAAGAATAATTAACGGAAGGAAGCGTAACCTGAGAAATTGTGAGGGAATTTTTAATATTTTGGTAAATTTTGCAATGTGAAATAAAAAAAAAAGATTAAAATCAAATACCAAAAGAATACCAGAAAAATATTTCTCGGCGCTCTTCGCAATGAAAACAACTTGAGGCAGTGGTGGAGCTCAAAGGTGGGGAGGCAAGGGGCATTGTTGTTGAAATATTATTCCTATTTGCAAACCTTACATAAAGTTTTTTCAAAGCATGGGGGTAGGTTCTCCGCCATACTTTTATGGCGTGAAGCCTGAAATAGGGCTACTGGTACTATTAAAATTTAATGTACTCCATTACATCCACAATGGTCCTTTGATGCCCAAATCACAAACTACCCATGTATAGGCAATCCCGATTCTCAATAAAATTTTGCGGCATGCCTCACGTGAACTCAATATAAATGGGACTCACATTAATACTGCTGTTCGCAGGAAAACATTCATGGAACTCATTACATCCTGTAGGATAACTTGAGTAAATTACTGTTTCCAAAACTCTTGCAATCCCTCCTGCAGCTCACTTTCCCCACCAACTACCACAATACTCATCAAGTTATCCGACGGTTACAATTTAACATTCGCAATCACCATTAAGACAAATATTTCAAATTATAAGGTGGTTGAGGATTTTCGCTAGAAATGGTCCAGATTTACGAAAAAATTCTCAGGGAGTTAAAGGCTACACCGGCCACAACTTACGAAAATTCAGTCTTCAATGAAAATTGCTTCCCTGGCATTTTTACTGCTGACACCCATAGCCATGTCTCTGTAAGAATTGTCTTATAATATTTCATTGGTTACCGAAAGTACTACAGTATATACCACCCTCACACTTTGATCTTCCTTAAAAATTATACTTTTACGTGAATTTTCTCATCTTATTTTTCACAGAAATAAAAAAAAATTAAGGGTTCTCTTTCCCAGACCATCGACAAAACTGAAACATAAAACTCAAGAAAAAGTATGTGGCTAGGGAAAGTAAAGAATCTGTTACCTAATGGGTAATATTATATTCAAAAAATGAAGATAAACATAAGGCTACAATCAAATGTCTTAAATATACGCTTTTTTCTTCTGCGCGCTTCGCGAGCACTCGTTGTAAACATTGTTTCGTGGTTACGTCCCGTAGAACTTCTTGGATGCTCCATAGCTTCGTACTAACTCCTCCATTATCACTGTAAGCACCCGCAAGCCAATCCTTTATCATAAAAATGACTTGTTATTCTGAGTAATGTTATTAAAATGGTCAAAATGTGATTTTTGTGATCTGTGTAGTGCACATTCGATGAGTTTTAAGATAGCCAAATACTCCATTCTAATGGTTTTCATTCTTTAAATTTCTCAGGGCTTCCGAGAGGGTTGTCCCCTTTACCCCCACCGGGGACTTACCCCTGGACCCCACCAGAGCTAGGCGATACGACAAGCACTGGGTTCCACGCTTTTAAGAGAGCACTTTGTGATCCTCCCACTTTCAGACATCAAATGTGGTCCCTTGGGCTGAGTGTATGCCTTGCATTCAATAAGTACCCGGTCGAATCACTTCAAAATGTTCTGGAGACTCAAGTTTGTTTATTTAGAATAACTGTAAGCAGTGATGTTAAAGAGGTTTAAATAGGTGAACTAAAAGTAAGTATCTGGTGATATTCCGTCTCAGGTAGCTTTCCGACCAGGGAGCTGCCACTCTAACCTGGTCGGACCAGGGAGCTGCCACTCTAACGTGGCAGCTCCCTGGTCCGACTCAGGAATGTATGCGAACAGGAAGTCGTCCGCTTTGGTCAGTTGAGCTGTCCATCAGTTGTCAGAGTAGAGTACGGATCACCCGTCCCTTCCACTCTTTAAGGAAAGGGGCTTTATCCTTGGGATACACTCACTTTGGTTGGATGAGGACGTTAAATGGCGGTTCTAGGAGCAGAATTGGGAGCGAATAGCGATGAGCATAATATAACCCTTCCTCGTTACACTCTGAGCACTAATCGAAAAGAAAAGCTGGTACTTATCCTTGATCAATCTTGTGTACACTCCTCCATGAGCCAAGTGTCCTTCTGACCCTGAAACATTTGCAGCTGCCAGTATCACATTATAAGGTCACATTAAATTCGAACATAGCTATTCTTAACTAATCACCGGACATCCCAGTACATTAGATGCATTGATATGGACTGATCATGTGATTATCATCTCAACTGGTTAGCAAATTGCAGAGACATCTTCACGAGTCTCAGAAACGTGCCTAGCATGGGTTAGCTTTCAAACGTTTCCGACTAGCAACCACAAAGTGGAGGAGCTATACCAAAACAAAACCGATTCGTAAAAATCTAACAATAACTATTGCTTTGGGCTTTCAGGTCTTCTCTACCCTCCCGATAACTATAAGTAAGATCATGTTTATTTTAAGGAGACCGTTTCATAGAGATTAACTGCTCTATGCAGACAAACTTTCAAAGAGTACCTTAGAACGTCGAGTCATCGGAATACGTTACTCGTTTGAAATCCAAAGTTTAAATATCTTCAAAAAAATTGTCTATTTCAGCAGCTGGTCAATAGACAGATGTACATCATTCAAGAGTTAAAACTTACTCAATACTTTTCAGGATTAATTTACAAGACGAAAGTGTATTTTGCTCCAAATTTCAATCAATACATAATATCAAAAAGGGTTTTTAGATGTGGCAGATAATGTTATTTTCTTGCATGGAATGTTATACCATCGAAATGACAATTTTGTAGATTGAACAGTTCATAACGGAAAACAAAACATTTTAATGAGCTAAGATTTCAAGCTGTGAAAATACTTTGTTGTACTACAGTCAGAGGATTAAACAAGATGCAGTGTAATGTGGCATGGCATGACATCTAATCCAATTGTTTTTTCACTGAGTTTATCTCCCATATAACACTTTTTGCATGATTCGTGCTCCTGACGTCACTTTCACCAACATTTGAATATTCCCGTTGCTTCCAGGGTTTCCAATTTCATCGAAGAGCCTTAATCGGTGATAATGTATATTATCCTAGACGACGACCAGTCGAACAGAAGATTAACTCATAATTATGCTCATAAGGAGGGCAACTTCTGTAATTAAAACAAACTATTTTCTATCTCTCCTCACTACAATCAAATGTTCTTCATTAAAAACTCCAAAATTTAGGCAGACTTTGTAAGCCGAAACTTTCGCTCCCCTACCCCCGAAAGAAAACTTGGCCCTTCTGCCCGGGAAATCCTGGAGCCACACCTGGTTACTTCAGACTACATAAATACGCCCGCGTAAACAGAGTTCAGTAATCGAGCTCAACCTATGTACACCGTTTCATCACGTTACCAGAGTCCTACGAGGCCGGGGCTACAAACTTACACTCCATTTGAGAAAAAATTCCTATTTTGGGGAAGCATCTTTGATTTTTTTCGGAGAAATCTATATTATTTTCGAAAAAGCATACATCAAAACTTCAGGCAACGAGTGCTCAACCCGAATAGGCATTCCTGTACAATACCACCTTAAACAAACGATATCAATCATTCACACGGAAGGAAATAGTTGCTTAAGAAATTTTTATGCTACATTTGCTTGAAGCAAGCAAACTATACTCTCAAAAATAGAGCAAAATGTGGGTGCTAGCTGCCATTTACAGTGTCGTCAGGAAAAAAAGAGACTCACACTAAAGGGAAGTATTATTTAGGTCGCGCACCACTTACTATTTCTCCATTGACCTACGCAATGATGTAGCCCTTTCCGTGGCTTTTGGGCCCTTGCAGAAGTTTCCAAGGCTCAAGCTACCCTCTCGAGCTGACAGAAAGACCTTTTACACTGTTTTCAAACTTTGGGTGAAATGACTGTTGCGAGTATGGAGTAGGGGAGCTCGTATAACGGGGTGGAGGTTCACTTTACTTAAAATGCCGTTTTGCATAGCGGAAAGATATGAAGCAAAGAAGTGCCTAAACTATCTTCAATTATCTTTATGTTTGTACAGTAAGTACGTCACATTATAAGCTACAACGTCTACATTATAGACTCATCCCTAAGCAACATGATCCAGACTATGCCACCAAATTTTTTGAGGGTTATAAATTTGTGAGTTCAACAAAGTTTACGGGGAATCCCCTTGAAAAAGTGACGCTTTACCGTTATGACAACACACCTACTCGAACTTTGAACGTCTGGTAAAGATGTATGGTTAACTATTCGTGTCAATAACAGAGTAGCACCTGTGTATTCTCCACCTATTATAAGGAAGCAACTGGTTGCCTGATAACGTTTTGTACATTCGGACTCATCATGCAGGTAATTAGGGATTTTGATAATTTCTCCAAGACAGGTACTTTTATAACTTTATATTCTATTTTGAAATTCAATGGCTTAAGCATTCGCTCAGAGGAAAAGTATCAAACATATCTAGAGGTTTATTTATGGCACATTAAACTACATCTCTGCTTTCAAGAAAAATATATAAATTAATAAATGTTGACGGAGGTGTAGGCTTTGTATAAACCTTGATACACTTTTGTGAATTTCACTAAAGTTTACTGATAATCCTGACAGCATAGTCTCCCAACATTAAATATCAGGTGACTACATCCATCCATTTAGTCATTTTATTCATGTTTTATTGTACTATTCTCATTTTTTCATTTCAATATAGCAGCACACAATGGCTAAGATCCATTGACGAAGCTGTAATCTTCAATGTGATTTGAATGTAAACCGTCAAAGCCAACCCTACACATTTGTCCATTAATGTCACTTGCGTTTCCTAAAGATGATGCCAAACTACCAATATCGAACTGTAACCTGTTTTAAGATAATAAAATCCTGTAAACTTATTCGAGTACTGTAATATTTTTGTTAAAATATTAAAACAGTAAGATATCAAATGTCATCTCCCTGCTGTGAAAATAACATGATTTTAAAAGTTTGTAGAGTGCTACTTATAATATCTGTGAACATAATGAACATTATAAAATATTGAAATGCTACATATTTTATGCTGTTTTACGCGTAGTAAAAATTTAAATATTTTACACTAAAGTATTGAGGTATGAAAATCTCTGATGTGAATATTTCAATATCTAATGCAAACTGTCCAGATATTTAGGTAATTAGTCACTATTCCCATGGTATATTAAGAGCTCGTACTAACGTAATGGTATTATGGTGTGGTTTGGGTGATATATCAGCCTTCTATCAGAAGACAATGGTTTTCAATCTACTTTTCTTTGCCAAATTCAGTGGCCTTGTGAGGAGCAAACTCTTTCTTTTTAGCAACGTTAAGCCAATGAGCCCATACACGCATATCTAGAAATTGCGCAATTAAATAGCTAAGACCCCCCCCCCCCCCCACATACGTTAATTATAGCCTCTAAAGGAAAAAGTGTAAGTCCATTTCATCATAGAGAACGTTCAAATTGAGGTAATTAAACTTCCTGGGAGGCCCATTGGACAGTGTATCCCCACACTTACAGCATGTTCATTAATGAATATACCTAATTTAATACCTGTATATCTGGATCATAATCATTGTTTTTCGCACAAACAAGATAATAAAAATACTGCGTTATCGTGGTTAAAATTTGAAGTTCACTTTGAAGAACGAAATCTATAAATTTTACTCGAACTCTCAAAGACTCATCAGCAGTTCGTTGTATTGTAACATAATAATAAGTAATACAGGCATGGACTTTGTTTTGAAGTAGAGGAACGTTCATAAAGGCACGTCACCCATTAACATTTAACTCCAGGGTGCATGTCTAAATCAGAGTTCTATCTTGAAGTATGTCATCCTTTCTAAACATATTGATAAGCATACGGGGTTAATATTTGTCTTTCACTTTAAGAGTTCTTTGACTCGTAAAAACATACGCTAATGCTTCATAACAAACGTTTGCAAATAAGCACAGCCTGTCAAATCTAAAACTCAGTGTGTTAATAGTTAGTACCTACCAGGTTAATGTTTAATCTCCACAGTAAACAGGGGCTTCTCAAATAATACAAAGACAGTATGCACACTGTCTGATCAAGGGGTCGTATTTGTTATATTAACGATACCGTATGACTGTATAACAGACCTCATGGTTTACTCTTTAGCCATACCTTCACATTTTAAAGTTGAATGTCACCTATGATCTACTTCAGAGGGTTGGTGATGACAAATCAACATGATCCAGGCCCCTCATACAGTAAAAGTAACTATAAATAAAAATCTATACGTGCTTGAAACGAGGTGAAACCTTTGGACGAACGTTCTTCTAAAACCGTTTATGTTGTATCCAAAGCAAGCTATAGAAAACTTTTGTAGATGAAAATATTTTTACCTTCTAAATGACAAGCCACTTTGCACCGTACCTTTAAAGTCCATGGCTTTCAAAGGCACTAAGAAATTGCACGACAGCAGAATCCATGACAATGCAAAGCAGGTTAAGCAAAATCTAAAATAAGAGTAGTTGCTATTTGTGTAAACATGTAAAAGTCAATTGCCAGCAGTAAAAGAATATCTGCATAGTAACTGACAAGACGTTTCGTTAAGGCGATACGTGATAGATTTGGTTCTTTAGTATTTACAGCACATAATTGCATGTCAACATAATATCTAGCTGTTAATTTAATGTATGCATCAGTTACCTTTAATATAAAGCTTGAAATAAGACACGTATAGAACTTGATGCATTCAGATATGTCATGCATTCAGCACGAGTGTCGCAAAATTTACTTGCAGAACATTTTTATTTTATTTGTATTTTGGATTGCTTGGAAAAGCTGTATTTACATTGCGCATACATAATGCTTGTAATCCGAATTGCTTCACATAAATCACGATGCATGAATAGCCCTCTAATTCACAAGGAAACATTTTTATGAAAAGTTTGCCGAGCTATTGCGCATTCCATGTGAAACAACGTTTGAAAGCGCTTTCAAACGAAGTTTCGATACCGACGGAAAAATATCCCTAGAATTCGTTGGGTTGTTCACATAAACCTTAATATCTAGGCTAATACATTGGGAATTTTAACCTTTTCGGCAATCACCCCCCCCCCCTTCCCTCCACTGAAAACACCCCGTTCCTGTGATGGTGAAACCAAGAAGTGACTTAAACGGCTCGATACAAAAGAGTTCAAAGTTATAAACCTCTCATAAAGTACACTTTCGAGGACTGAAATTGCTTATTCTGTATGCAACAAAATGGCATCTTTTTAAGAAACAGTGCATTTAGATCTACCATTAATTTTCAACGCCAACTGTCTGATGCATGTTGAATAACTGATAATTATGAAAACTTTTAAAAGAAAATTAATCTCTGCATGATTTACAACGATTGGCTTAACAATGAGCTCAGTTATTTACGTATTTTTAAATGTTGACTAAATATGACAAGCAACGTTCCAAATTATGTTTAACATTTCTAGCGTTATGTTCTGACAATCACAATAATTTCAGTCTCGTAGGTTACGTATCGTTGAATCTGCAAGCATAAGTTAATCATATTGTCAAAAAAAGTATTTACAATTATACCAGAATCTGAGCCGTTGTGTTAGTTTCAAGAAAGATAATGGGGAGCACATGAACTGCATTATGCTGTTGAGAATTTGTTTTTCATTGCCTAAAGAGCATGGTTCATTGCATACTTTTACCAGGGAGTTGCCACTAGCAGTTCAACTCCCTGCTCTTGCTTTCTCAGTTCAGCTTTACCAGTTAAACAACAGATTTTGTGTGCATCATGTTTAATACTTTTGGGAACCAAAAGAAGAAGAAGCAATGGAACCATGGCGACCATCGTGACTGGAGAAAAAAGAAACAAAGAGAAATGAATTACTAATTATGTATTTTATGTTTAGATTTCAAAGAGATAAAGATTTTCGTTATATAAACAAAAAAATGTTTGTAATCACGATTGATCACTTAATTAACAGGTGACAATCATGGATTTCATTTTCAAGATCTTACCCTTTCTTGGGACGGTTACACTTGGCTCAACTGGTGAGTTATGATGTCATTAAAAACTGCCTTTCCTTTTGTTCATAACAACTATAATGAAAGAATTGGTTGTAAGATGGTGAAATGTTACAAAATAATGCAAAACAGACTTTCCTCATAAACATTTTAACATGATGACCTCCTTTATCCATTACACAAACTTTGAACTGTAAAAATGAGTTTGCCCCATGACGCCGTAACGTCAGGCAAAACTCTTGACCAAATTTAGTCCTGAAAAGGGACTTAATAGCAGGATCGTCACAGAATTAACAATCTTACAGTTACAAGTAGTTATAAATGGAAAAACTGAGACGAGAAGTGTCCGGCCACGGCACCCTCGAAATACAGAATGAAGATAAATTCAAGACTACACGGAGAGAAGAGAATAGAAAACTGTTATCTACATACCAAAGAGAAAATATTTGGCTGCCTCCTGCCTGAAGCTGATCATTCCTCTTTAATGACCAGTACAGCCGGTCGAGGCGCAAATCAAAAAGGAGAGTAACAAACAGAAGCTTCTGGAACCACAAAATATATTTCTTTACATGTCCGCACGCAAACGCATCATTCCACTGGCTTCATTCGGACTCCGTGAAACTGACAAAATCGGAAAAGTATCACAAAATATATTAGTATATAAATATATAAACCATTTTCTCTTTTTATAAAGTAATTTTCAAATGTTTTCTAGACATATAACGATTGCACAAATACGATAATTCACAACAAATGCATTAATACCAATCAAACTTTGCCGAGGGAAAGTGACCTGGAGTTCAGCCCGAGCCTCCGAGAAGGCTGAGTTTTACCAGAAGTAAACATAAATTGCACAATTATTTCAAAGGACAAGTAAGAATTGCACCCTCTCACACTTCACACCATTTCATACATAGCCAACTCCCAAACTTAATTACCAAATGCATGCATATAATGCACATACCTCTTTGGCCTTTTAAGAGCAGCTTCAACAATCCCACGTGTGCCAAAGGCACGCTAATATTCGTACGACAAAGATGCGAGCATCTCCATGGGCAGTCAGTTTCGAGAGAGACTGCTCATGCCACGTGTTGAGCCTTATATATGGGAGCAAAGCATGAATATGCAAAGGTTACATAACCATAATAAGATGAACTCTCTCTCAACCTGAGCAGCTGCTCTACTGAGAAGACAACACAATAAACATCAAAACACTTGAAGGTTTAAAGTACTTGACACAAAATACATTCATTACATGGCCCTTCAAAAATGTAGAAACATTTTTACCAATAACATACAAAAACTTAAATTCGACTATGGCCCTTCATGACAACTATGGGCCTTCACCAGCACAATTAACTTATGAATTGGTCTCTCTAAAACGCTCGCATCTCCTACACGTTTACCTTTGTCATCAATTTGAGAATTCAAGACTACCTTTACTTTGCGTACACATCCATCATCATCGACCATTGTCTCAATAACTCTAGCCATAGGCCACATATTTCTAGGCAAGTCATTATCGGTGACTAAAACAATATCATCGACCTCTACATTTGGGGACCTCGATACCCATTTTTGTCTGACTTGTAAGTTTTGAAGGTATTCCTTCTTCCATCTAGACCAGAAAACGTTTAACATATATTGCACTCTGCGCCACCTCTTTCTTGCATACAGGTCTGCGGATTCGAAATGACCGGGGGGGGGGGGGTGGGAGAAGTACCTTTGACTTCAAGGTGATAAGATGATTAGGCGTAAGGGGCTCTGCTGACATTGGATCATACAAATTGTGAGCGGTTAATGGACGGCTATTAACTATAGAAGCAGCTTCATACATAAAGGTTCTAAGCGACTAATCGTCAAGTTGCATTCCTAGATTGTCTAACATAGTAGCCAGTACACTACAACTGTCCTTATCTGTCTTTCCCACACGCCTCCCATGTGGCTGGCTTGGGGGGGGGGGGGTGTTGAATTTAAACTGGAAGTAATCACAGCCTGACTCCAATAACTTCTTTACAGTTACATGATCCATTTCCTTAAGAAGGGTGGGCATTGGTTTAAAACATCTTTACTTTCCACAAAAATACTAAATCTGTTGTTCTTGTTGACAGACAAATATTTTCCACTTACCAACAACGGTTACAATGCATTTTTTAATAATATATTTCACCCTACTTTATTTCAATATTAAAGCATCCTTTGATATGGACCGATATTTTGGAATTAGATTGTCTGTGTGGCTATATCCATGGATCACCTTTTTTGGAAAAACTAAAAGGCATCTGGTCAAACAGTGAAATACATTTAAATCATTCGAGAATGGAAAGGAAACATGGTGATTTTTGAAAAATTTAATTTAAGAAATGCGTATTAGACCCGTGAGTTGCTATGCTTCTCCGTACGTTTAGTCACTTTCAGTATGATCTGACTTTCCGTCTAGTTAGAGCACACCTTTATTTATATCTAGTACTATTTACCGAAAAAAAGAAAACTCTTAGCGATGTGAAGAAGTGGCATGGTTGATAATGCAAAATTCTTACAAAGAAAGAGCTTTTTATGAAAAGAACAAAAAAATCTATTTTTCAGATGTAGAAACCTCTGGAGTATGTACCACACCTCAGTACTTGAATCTTGGAATCATAGGAACCATACAATGTTCATTCAGGGAAAATTTCTACGGTGTTTACTGGTACAGCTCAACTGATTCTACTAACAACTATCCACTGTTGACTTTCCAAGAGTCAGAAAAAGGTGGCGATGGATACCTGTCTGGAGAGTTTGATGTTTTCCCCAATGGATCTCTTGTAATCAAGAACGTTTCACTTGCAGATGATCACATTTTCAGAGTAATCTTACTTGACTCCAAAGACGTGGATTCGGTGATACATGACATTCTTGTCTATGTAATAGGTGAGGATAGTAGCCATTTTCTTGAAGGAACATTGACAAACTCCTTCTACCAGGAAATTTAAAATTTGATTTGATAATTTGTTACATTCTCCTTGTAGAAGAGGTTTTTTTCCCTTAACACCGGTAAAATAACTGAAATGTTCAAAACAATTGCCAGTAATAAGTCAAGTTCTGTGTTTGATGTTGTGCACACGATAAACAATATTTTTTTTCACTTAAAAGTCACTCGCATCTTTAATATTAAATGGGTTACTTTTTTTTCATGTGCATACCATATCGAAGATGTACAATTCCTTTTTCTGAGTTATATTTCCGTATATTTGCATTCTCTCATACTCGCACAGGATTTTGCACCATGTAACGCTAATGGATTTGTAAATTGTTGTACCTATTTCAAGTATGCCTTTGTACAGAGAGATTCTTTAAACTATCAGTAACGTTTGTCACGTTTGTTACATTAACGACTCGGTTTCATTCGAAATTAGCATCCCATGTCCTTTATACTAAAATGCTACCCTGACGTATATCACTTAATCTTATTATTTATACAAAACTGTAGAATAATCATCGACAGAAACCTTATCCTAACTACTGGGACGTATTAACATTTCTTCTTTGCACAGTCAGATCAAAGCAGCCACATCCGTACATTAACATATGTGGAGAGGAGCCGGTCTGTCTTGTGGAACTGCAGGAACCTCCTGCAGTTGAATGTTCAGTCGCTGGAACTCGACCAGCCGTGAATTTAACATTGATTGTACAACATGAGACCACTTACTGGAAAGTTCCCTATGAAAGTGAAATATCATCTCATAACAATCTCTTCACGACGAATGTCAAAATGACAGTTCCTCTTGAAACTTCGTACGTAATACAGCATTTGGTATGTAAAGCTGTTGATCCACCTGGTATTTTAGCCGGAACAGAGTCACATTTATTTCTAGAGAACGGAAATGAACATGTTTTCTTAGGGAATCCAGTAACAGAACATGTAAAACACGAAGAAAAGCTTACATTGAGTTGTTCGGTAAATGAAAACATGTTTTTAATTTGGAAGAGGCTTTCGAACGATGAGTGGGAAACAATTGCACACGCCGTTTTTGGAGAGAAAGTGTATTTCAAGACGTACTCTGATGACTACTTGTTGGACAGTAGTGATTCACTAGTGATACCTCACACAGTTATCTCTCATGAGGGGTTATATATGTGTATGTTCGGTACTAGCAAGAATAAATCTGAGAAGATAATTGATGTCGTCGTTTTCGGTAAGAAATTTTCATTTACAAAGCGTGTTCCATACAATTTTACACCGACCAATGTTTTGCCTTTATAGCTTACTGCTGATTGTAAGATATTAGAGTCTGTGGGTAAGGAATTTAAAGTCATTGGATTAGCATCACACAAGTACATTAAAGAAGTGTGATGCTAAACTTCTTTAACAGATTTCATCAAGTTAACAGGTCAGAACTCTTTGTAAGTATTTACTTTTGAACTGGCTATCGACTCTTTTTCACTTAACTTAAAAAAAGAACTTTAGCTACACGTTGCCTCACAAATGACCGTTTATCTTGTAATAGAAACAGATTCTTCTACTAGCAGGAAATATTCCTCAGCTTTCATCATCATTTATGATTGTCTCATATCTAGTTGTTACTACTTAACTATGTTATAAACATTACATTAAGCTTTCTCGAAAATAAAATGACTCTAACACAACCACACTACGATTTCCTAAATCATTTTCCAGTTTTTATACGGACTACTTACATTTTATTATTTCTCAACTTTTCTACTTTTTTTCTTTTCAAAGTACCCCCGGAACCCCCCTCTCTGATTATCGAAGGTTGTTTACCTGATGAAGACTGTATTCTGACTGTACAAGAAGAAGGCAACATTACATGCGCGGTTAAGGGTATTCGACCTAAAATCAGACTTGAATGGTTAACAGTTTCTGGTGGATTCCCAGCGTACATATCATTTTCTGCACGAGAGCAAATAATTGAAAGAGTCGGCGATACGTATGACGTAACATTGACCTCGCAATACAAGTTGGAGGACGTATCTCAAAAGACGCTGTCAGTTGAATGCAGAGTGTTTGGTTGGGACAAAAGCATTATCAACTTAGACAAAACAGTTATGCTTCATTTTATTGATGGTAAGAGACATTGAAATAGGTGTCAATTGTAAGCAACAGCTAATCAAATTTTAACTGATAACTTTTTCAACCCTAATAGCTTTCTTGATTTGAAATGTGAGGCTAAAATCATTTGAAAATGTTTTTCACGCGGATATGTACAAAAAGAAAGCATGTCTGAAAATCTTGTGAAGACGTAAGAAAACAATAAAGCTCCTACTTGAGCATCACGAATATGCAATAACGGCATCCATACAAATGTTGCTGGCAGTGTTTCTCTAAAATGGTAAGACTATGGTAATCCATTGCGAATTAAAAATAGTAAATATTAATGGCACAAAGTCGCTTTTAACAGATTTATCTTTACCGCTTTGTTGCTGCTACTCATATGACAACATTATGAATATTTTGTGAACAGATCAAACAACGAAAGAGCGTGGTTCTGAGTTGATGGCAATGTTAGTTGTGATCCCTTTAGCAGTTGTCATAATTTTAGTTTTGCTTGCATTGGTTGTAGCTAACCGAAGAAAAGTTGGTGAGTATGTGATTTCTGATTTCCGAAGCAAAGGATCTATTAATTTTATACGATGAATTGGTTAAAAGTTCTTTTGGGGATAATCAAAGCTCTCTGCAATTCGAGTTTAATCACGAAATGTCAATCTGCTGAATTGTTTGTTTTTCATTTTTGTTTTAGGTGAATATGATTTTCAAGGTAAGGGCAATAACCATGTCGATAACGGACAACATAATGAAGGGTGTAAAATTTTCAAAACTGCAAGCTATGGAAATTTATATCTAGGCAATAAAAGGTAATGCTGTTCTTTTTCGTTAACATAAGCGTACGAGGCTGGGGCAGGGGGCAGGGGGCAGGGGGCAGGGGGCAGGGGGCAGGGGGAGACTGTCCCCCCAAACATTTCTGAGGTCGAGAACTCGTGCAGGAAACCACCAAAATTCGGGCACACAATAGGTAAAATTTCGGCAGAGATGAAGACAAAGTGAAAAGATTGCCTGAATTTTCTACCGTAAATTTAACGGAGTTTCCGAATTTTTGATCGAATCCCCGAAAAATGTGTAAAAATTTTCGCGCGCTTCGCGCGCATTTAGTCGTTTGGTCATCTGTTTTATACACCTGAACTGCGACGAAATTTCGGGCAACTTTTTGAGATTCGGGCAAAAAATTTTCGGTCCTCCAAATTGGAAGAGTCCTGTACGCCTATATTCGTTAATAAAAACGTAATACACATACACATTAAACTGAGACAACAATGTCTCACCACTGACTTTATTTTCACTGAAAAATGTTGAAGATAGTTTTATCTCTAACAATGTGGTAATTTCTCTGCAGCCCCCGAGGAACTCGATCAAGAAAAAGATGAAAAGGTGTGTTCTTTTGTTATATAATGAGGTAAACTTCCATTCCAAGCAGACACCATCTTGACATACACTATTTTTATTTCAAGTTTCGTTCGTATGTTGTGTGCTGCCAAAGGCATTAAATCACGTTGTGTACTAAACAAAATAAACTAGAAAGGTTTGTACTTGCAGGCAAGTACAGATCAAAGCCCCTGAAATTGGTACGAAGCGAAGATGTAGAGCCTAAGAATTGGTGACAAAAAATTTTTCGAATAAATAAATATTGAGTGAGGTACAATAAAGGGAAAATGGGTGTGTAAAAGATCCCCGCCTGTAACATTCTAAAGAAGTGTTGAAATTCTAACACAACCGCTTTGTACGTAGAACTCTACATAATGTTGTTAAACTCTATAACAGCTGTTGTGTACTGTAAATTGAAGTAGTGTTGCCAACTTCAATATGTAAATTAAGAAATGAAAAGCAATACAATATCTATTGCTCTGGAATTCCTTAAAATTATTTAACAGAATTAAATAATTTTAAAACATTTAAATGATATAACTAACTGAAACATTATGATACTCTTCGTACAAAAATTTCAAGATATCGTTTGAGGACTGAAGCGGGAGAATTGAAAGGCTGAACAAGCTGCCGAGATCCGTGTGACTAAAATAGCAGCAATTTCAGTTATAAAACAGGCTTCGTCTTGCTCAAAAACAACTGCAACTTTGTTCAAGAATAGCAAGGACTTTTCGCTTCAATGATATCTTAAAAGGTTTGTATGGGAACTTAGCTTTACATGCTTAAGTGAATTGTGTTAGAGTTAGATGAGGTTTTACGGCTCAGTTTCTAACCAATAGGTTTAAGTCGGGTCGGCCACGGCCTTTTTTCCAGTTGTGGCTCACTGGCTTGTTTTCCCTACTCCATTGCTTATGCTGAGCACCAAGCACAATGTCAGTAGGTTCCATTTTTAAAGTCTTTGGTATCACCCGGCCAAGAGTCGAACCCCAGACCTTCCGGCTGCAAGTCCGATGCTCTAACCACTTGACCATGCAGTCGGTGAAGTGAAAGTTATGAATGCCATAACCCATGATTTAATTCCATAAACTGCACATTGCTATACTTCTAACGTTACTAATCAGTGCACTGAACAGTGCGTATAGTCTAGGCCTAGCATAGACTCGGTACTCTATGATATGATACCCTCGCTGAACCATGATTTAATTCCATAAACTGCACATTGCTATACTCCTAACGTTACTAGTCAGTGCAGTCAAGGCCTAGCTTAGACTCGGTACCCTAAATAGGCTAGTATTATAAGAAAAGCAAAGGCTGGGCCTAGACTAATGTTACACTTAAGAATATAAAGAGTAGAGACTAGAGTTAGAGTAGTGGCATGGTGTGTTGTAATGCCGCGCACCCAAGCAATAAATTGGGGATTGTGGCAACAGAGAAACGTTATCATAAGTAATATGAAATGGTTTCTACATTGATTTTTATAACCGTTTTGCTTTTGATTGAGTTCTCTAGCACTAACTGTTACTGCACAAATTTTTGGTGATCAGAAAAATTTATATGAGATATCGCGCTGTTTTTAAAAGCTCCTCTCATGCAATTCAAATCATGAGTGTTGTGATGTCAAGCACTAGAGCGGAACACTGATTTTACCAATAACCTGACACAAATCCCTGCTATTCATAGGTTTGATAATTGATTCAATTTTAAGAGAAAAAATCTAGGTGGCGATTCAGCAATACGACAGAAATTCCTAACATCGGTTGTCGGTTTCTGGATTTTATTCCTCTCCGGTTTGGTGGTGTTAGTTATTAGAGCATAAAAAGAAATGCAGTAGAAACTCATGACGAAGGTCAATGTTTTGCAACAAAAATCCTGTTTTCCATTCATTTTGACCCTAAATTAGATGTGCGAGGTTACGTACTGTGAGATATTATGTATCGTGAGTATATTATTGTATATTATATGGGTCCAGACCTAACGTTAGGCGTAGCTATGCTTCATGAAGGTCAAATTGGGGAAATAGTTTAGAACTAACAGTTACTTTGACATATTTTTACCTTATAATTGTACGAGGCATAAGTCATGCAGACCACATTCTGAACTGAATGTAACCAGGCTAGGGACTAATTTTAGGAATTTAGGATATGAGGCTAGCCTAAGCCCATCCAATAATGCCAAAAGAGTTACGTCAAAATAGGCGTAGGCCCAAGCTGCATGATTTGAATTAGACCTTGAACAGTGTTGTATTTCCATTGCACTCCTCCATCACAAACCTTGTGAATAGTGTACAGGTTTCTCAAACTTCCTGCCATAATGTCCTTGGCTCCTCAAGAGGACGATGGAAAACTTTTGTCACTGGAACCACGAGAACAGGGGGTGGCAATTAAACTGAAATGGTCAGAAATACTAAGAACTCAGAAGCTGAAGGTATGAGAGCGAAAACGACTAACACCTGTACTGATGTGCGTCATTTCTAGTCTATCTTCTGTTAATTATCTGAATACAAGTTTTACCTTTATGCGATACTTCTTTCCTTGTTTTATTTCAAGATTGAACCACTGGAACAATGGCTAAAAATACATCTTTCACCCCAGCAAGTCTATCAAGATCTACTGGCTTCTCTGCAGAATGACAACTAGAAGGTGTGCACATTAATCTCCAACAGACCTTAACATTTTTAACAAATAGCTCAGACTCATATTTATTATTAATTTATTTTAAAGATTAATATAATGTGGTAAAACCAACCATCAAATTCCTGGAATAGGTTGGAGGTCCTTAATTATGTCTTACAGAAGTAGTAGCTCAAAGTTATTACATTTTATCCTTACAGTGAGCTTGAAGCTGGACATGAATTCAAAGTATTCGGTGCGGTTGTGTTGACTGTTAGACCCACTGCACTGAATAAATTCATTTTCCCGATTACTTATATGCAGGATGATTTCTCTACAAGAAATATTTTCAAATGCATTCTCTGTAACAACTAGGATTGGCTGTTTCGTAGTGAAGAAACACTGAAACTCCATAAATGATGGATGAAAAATTGCTCTGGAATTTTGTTGAACAGCGTATCAATATAGAATTGAGAATTATGCATGAGACTGTAAAATTGCTTGTTCATTTCTGTACATCCGAAGGGATAAGATGTAGATGTGTTCAAATTCCAAATTTTGCCAAGCAGGATCAACACAAACAGATCCCCTTTTGAAAAAGGGGGCACGCTGCAGAATAATAAACAGGGCACATGTGTCCATGCAAATACTAATATACTTTGCTCTGGCGCCTGACAGTGTGTGGTGAACATGACTCCAGTTCTTTCAATATGTAACGTAACTCTGTAATTACCTATGCTGTATAGTCGTCTCCCTTCCGACTTAATCAGTGATGCCTCTATCAATTCAATTTCAATTCAATTCACTTTATTCCAATCAATGCACATAAAAATTCGAACAACATATATGGTATGACATAAGAAATATATAAGAGCATTGATTGAGGAGTTCCCAAAGAAAGTTTAAAAACAAAACTTGCGGGGAAGGGAACCTCTATAATAATAAAATAGAAATGATAACAAACCAACAGGCAAAATTTACATCAAACAGAAAAAACACAAATTACACAACAAGATACAATACAACACCAAACACCTGATCCCCTACTCTGCTAAACAAAACAACCCCCACCACACCCACAGGGAAGTCCAAAACTGAGATAAATTTACATATATTTAGAAATTAGTTCCCTTTTGAAGTGATTCTTAAAACGGGTATAAGAATTTTCATTAAGTGAATTCCAAATTTTGGGGCCTGAAAAGCAGATACAATAGTGGGAAGAGGTCAAGCGCTTGAGAGGTGGATTGAAATGATCATTTCGTCTGGTGCTATAGCTATGAATAGAGTTACGGACTGTGAAAAGATTATCAAAACACTTAGGAAGGAGCCTATTGTTGTATTGATAAAACAAAACAAGCTATTTGGAGTTTGTTGATGTCAGAGACTTTCAAGGTATTCAGAGAAGAAAAGATTGGGTTGCTTCTGGTGTTACTATTTGAATGGGCAATAATGCGAATGGCTCGTTTTTGAAGCGACACGAGTTTCTGTAGGCGGGATGAGTAATTATTTCCCCAGACAATGTTACAATAAGTAAAATACGGTAAAATGATAGCGTTATAGATCGAAAGCAGTATGTTACAAGGGAGGTAGTGTCTTAGTTTGTTCAATATACCTACTCGTCGGGATATCTTTCTTGAAATGTAATCAATATGAGGTTCCCAACTTAAATGCTTATCTATAAGAATGCCTAAAAACTTAGCATGCGATGAAAATGGAATGAAATCGTTCTTAATTACAATGCCTTGACAATCTGGGGGCACAATTTTACCACGGGAAGAAAACATCACCGAACAGGTTTTTGTTACATTAAGAAAAAGCTTATTAACCTGGAACCACAGACAAATATTTTTAACTCTTGCACAACCGTAGAAATAATATTAGCAGAATCGTCATCAGAATAAAAGAGATTTGTGTCATCAGCGTAAGTAATAATTGTACGTTTCTGGCTAGAACGATGAAGATCATTAACATACATTAAAAACAGAGGACCAAGAATGGAACCCTGGGGAACCCCACACAGAACTTTTTTACGCATTGAATAGTGATTATTGTTACTGACAAATTGATAGCGATTATAGAGATAATTACGTAGCCATGTATGAGCAACCCCCTAATACCGTAATCCACAAGGACCCTGTGACTTTTATTGTTAAGCAAATAAAGTTTTAAAACCCTCGACTCAAGCGCGGTGAAGGAGTGTTATTATGGATATATAACCATTTCCGAAGAAGAGAAGAATATCAAGTATATATATATATATATATATATATATATATATATATATATATATATATATATATATATATATATATATATATATATATATATATATATATGTATACAGACTGTGGTATTTACAGGTAACAGGCAGTGTTCACAGTACAAAGTGGAATGTATATAATCAATATTACACAAAGGATACAAACTAACGACAACCCACGGCAACAAGGCTATACCTAGCTCTCCTTTTCTCTGCCTCAAAACACCCCTACTCCCATCAGTGGGTGTGTTAAAAAAGCACAAGTACTACAGCTAAAATAAATTTGTACAACCTTAGTGCAACGATAACAACCATAACTTGACAGAACTTGAACTGAACATTATTTAGATGTTGTAATTATGGTTAGAAAACATGTGCTGCAGCGGCTGATGCATGGTTTAGTGTAAATCATTCTTCAACCTAATGTGCGCTTGAAGCAAGCATAGGTGACGTCATAATATTATGATCTCTGTTCACATTAGCCAACCCTGTTTTTTTTTTTTTGCCATTTCAGTCATTCTCTGCAATAATTCCATGTTTTCATAATGTGCCTAAGAGGCGTGGATGTTTTACTGCTTCATTCCCCTGAGGATAAGTTCATACCTGTCTGCAGTATATTTAAGTTGTAATAACAGATTAAAAAAGGATTATATACTCTTCAGAAATCTTATGACCGATAGTTGCGGCAGGAGTTGGTAATTGGGGGAACAGGACAGATAACTGCTAGAACACACCAGGTGCGTTTAGGCTAGTGGGATCTTGTATACGCCTGTACCTACAAGAGTAGGAGAGCCTTTCTGTTAGTACATGAGAGTGTCGCAATCCTAGAAGTGTGTTTACCTTCCCCTTTGAGAAATGTTTGTTAATTATTAGGGAGGATTATATGCAAAAATGGGTGCTATCTTTCAGTGTCATTCTAAAGTGATGTATGTATTTAAAAAAGTGTCTACAATTTAGTGATTCTAACTTTCGTTGTCGGGTCAAAAATAGGGGGAGTAAGAGACGAGTTTAATATATATGTTCGTTGGCCCTCCTTAAGTCTCAGGAAGAAAAATCATGGGCGTGGATCCATCGCACACAAAAAAGGTGGTTGAGGGAAACTGTTCAGCCGACATATATGTATGAATCGCCGTTCCTGGTGGAAGAAGACAGGTTGGTAAGCCCGAATTTGCGGTCACCGGGGAGGCAATGAAGTTTTGTGAACCGTCGGCATGGGGGAGGGTATTAAGGAAATTTTTCTAGAACTGAGATGCACTCAGATTGTACGAATGTGTGCAACAAAAGTGATACGATTTTACGGACCGGACAATCCCGACCCCGAGTACAAATTCATCCCCCGTACAACTCCCAACCCGGACAATTACCCACCCCTGGACAATTCCATCCCCGGACAATTGCCAAACCCGGGGACAATTCCCACCCGGGCAATTCCACAACAGCCGGTCACAATTGCCCACTCCGGAACAAATTGCCAACCCGGAAAAAATCCCACCCGTGACAATTTCCACCCGGACAATGCCAACCCGGACCAATTACCAAGCCAGACAATTCCCACTCGAGACAATTGCCAACCCGAACCAATTGCCATCCCGGTACACAATTCCCACCTAGGATAAATTCCATCCAGGACAATTCACACCCCTCACAATTCCCACCTCTCCGAAGGCTCCCAAAACATGGCTAAATTGCCCACGAACAATGCCCAGGACAATTCACCCATAAATTGCCGTTAGACTTAGGACCTAGTAATGCAGTGATGAATGTTATTAGGACATAAGAATACTGGTTTGAATGCTTTTAATATCGATTTGTTGTTTCAACACTTAAATGTTACATACTGAATTATCGGGCATAAGTTATATAACATTTTGAAATGAAATTAAGAACATGACAAAAAAAACATAACCTTAAATGCCATCAAAAGGGATGAGTACACCACTCTTTAAAATATGTTGGGTGCTCTGCCGAACTCAGGTGAGTAGGCAGAGGTAAGGGGGAGAGGGATGGTTGGGTTCAAGGTTTCAGCACAACCTCCCCTTTGAAATAGAACCACACATTTCAGAACGTCAGGACAGCACAGGTTTCGTCTTGCATTTTCCTACCCTTAGCATACTGCCTGCAAATGTAACATTACCTGCTTATTCCATATGGACATTTGTTCCTTGTTGTATCATATTACGCGGTAAGTATAATTACGCCATACTGAGTAGCAAAAGCGCTGCTTCGTAAGCGATACTATTGACTGGGTTCTTTCGATGTGAAAGTTACGTGATACTTCTGTTCATTTTCTTTCTTGCACACCTACGCTTGTAAAGGCCGAGCCTGAAGGAGATGTCATTATTTTATTTAGGGGAGGTGCCTCCTGAATTTTTACACCCTAAATGAAAGTGGTCTACTGAAAAGTGATGAAAAATTGTTATTTGATAAAGTCTTCAGAAACCTGGGAAATCACATATAAGGGGTATTTTCTTTCCTGAATGTGACCTCCATCACACAGGAAGATCTTATGTTAGGTTCCCGTCCTGTAGACGAATGATAACCCATACTTCAAAAAGACTGGATCGCCCGAATGATAACGGATGTTGAGCCCAAACACATGATGCACTGAATAGTAGAAAACCTGTATTCAGGCTAAAACCTTGTAGCCGGAGTCACACAAACTTGGGAAGGAAAATTGCAATCAGGCTATATAAGCGTATTGGGTATGACTATCACGGGGCGTCACTACCGGGGTGTGGAGTGCTAAAACCTCCCAAAATTTGCCAAAGATTCGATCTGTCGTAAAAATTCTGAGGTCCTCGGGAAAAATTTCCACTTTCTTTGCAATTTATTTACATTGACAGGAAACAAATCTTTAAGGGCTACAGAATGTCGGAAAATTTTACTGAGCAGAAGTCTGCTTAATAGGACTTAGTAGAGATGGATATATTGCCTTTGGATACATTTAACCCATAGAAGCAAACCTCCCAGAGTAACTGTGTTGGGGAAATGTTTCGTTTGTCGCGAAATTTTTTTTTTAGAAATTTACCACACAGCCGAGATGTGTATGTCAGTGCATCAACCCCTACTACACTATTCGAGAAGCCATTGCTTTTGACGACATCCAGACCGTCGGGAAAAAATATTAATACGTATTTTATTGCGCTATAATGGTCACCATGAAATTGCCACCGTAGTTCGACACTCTAATATAAAAGCCATTAGAATGTGAGTCACTTTCAACTGACTGATCGTCGGGATGGGTAGTCGCTGTATTCGTGGTAAGTGCATGGGTAGAAGCCTGTTTGTGGGTATACCCACGCAACTCAAGTCGGCATTAATATCGAGTCCTATCTACTTTTCCTCAAGCACATATGAGGCGAGCACGGTCATTTTCTGCAAACGTATCTGATTTCGCCAAACCATCCTTTGGTGGCCAAATTCATTAAAATATGGGTGGAGATGGGTCGATGGGACAGTGTT
Source organism: Holothuria leucospilota (assembly GCA_029531755.1). NCBI lineage: Eukaryota > Metazoa > Echinodermata > Holothuroidea > Aspidochirotida > Holothuriidae > Holothuria > Holothuria leucospilota. Next base: position 50,928,868 of record CM055976.1, read on the forward strand.
ACTTACACTACTTTACTCACTGCCGACGCACCCCCCCCCCTCCCCCTCCACCGACTCCACTACGATATCGAAACAATCATATCAAAAGAGATCGAAAGTTGGGTAGACAAACAAAATTTGTAAAACATCGTGACCAAACCATCTGCCACGCGACTGGTTTTCGCAGTCCGGGCATAGTCGGTCGTATGCAGTGAGAGTTGGCTTTCCACTTTGTCAAATGTGAAGTCGGAGCACTTTTGGTTTGTCGTAAACAACCGAAAGTGCGTAACACTTTGTATTGCGATGTTTGCGAAGGAGCCTCGCTTTTCTATATTCCTTTCGTAGATGCAATGCCTAAAAAACCTTTGTAAAAATCCCTTAAAATCCTAATTTTTCAGCGCGCTCGCGAGCATCTTCATCCGCTTATTCTTGTCTAATTAAAATTTCAAGAAAGACGGAAAAGTGCTTGGATTATTGCAAAACTCGTGCAACCTCGCGTAGATTTGCGATAGTCCTAGCTGCCAACCCTGAAACCTGCTGCATCACTAAAGAAGAAGTTCTGGCTATATGAAAACAAAGGGGGTAAATTCAATTTAAGGTCTGCCTAGTGCGTATTCGTGCAATTTGTAGATAGTAATGTTTTGTAATAAATGATGGACAAGCATTACTAAATGTCCTGCTAAAGTTTTAGTTTCGGCGCATCGGCGCATTCAATGTACTCTTGTTAACCCTATTGAGATTCCAGACAATAAAAGTGAGTATAAATATTGCAAATACTTCCGTAGAAAATCCATGACTCTCTCACTCTAGACCTGCCCACCGTAAGAACGTGAGGCCGTCCCCCCAACACAATCCTCTGCAGCTGGAAGAAATGACCAGTGGTTAGTCGAATTCTGCTCTTTTTGATAAAGCGGAGACAAAGTTTGTATGGCCTGTTTGAATGGGTACCGATGCAATTTGTAGACCAGTAAAATGCTTTATTCTAGCGCCGCAATAGTGCCTAATACTTCAGATATTCCGGGAACACTCACCCTCGGCTTCCAAGAGGGACCAGCGCGTCGGCGACCGAGGGGTGTGGAGGTTGGTCTCACCAGTGCGTTGCTACAGGGACAGAGGGTCTATTGCACCCCGCCCCCAGGCTCTGGAAAATGAAAAAATCCGAAATTTACGATAAAATACGCGATCTGCTGACCCTGATCGGCGATAGTTCACCCCGACAGCTTACCTGTTTATTTTGCTCTCAAAAGAAGTACAATTTTTTCTAAACGAACCCAAAATTTTGGCTATTTTCATCGGGTTAGGTCCAGGTATGCATGTTTCTCCGATACGGTCTACAACCCCACAGTCTTCCTTTTTTTTTCTTTTTGTTCTTTATGATTACGATACGTTGTGTGTAAGCCTATCCAAAGAATTTTCGCGCGCTTTCGCGCGATTTGCAATTTCCACGGTTCAGATTTTCCAAAGAAACACTATCAGTGCACAACTCCGGCTCTTGAAGTATTTAAAGTGACAGTATGCAAAATATGCCCTGGCGGCCAGGAGCACATTTTGCATAATGTCACTTTATGTGTTTAGTATGTGTTACATGTAATCATCCGTATGTTTGTAAAACGCTAACATTGCAGAATGCAGAACACGTTCCCCTAATACAGTAATGTTTCACACATTAAAAGAAATTCGGAAAATTTAGGTGCTTGCTACACCCCCCTCCCCCTCCGCCACTGGTCTCACCCCCCAAAACTTCGTCTAGACACGAACGACTAGTCGGAAAATCTGAATACCAGTTAGGATTTTTTGATATCTCCCCCAATTGTAGCACATTTGTTCTCCGACTGAAACCTATGTCAGTTATTGTAAAGATATATTTTCCAACTAAATCAAAATAGGGAATAAATACCCAACGTCCACTTTCCTCACGTAACAATCGAAATCTTCACTGTCCTTTGCCACGGAATCATTTGTTTATTTATGTTTGTATGTGATGGATTCTATTGTAATCATTTTCTATGATCACAAATGTTTCTCACACTATCAGAAATTTTCCGCAAAACAAATTGCCAAAAAAAAAAGGACTATCAAAATTTCCAGGCGAAGCTTCAAACCTTACCACAATGTTGTTTCTTATTATCAATAGTCTTCCAATATCAACCCTGGATGAAGCACAAGCAGCAGAAAGTTGCAAGCTGTTTGAGGAATTACTAGGTAAAAAAAAACTGGCGTTTTTTGAGTGGCATGCAGGGTTATTGGAACTGAAAGGTCTCAAATTCTGATTCTGGATGGCAGGTTTTTGTCATGGAAATCTTTATTTAATGAAAAAATTTCGGCCCGCTTAGCGCCGCACATGGCGTCACTACTTGCACTCCATGTCATGACCATTATTAAGATAAATATAAAAAGGCGAGTTTCTACGAAGGGCTTAGGGTTTTCCTAGCTCCCCAAAATTGCGCAAAAATTTTGGAGTAAGACTAGTAGAGGTGAAGACATAGAATATGTTTCAGAAAAATATTCCGAATTGGCTATTTATCAGGCCTGTACCAGTAAGTTTGTGTAAACGAAGTTCTTTCTTGCAACTTCAAAGAGTTTTCGAAGCGGCTACGTCGCGCTTTCATCTTCATCTTCACTTCTGTTCTAGTGGTAAACACGCCTCCATTTCAAAATATTAGATTTTATCAAAAGTTTCCACAAATAATTGGATCTTTTCGTGTAGGCGTGGATTTCTAGAGATACACGAAAAGTGCATCGTTGCGAAGTTCTGAACCTCTTTTTCAGCCTTCGCAATCGTGGCAAAAAAAAACATTTTGTAATAAAAAAAAATTTCAGTTTCGTTGGGGGTCTGGCCTTAATGGGTAAGATAATGAATGTAATCCCCGAACGACGACCATGTAGTCCCCCCAACAAAATCTCTTGCTTTTGCTTTTAAGTAGGGCAGATTCTTCAATAAAACCAGGCAAACATTTTTCAAACTTTTTTTTTCAACTTTTTCGGCGCGCGCTTTGCGCGCGCTTACATTTCGAGGTTCGGCAACCCATTGGCAACCCTTTAGGGCTTTACCGTAGCTGGCCTCACTGTTCAGGGCGCTGGCCCCCATGTCGGCAAGTTCAAAAAGCCACCGGCCTGGCTGAGCCTGCATGCAGGCTTTTCCTTTTGGCACTGAAATTATATCCGGCAAATTTTTAGCCGCGCTTGCCGCCCAGTCTCTCACAATCCCACGTTGTATTAGTTTATGAACATTATACGCAACAAAAATTAACTCTTAAGGTGTACTCTTATTTCTGAATTCATTTCATCTGGGGCCGTCTATATGGTAAGCCCCATGGCCAGCATGGTCCGTCTCAACCCCCGTTCCGGAAAAAGCAAGTCAACTCCCTTCATCTACGCTTGAGGATCTGAAGACAGCACCCATCCATGGTGGTCATAAGCCTTGTTCCGTTCACTTGTGTAGACTTTCCCCAAATTGCGGGCCAGGGAAAGCGGAACCATTTTTGCGCCACTTAACGCGCACGCTGTCATAAAAGTAGAACCCGGATTTCTTAAGTTATGATCTTGTAGGCCTTGAAATTAGTCATCCCCTATGGTTCCCGCCCCACAACCTCCCTTTTGGCTACTTTGACTTGTCTTTTCTATTATACGGGTGAAAGTTTGTACGCGAAAAATACGGTCGTGCCAGGTGTATCGACAGAAACATTCTTCTCTTGAAACTATTACGAAAATTTTTCCTTTGCTTCATTGTTCTGCATTATAAAAGGGTATCCTAAATGGCTGGCAGACACCTGGAATAGGGCCCGTCAGCTGAAAGCTCTGGATTTAATTATTATGTTCAGATATTGTGCCTACCCACACCTCCTCTTCTCCTTTCTTTTTCGCTTCTTCCGTTTTTTCTTCTTACGTTTTCATCCTTTTCTCCTTTTCTTCTTTCCCTCTTCGTTCTATTGTCCCCTTTCTTCTGCAAAAATTATAGGGGGTAACATACCTTAATGCCCTTCCTGCCCCTTGTGGCAACCCGCCCTGTCCTAGAGCCATAAGCACAGATAAATAAAAAACAGGTTTTTTCCCACCAAAGGTTCAAAAATTGAAGATTTGCTCTTCAAGGTTAAACTGCGTTTAAACGCATTTTTTGCTTATCTTGTCCTCGCCCTTAAAATTTTTACATCTTTGTACTTTTTTTTGCAAAGATTTTCCTTAAAAATGAAGCGTTTATTAGTTTTTAATTCGTTCTTGAACAACATCTATTTTGTCGAAAATGAAACCTTTTCCCTCTTTTGGTCTGGGAAAAGGCCCCCCAACAATCCCTCCCACCTCATCGATCCTTAGGGGCGTCCCCTGTTTTGAACGTTTTTTTGGGTGGGTGTTGACAACAAAAGTTAGCTTTTTCTTCTTTAGTTAAGCGCGTTCAATTTAGTCTATATTACCGGAAAATTTTTAATTTAAAGTTTTACATCAAAATGTTTTTGGCAGAAAATGTCCCACCAAACTGCAACGTAAGCACCTTTATAAATTTTAACCAGGAGGGTTTCAAAGGGGGAAGGGCATACATCGTAAGGCCATAGATCCAGACTTTCATGATAAAATTTACGGCGCTGTTGGGCCCATTGTGAGATTATGAAGCTAAAGGATAGAAAACATGTTTTAAAGTGCGGGGTACGGGGAGCAAGGAGAGGCAACTTGTCTTCCCCCTGGCCCCGCTTTTTGCAGAGCTTTAGAAATAATAAAAAAAAAAAAAAAAGAAAAAACATGAGCGAAAAGAAGCGAGAATTCAGAGAAACTATAAGAACATTTTCAATATCCTATTTTGTTCAAATTTTTGTTTTGGCAAATGGTTGTTCAATGAAGTAAAACAATATCAAATACCATTAAAGATGGCTAAGAAGATTTTCCTTGACTCGCCCTTTTTGCTCGCACCCCCAGAGGAAAACTAGACTAAATACAATTGACAAATTTTGTTGGTTTTTTTGCCGTAAAAATTTCTTTCAAAGCGTGAGCGTCCCCTACGTTTTCTACTCTAACTTTGACTTGTGACTTGGGAGTTCTGAAATAAGGATCACTGGAAGATACCATGTACGTCATAAAATGCTCCATGGTCCTTACAAAACAAAAAATCGATTTTGCTAAATATATCTCCTACTGGCAACCAATGTATGATAGAAGAAAAATTTACAAATAATTTATCGGCCGATACCTTCTAAAACGTAATCAGCATCATTTGAGGTTTATGCGTGATTAAAAAGCGGAGGAAATAGCGTTTGTACATTGGAAGACAGATTTTTTTTTTCCATGAACATCATCATTGCCTTTCTTGGTACAGATATATTTTGCTTCAGAAATTGAGAGTCTCTATATGCAAAGTGTGGCTGCAACTGTAGTAATAATTGGGTAAAATTTATTTTTTTTCCAAAATTTTGGCGCCCTTTGCTCGCATTTCGTCACGATTTACACCTTGCATTTAAGGACAATAAAGTACAAGGAATAATTCTGTGGAAAACATTTCCAAAAAAGTAGAGGTACATCTTCAAACCCCGTGGACGCCGGGCATTAAGAGGGGCAACATGAAAAACAACCGAATATCACGAGAAACGATAATATTTCGTAGCACAATGTACAAGAATTAAAGTAAAAGATTTCTTGGAATTACATTCTTTGCAAACAGAATTTTTTTCAACGGGCGCGCTTCCCGCTCTCCCATAATCGGTAGATCCTGAAAGTTAATGCATTGAGGAAATAAAGAAGAAATATTCTAAAAGTTGCTAAGAAATCCTCAAGTAATCTACCCCCAGCCACTCCATGACCCCCATGGAGGTATTACCCATGAGGCTCAACAAGGGCCCATCATAAGGTCCATAAACACCATGCCCTACAGAAAGCGCTCCAATTGCAAAAGTTCCACAAGGGATCAATACTCTTCCGTTCACTTTTTACCAGGGTTTTTTAAACCTTAACTCTAATCTCTAAGACATGAGATCTCCAAAATAAGGACATGTATTTTAGATGGAACATAACAAGGCATAAAAAGTGCCGTTTTGCAGCTTGAAAGATATTTTGGGAAAAACGTCCCGACGTGTTACGCGCTAACTGGTGGTTGCGCTCCACTGGGATTATTTTTAATGATTATTTTTTTTTGTTTCAAGCTCCTAAAAACCTTCACTTTTCAACTGAAAAAAAAATCCTCTTAAAAGGACCTGCTTCCTACGGACCTCAGGAAGGGGTTTGTGGTCACTAGGGGGACGAGCAAAATTTTTCACCTGTGTCCGGCCCATGTGCACATTTCGCCGATGAAGCTATCTAAAGAAAAGTGGATTGGACATTTCTCTGTGGGGCCAGCCTGTGGCCAACCCCTTGTATTTCCTCTGCAGATGGGGATACAATGATTTCCTGTAAACCCATTTCACCAACGCCCTCATTTTTTGTTGTAGAAGAAAAAAAGCAGCCATCTTGAGGCCCTGGATTAAGCGAGGGGCGCCAAATGTGCGTACGTATGTCATTGTAATTACCTAATAATTTTCACAAAAATGTTTAGGCATTACAATTGACAGTAAGCTTTCTTGAAAAAATCACATAGACAATGTCACAAGATCCGTTTCTAGAATAGTTCGTGTTATGAATAGATTTAAGGTATTATCTTCCCAGAAAATTTTGTTTACTATTTATAATTCTCTAGTAGTCCCGCATCTTACTTACAGTATTTTACTCTGGGGTAATTCCTCCCAAACTTACATCGACAAACTCTTTTTTCCTCCAAAAGCGGACCGTTCGTTTAATCTCAAATATTTCACCTTAACAACCATACACTTTCCGTTTTTTCTATAACCTTAATATTCTTAACTTTAAAGGATCACTGTAATATCAGTTAGGCATCTTCCTATATAGACACCACAATGATCAACTTCCCCATGACTTGAACACCTTTTTCTTCCCAAACAGCACTCATCATAAACTATCCTACAAAGGGGAAGAGATAATCTGGGACCTTTCCCACGAACAATGTTTGCCCACTCTCAAGTGAGAAAAGTTATGGTGTACCACCTCTGGAATTCCCCTTGACACTAAATTACGAAATTCTCCTAATATAAATTTGTTTCAAGAAGTTACTTTATAAACACCTATTTTTCTTTATATCTGGCTTAATCTGTTCTTGTGTTAAATTATGAGTCTTAAATTCTTTACGATTCATTGTTGCACTTTTCTATATAGCCTTCGCACATAGCTGCATGATGTTTTGTTCTATTTTTATATAAAAACTTCTGGATGGGACCCAGACTAGAAAAGCTTTTCAGCCTCATTCTGGTTCCGTTTTTTTTTTTCTTTTCTTTTTGTTACGTAACTTACGTCCAATCTTTTTGTTGCACTTCCATTTTGTATAAACAAAGTGTAATGTACTGCAGTTTGAAAAAAAAATAAACGAAACGAAATTTATTCAAAATGGTTAACCAGTCGAAGGCCGGTGCCACATATGCGTGTAAAAATATACCGCGGCATGCGCTGAAGTGTACAACTGTAGTGTAGTGTAGTGTAGTGCAGTTGATGCGGTAGTGTAACAAAAACGTGTTTGTTCCACTGTGCCCTCAAAACAATGCCACGTCATGTGTGCGAGGTCTATTCTAACCCCCCTCTTGAAAAAATTCCTGAAGTACGTGCCTGGTAACCAACATCTCCCACTGCGCTATTATTTCAAGAATTCGGGAAAAATGGTCCGTCCTCAAAGTAGCGTGACACGTAGAAAATGATGGGTGTGTGAATTAAATCCCCGTACCCAGTGTACACTGTTAACGAGGAAGCAGTCCTTTGATCGGTAAAATTGAAGTATATAATTAATAAAGATTCACTTTGATGGAATAGTTTATCCAAATTCATTAGCCGGATTGTGATAACCTGTACTGTGTCATTAACATTGCATTTTTGCAGACTGAAATGAAATAAAATATCTTTTAAGGGAGTATCAGGAGCCATTTTCTCCTATTAAAATATGAAATATTGCGAGAGGTAGAGAAAATCTCGCACGCAACCCACCGGGGCGCCGCCTCTACACCTTTTGCGTACAAACTCACCCTTCGCCATCGTTGTGCATCTGAGCTTGACCATCGTGGCCCACCCCTTTGAAAATTCCTTCTTTAGCCTACTCAAGAATTGTGTTGACCTGTATCTTCTCATTCCCAGATTGCAGGTCTACAGCTAACTGTGATAACAGTCCGGAGTGGGAATTGTCCGGGTGGGGGTTGTCCGGAGTGGGAAATGTCCGGGGTGGCAATTGTCCGGGTGGGAATTGTCCGGGTGGGGGTTGTCCGGAGTGGGAATTGTCCGAGTTGGCAATTGTCCGGGTGTGAATTGTCCGGGTGGGAATTGTCTGGAGTGGGAATTGTCCGGGTTGGCAATTGCCCGGGTGGCAGTTGTCCGGATGGGAGTTGTCCGGGTGGGAATTGTCCGATGGGAATTGTCCGGGTGGGAATTGTCCGGGTGGGAGTTGTCCGGGAACCCGATTTTTAGGTTATGTTTCTTCTTAAAATTTCGTTTTTCTAGGCATAATTGCAGTCTATTCCATCATTTTTGAAAAAGTGAGGGGACTTTTGACGATGTCCCCCTTCCAAAAAAGTGAGAGGGACGCGTCTCCCTGTCCCCCATGATCCATGCCCATGAGAAAATTGTACACGCAATTATACCTGCGTGGAGTACACAGAAACATTCTTGGACTAAAATGAAATATTTTATTTACATTTTAAAAGGATATCCAAGGTTGACAGAGAACAGTATAGAGCCTCCCGGGAGCTCTGAATTAGTTACAAAAGAGGGACCAACGGGATTCTCACTGCCCGACATCCAAATGGGAGGAGATATGATATATCACATTGTCTTTTTAGGTATAGCTAGGAGGATGTTGGACAGGCAAAATTTGTTTCAGAAAAGATTTTCGTCGTTATTGAACGTCGCGGTAAAATGTTTGGAAAATAAGCAACGGCAGTCACGTACTTTCAATCTTTCAAACCATGTGCTAGACTAGATTAGTCAAAGATCCCATAATGATGAGGGCCCTACAGAGAAGGAGATGTACTTTTAAGAAAAATGTTTACATTGGAATAATTTCTTTCGTCATAGCTTTGTCAATGGTATATGAAATCGGGTGTAAACCCTGTCGTATGCGCCCCGAACTTTTGAATAAAAATTAGTCCATGACAAAACCTGCATTCAGAACCTGCATCGGACACTGTCACTTTCCCACCAACCTATGCTATTCAGAAACGAATCTTCTGACTGAGAATTCTTAACTGAAAAGCACTTTTGTTCCTTTGTTCCCCCGTGAGTAGTTTACCGAAAAAAGCCATTGATAATTAGGACAACTCTGACACAAGGCTTGACTCTGGCGGAGCGTGCGAAAATTTGGAATTTGTCAAGAATTTCCAAAACTTATGATAGTTTGAGAACAGGTTGTGAAAGAAAATGGTAAGAACAAATAAACCAATCATCAAAAATACATCTCACCCTACACCCTCCACAGAAATCTGTAGCTTAAACGACTTTTGGGACCATTTTAAAAATTTTCAAGAATCGATGGGGGAGGGGGACACACGTCACCCATGGCCCACTGCGCCGACGCCACTGTCTGTAGCTTTAAAACCTTTTGAATTCATTTTAAAACTTTTCAAACAGTTTCAAAATCGAAAAGGGGAATGCACGCCGCTACTTTGCCTGCAACAGCTGGTGCCACTGTACACAATAGCACGTCACCTGACAGCTTGTCTTTGTATTCATTCTGCAAGGTCTGTATGAGGAAAACTTTGCCTCTCAATCCCTCTAGATCACAAAAAAATTCACTCTTTAAAACAAAATTGTTACAAAATTTCAGTGCAGCTAGCAGGGCCCATACTGCATATGTCACGATGTTTACTTATTTAGATCTCAAGTCAAGGATCATTACTCAGCTATTCACCTGTTTTCGAACATCTGAACATTGTAGCTCTCCTTTCGGCCCCAACCACTGTGAAAGATATCTAAAGCGCTCGGTAAAAATTTTTGAAAAGTGTTTAACGGCAACAACGTACTTTCAACCTTCCACAAAGAAGGGGGGCATGCAGTATGTTGTGTGACTGCTGGTCTGGGGGAGGGGGTTCCCCTCCCTATTGAAATATTTTGAAAAATTAGGTGTCCTTACATGCAATCTGGTGACACATATGTTAACTTTTGAAGTAAAATTTGTGTTAAAAAATTTACGTCTTTTTAGGAACTAAAAAAATAGGCATCGGTGAGGGGGGCATGGCCCAATGGGGTGTCCCCATACCCTTTGAAAAATTTTGTAAAATTCGGTGTTCTTACATGCAATCTGGTGCCAAATATGCTACCTTTTGAAGTAAATTTGTGTTAAAAAATTAACATATTTTTAGGAACTTAAAAAGAAATCGGAATCAGTGAGGGTGGGCATGGCCGAATGGCCCTCCCCTCTGCGTACGCCACTGATTGAATGATCCCATATTGATGCGAGGCCCCTACAGGTGTTTGGAGATGTATGTCTGTTTTCGGAAAGTGTTGTTATCAGAATAGTCCCATGTATAGTTACCTTTTTAATGGTCATGAGGAGGAGTGCAAACCGTGACACATATTGTGCCCCCACCCATCGAAATGTGGGGGGAATTGTCCCCCGCCCCCCCCCCCAAGGATTGACGCCCATGCCCCGAGGATAGCTTGCCAACAAATGAAAATTTCTTCTGAGCGACAAGGGGGTGAAACTGAATGTTGTTTCGGACCGCCGGCCGGGATTTAAAAAGCAAATATTGCATCATTTCGATACATTAAATAACGTTTCCGACACGACAATGAGCCAAATCTTATTTCATCAACTCTGCACATAGTTACTTCATTGTGCGTGATCGCATGAAACTCTCGTCAACTTTTCAGGAGACAGAAAAATACAATATGGCCTTTCAATGCTACCGTAACACCTAGGATGCCACATCAGGAGACAATAAAACACATATGGTCTTTCAGAGCTACCATAATAACAAGAATGCCATAAGGAGACAGTTTTCTCTATGATCGGCTAGCAGACATTTCACTCTGCAGGGGAGACACAACCCTGCAGAGTGTGATGTCCTAGGGAGACATTCTACTCTAGATTTCCGTCGGGGGGACAGGGGGACAATTTACTCTTTTATAACGCCAGAAGCTTGGGTCTCTGTGGGGCAAATCCTGGGCCATGCCCCTCCTCGACAAACCTGTTGAAGGACCGAATCACAGTTTTGTTTCTCTCTCCATTGTGCTCTGCCACTTGGTAGCTAGGCCTATCTACATTATAAAAATGCTTTAGTAATAACACTATACCCCTGGAAACCTAAATGCAAGAAACCAAGAATTCTTTTTAATCTTTTCTTTTTCCTCCATTTATTATTCAACTCAATTTTTTATCTTCAACGGTACATACAAGTCAATCGTATCATAACAGAATACCTTTTCAAGGTTCATTATAATCATCAGTCTGTAAGTAAATGATACAGGGCAAAATTTAAAACATGTAAAGAAATACTAATTAAACAAACCATGACAATTACAGAAGGCGTCTTGATACTCTTGAACTGAGAACGAAGGGCGTTTCTTAGACTCTTGTAAGTACTTTTCAACTTGTAAAGTAAACTTAAACTTGTGATGAAATTCACTTATCTTTGGTGCAGCAAGACTCAGTTCTTTTTAATCTTGCATGTATTCTGTAGTAGGCAGAGAACAGTCGTTTTGGGTGGTTTCTATGACTTAAGTGTCAGATCATAGGTGAATTATGAAAGCTTCGGGTCTACAGTAGTACTGTTGGTCAATTTAATCATAATACCATCATGCCAAACAAAATTTGTGTACAGCAAAACTTTCTGCAATCAGCAAAAAGTGTTATTTTAGATGCATTCGCCTTTACAATGACGTAAAAACGGCCATTTTGGAAATGACCCATTGAAATAAATATCTCATGAACCGATTTTGGTGGATTTTTGATATGTTGTTCCCCACCTCCAAATCTACCAAAAACCTTTCAAATCTCACTTAAAGGAATGTTTTGGGGGTTAAGGTATATTTTGTCACAAATCTGCCCGAGTATAACGACTGGGCACGGTTCTTGGATTAGAGAGACTTAAGCATGAAACAAGATCAGGGCCGGTTATTGTACAATAATCAGGCCCGGATAAGGTACTGATGGGGGCGGTGGCTTCGGGGAAATATTTTTTAGGGGTCAGATGTATTAAAATGTATTCAGGAAATTATAATGTAAAAGTCTTGGCTATGGGACAGGCTATAACAATATAGCAGCTTATACTACTCCGTCCAATGAATATCCACAGGGTGAAGACCAGGAGGGCTCACAAACAATTTTCGCAACGAACTCGAAGCCGACAAAATTTGCACCAGGGCTAACTCCCACTCCTATGTTATTACCTCTTCTTCTTGTGGCTGCTAGTTCTTCTCTCCCAGGCCAAAAACATGTCCTGATTTGATGTCAATCTAAATTTCAATTTTATTTCCGAATAAGACAACCATCACAAGTTTGTCGTCTAATTAACATTCATTGTCTGAAGAATAAAAGAACTCTCCCAAACTCTTGTCTAGTATTCCTCAGGAATTTTGGCAAATTACACAGAAATTAGTCTTAAAATGTTTTACTACAACATCATATTTACTGTAATGTTACTCGTCTTACATTTTAATTCTTACACAGTGAATAGGTTAATCTCCTGAGAGAATCTCTTCAAGGGCACGTCAATAATCCTACCTCTACATACTGGTCCAAAGTCCATAAGAGGTTGCTCAAAGCACAAGTGGCACCGGAAGCTTCACAAATCCTTTGGAGTTAACTTTGAAATTTTCTCTAAAGACCTTGGTCAATTGTGTCTCCCAGTAAACCTATTGCTTAATGGGAAATGTTAAGAACTAAAACAATTATTAACATTACAGTAGGATGCTACCATCTTTCACAAACTTTACTGAACAAGCAACGGAGAGGTATAACTTGGTTCTTCTATGGTTTGCAGCACATAAAAACAATAGATGCAGTAGACTTTGCATTGTTACATCAAAAATGAGATTTCTATTGGGGCAATCACAGCAGATATCATGTAACTGAGAAAATGGTTGAATTCTGATACTGTTTAGAGTAGGTTCTAGCAGGTAGTTGCTAATTCCAATAGCAACTCCTTGTTGAGAGATATACATCACTGGCCATTCCATCAGAATCCTTGCTTAATAACCGGGAGTTGATGCTTCCTGGTGTAACACCTTTTAAATCTTCATACTACTTCCGAATTTTCAATAGGTAAGCTTTTGCTTCAGTTTACGAGGAATTGGTGAAATTTGTTTTGGGACTGGCGGTTCCACGATGGAAATAAAGTTCATTTGTCATGGATAACTTTGTCAAGGCCAGATACTAACACAGCCCTTTAGCAAAAAACTGCCTTCTTTACACTAGTACTTACCACATTCTCACTTTGGAGATACTAGAGATGAAAAGGACAACTATTGCATGTTTTATTGTTTTTTAATAAAGAGAGTGAGATTGTTTGGCCTCAACAATACCTTCCCCCTTAGCAACTAAATTCTAAGTTTGGAGAACTTACAGGAAACACTGGGCAATTGATCTTCCACAACTGTTACCTAGGAAATAAAAAGTTATGTCACCTAAAGCCTTGTGAGCCCTTCTGTGCTTCATATTCTCATGATTATCATTTGTATATTGAGTTCGAATTCAATGGTTGCATAATAGAATATCACGTAATGACGGTTTGACAGTTTACAACCTTGTTTAAAGAGGATGTGAGTAAAATAACACGCAAGAGTGATTTATCAACGGGCCCGTAGCCACGGGGGAGGGGGGGGCATTTCGGGGCAATGCCCCACCAAAAATATTTCTGCCCCAACAGATGAAAGTTGAACTGCTTTGTGATTTCTTGGTAAAGATATGGAAGTAAACAGTAAATATTTTCATCCACTGCAGTGATGCTGAAACTGGTTGCAGATTTTTCAGTTCAAAATTTGTATACCCCTTATAACCTTTGATATCTTTCAAATATTGATAGTGAATATCCATATCCAGTCATTTATTTTTTTCTCTATTATATATTTGTAAAGTAGTAATAAACTAATCAGTATTGGGAATATACGTGCTAAGCATTATATCGAACTGGCAGCACTGGCTTGGAACCCCGAGATAACGTGGTCCCAAGCAATTTTCACAGACACACGCCCACACCACAGTAATTCTGGTGACGTGAATTTTAGGCACTCTATATATGGTGACGCTTTGTCAGTTTTTATCTTTAAAATAGCTTCAAAGAACGGTCTACATGCAATTTTACAGGCTTGGGAGTAAGTGCCATTGCTGCAATCTGTAAGCTTGCCTTTGAAAAAATTCACTGTAGGCGGCTACGCGACAAACACCGCCTTGGGGTGCCGGCTCCGCTAAGATAGTACACCGGAAATTAGGAGAAAATTTTATGCCCCCTCAATCACAATACTTGCCCCCCCCCCCCAAATGTGAAGCTGGCTACAGTCCCGGTTATCAAAATAGCAATGCAAACGAAAATCATGTCGATGACCTCGAAAAGTCAAGCTATATCACTCCCGTTGCTTTTTTTGCTAAAATTATGTAACTTGTAAAAGTAATAAAAGCCCCTAAACCAAACGCTCTTTGTTACAGATTCAGAGTTTGGAGGCAGAAATTTCAATGAAATTCATTCCATTAGTGTGTGGCCCCACAAAAAATTGCTTGCTTTAAGGGCACTTTCGACTGGAAATGAGTTTTCTTCCTTTTCAATCGCCAATGTCTCAAAAACCGAACACACGATCGGCTCAAATTTCTCTAGAACGCTAAAATTAAGTTCCTATTTCGCTTTTAAAAAATGACGTTGGTCTGACCCATACGTTCCTACTTGATGGTTGAAAATTTACATGTAGATCTAGACTTCGCTCACGTATTAGTGGCATTTTGAGATCAGAGTTCCTGGAACTGTGTACAATGGGATTATGGAAATGAATTGTATTGAAAATACTGTGTCAAGCTCCATACAGTATAGTGCAATACAAGTACTATTAACTCCAGTAGGTTAGTTTATGGTTTCCGATGTTCAATATTACGGATATTCACTCAACGAATATTCCGCAGGTAGAACGGAATTTCGAAATAGAGTTAAGCATGGGTTGCGGTTAGCCCAGAACAACAACAGTACCTGACAACGATGTTTCGGTGTTGACCTTTTCAATGCAGCAAAATTAACGAACAAGATTCATGTATTTTGTTTTTTTCAAAATTACCAAAACTGAAGAAGGAAGTCGCCCTGCAAGCAGGAATGTATTTGTCACGTGTTTGGTGTGCTGTAGGATTGCTTGCCATCGACGTGCACGTATTTTAATTTACTTATTATCCTAAAAACGCATTCAATCGATCATAGGTTATTAAATCTGTAAAATGGGATCTGAACGTGCTCTAAAAGCACTGGAAAGATTGTACCTCACTCTATTCTCAGCTTCGGTTTTTGGTAAGTATTTTACTATATTTCGAGAGGAAGTGAAAGTTGAAAGTTTAGGAGGCCTGGGGTGTTGAGAACATACAAACTTTGCAAACACTCATGCACCTTCCTAAGTAATGCGTATCGTAAGTTTTCAACATTTTCTTTTTCGTTAATGTTATGTTTTGTGTTAACCCCTTTGTTTAAATGCAAAGTAGCCCAATTTAATTTATCATGGCCGGCCACTGCAAGTTAACCCACTCACAAGAAAACGTTAATCAAACTTTAGAACGGCACTTTCCGGGGGGGGGGGGGGGGCTGCTGATAAGGTAATGCTGCACGTCCATTTCGACAGATAATTTGCTCTTTATACTGCTCGCCTCTGAGGGTAAACTTCCCTACGAAAGATGTACGAAAGGGGATGTAAATTCACCGAGGTCGATTGCAGACTTTAGAAAAACGGAGTGTAGTTGGATGAAGAAAAAACGGTGTTGTTTTCATTTTCCTCCGCATACAGCCCAAGCGCGTGCCAAGAGATCCTTCACAATGTTGTTTACAACAACTATATATTATTATATATATATATATATATATATATATATATATATATATATATATATATATATATATATATATATATATATATATGTAAGGTCAAAGTACTGCGTAGCACTTATGAAGTAGGTAGGTAAAAATGAAGTAGTAAATAGTGCTAAAAGTTTGTGATAAATTCCACGACGTTTCGGGTTTAAGCCCTTCATCAGGTGGCAAAAATGCAACTGATCGTTGACACGGCCAAACGTACAATTTAAAACAATACACCAATAAAATTGGGCACGGTAAAACTCGGCTAGGAAAACAGACAGTGTTTAAGTGGTTACACACAAGTCAAAACAATGCAGGAATTGCTGCGTTATAACAGTTCAAGTCTAACGTTCAGACCATGTGGGGACAGGGTTCCAAGTTTCATGATTAGGCGGTTTTTCGGCAGCTAGGGCGGTCATGATCGGAACCTCGACACTCCCCCACCCCCCCCCCCCCCCCCCCCCCCCCCCCCCCACCCCCCCCCCCCCCCACCACCCCCCCCCCCCCCCCCCCCCCCCCCCCACCCCCCCCCCCCCCCCCCCCCACCTCCCACCCACCCCCCCCCGCACCCCCCCCCCCCCCCCCCCCCCCCCCCCCCCCCCCCCCCGCCGCCCCACGCCCCCCCCCCCCCACCCCCCCCCCCCCCCCCCCCCCCCCCCCCCCACCCCCCCCCCCCCCCACCCCCCCCCCCCCCCACCCCCCCCCCCCCCCGACCCCCCCCCCCCCCAGAAGCCCCCCCCCCCCCCCCACCCAACCCCCCCCCCCCCACCCCCCCCCACCCCCACCCCCCCCCCCCCCCACCCCCCCCCCCCCCCACCCCCCCCCCCCCCCACCCCCCCCCCCCCCCACCCCCCCCCCCCCCCACCCCCCCCCCCCCCCACCCCCCCCCCCCCCCACCCCCCCCCCCCCCCACCCCCCCCCCCCCCCACCCCCCCCCCCCCATATTTTAAAAGGGAGAAAAACATTTAAACGTTTTTATTTTCGAAAACCCCCCCGGTGCATTTCCTTGGGCCTTTGATATAGGTTTTTGGAAAAGGGGGAAAAAAGGGAAAAAAAAATTAATTTAAACTTTTTAAGGGAAGATTAAAAAAATTTTTAATTAAAAATTAGTTAAAAAAAACCACTTTGAGATAAGACTAATTAAAAGGGGTTTTTTACCATTAAATAAAAATTTTGAGGTAATTTTTTTAAAAAATTTAAAACAATTTTAACAATAATAAAAACCCTGAAGATAAAAAATTTTTTTACAAACTTTTTTTAATTAAATTTCAAACCTTAAAAAATTAAATAAAAAAATAGAAACCTTCCGTAAAAGTCCAAAAGTGCCTTTAAAAAGCAATTCATATTTTTAATTAAAAAAATTTTATTATTAAAAATTTAAATTCAAAAAACAAGGTTTTAATTAGTTTTCAATTAACCTCTATATCCCCAAAATAAAAAGGTTGTTTTTTGGGCCCATTTGAACCTTCTAAATTTGTTTTAAATTTCCGGCTTTCAATTTAAAAAAGGAAAAACAAATTTTAATATTTTATAAAAGGAATTCTTTGGGAAATTCATCAAAAAGTTAACACCGAAATCGTTTTGGTAGTACCCAGAATTATTTCCAAAAGGGCCAAATAATCTTTTCAAATACCTGAAAAATTCCAAAAGTCCCTAAACCCGTGTTAAAAATTTTTCAAACCCCAAAAGAACCTGGGGAAAAGGGGGGAAAGAACGGGTGGAAAGAGGAATTTTGTTTTGGGAAAAAAAAGGGTATTTTGGTTTTGAAAAATAAAATTAAAAAGGGGGGGATGATTAAAGTCGGACACTTAAAAAGTTTCTTTTATTTTAATAAATTTAAATTCCTTTAAACACGGAAGTACGGACCTAAAGAATGTTATAAAGATTTTCCATAAATGGTCACCATTTATTTTGTTTTAAAGAATTTTTTAAAAAAATTATTAATTTTGATTTAGGGGGAAAACTTTAATTTTTTTCCTATGTTAAAAAAAATCAAAGGGGAAATATCAGTGGTTATAAGGGCAAAAAACTGATGGGAAGTGGAAGAGTTTAAACTTGTTTTCCCCCCCTTGGATTATGGGAACTCCCTTGTAGGCCTGTTAACCCCTAAAGCCCTTGATATGAACCGGCTGGAGAATTATTAAGAAAAACGGGTTTGGCTCCTATTAGGGGGTTTTTGTTTTAATAACAATTTAAAAACATTTTAAATTAGATATTTACGATATGAATAAAAATTTAATTTTTTAAATTTCTAATCCCAAGATGGAATGAGGGGGTTTAAAAAACAAATAATTACGTGGAAAATTAAATTGCTACAAATTAAAAGTTCTAGAGGCAAATTAAGTAAAACCATTTGTTCCTGGAATGTAATTGTTTTAAAAAAATTCCGATAAAATAACCCGAAAGGGGCGGGGGAAATTCAAAAAATTTCCCAAAATTAAAAAAGCAAATTTAATAGGGTTTAAGCGAAATTTTAAAATTTGTGCCAGTCTTTCCTTGTTTACTTCAGCAAATTTTGAGGTATTCTTCCAATTTTAATTATTGTGTCAATGTATTTCCCCAAAGTTAACGTGGCCTCTTTTTAACCGGAATAGGAAAAAAGTTCAATTTTTAAAAGGAAAACACGGAAACACATATGTTTCCTTTTAATTATTTAGGAAGGTTTTAAACAGAAGAAATAAGGAGGTACTGTTGCTTTTAAGCCCTCAACTTCCCCCACTTAAATTAGAATGTTGTCTTTTAATTAATTGCCATTTTTTGTGGTTTGGAAGAAAGGAAATTAAAGGCAGAAAAACTTTGGACCATCGCATCTCAAATTAAGGAAAAATTACTCAAAAAATAACAATTAAAGCCGTCGGGTGGGAAACCTGAAACTTGTATCGGTATTAGTTCTTACGTTCCGGCTTTAAAGGCTAAATTTTTGGGGTTTTAAAACAATGTTTAGTTGGTTGCCGATGATTATTTTAATTTCTTGATAATAAGTCTTCTTAATTCTAAAAGTAAATAATGTTTTTAAAATCTTTTTTGGTGGTTTAAAATTTTTAAAAAAAAATTTTGGGCAGCGATTTTTTTAATTTTCCCTTTTCCCCTTTTTGGTATTTAAACTTTAGGATTTAAAATTTAATAACCAGAATTAACTTTCCCCCTGAATTTTTTTTTTGGGGAAAAACCAATTGGAGAGGTTATGAGTTTTTAAATGGGGGAAATAAAAAAACCTAAGTATTTTTTGAACAAAAGGGATTCACCGGGATTTCTAGAAACCCTTCTGAAATAAGTTCCCGTGGTTTTTGGAATTTTAGCATAAGTTTTGATATTTTGGGAAAAATATTATTTTTAAAATAAGGTTCCTTCCCTAAGTTAAAACCTTTTAAAAATTTTTAACATGCCCAAAGTAGCGGTTCCCACCTTCCAGGAACCGTTTGTCCAAGGCCCATCAAGGTCCCCCAAAATAATTTACCGAAAAAGTAACCCAGGGAACGGCGTTCCCAGACTTTCGAAAAATACATTGGGCCAAAAGAAGGGCCCCAAATAATTTAGGCCGGAAAAGGGAAAAGCGGGTCCCTGATTTTTACCTTATCCGTAATCCTTTGGAGGCTTCAGGAGGTTGGAGTAGCGGCTGGCCAAAAAATCAGACTTTTTAAGAAATAATCAAAATTTCATTTAATGAAAGAGTGAAAATTACTCCAAAAGGGTGAGTTTACCCCTCCAGTAAAGGGGACCCGGGGTTAGTAAATTCACTCAAGGGGGGCTTTTAAAACCCTTTATAATACTCTATTTATGGTTGCACCCAACCGAGAAAATCACTACTAATGGCAAATACAGTCCTCGATAATTTCCAACTTTTCATTTGAGGTAATGTACTTCATTTTGTCGAAATTTTTCCAGGCTCCAAAAAAAAATTCCCCAAAAGGTTTTGGCCCGGGGGCCAGGGAAAGGGAAAAAACCCCCCCCCCCCGAAGTTTGGGCGGGAAAAATTGGAAATTTTCAAGGGGGCGGGAATTTTTTTAAAAAATTTTAAACCCCTTTTCGAGCAACTTATGTCAGGACAGGGGAGTTGCCTCTAGTGGAAATACCCTGGTAGAATGTCGCACCCCTTCTTTGTTCGATGAAAAAAATAAACCACTCTAGCAGTATTTAGACCATGTTTAAGTTTCCATTAAAAAACACACTCATATTAACCTCTCGCCTAAATGGGGAAATCTATTCTGCAAAAAAAGGAACAAAATATACAGAGGGACTGCCAAATGTTCTTTATCTGTTGTTGATTTGTAATGTAAACGTTAAAGATGGACCGAAAGTGGATATAATACCACAAACGGAAGTACAAGGAAAGATCGTTAAACACACCAACCTGGCAGTGCTCACCACAAAATTACTGCTCCTATAACTATAAATAATAATAACCTTACCAAAAATGAAAGCATCGTTTTGTAAACAGAAGCAGCCTTAAAATTTATTTATGAAGAAGTTAAGAAAGTGGGGGAAAAAAAAAACTTTCGGGGAAATTACCATTGGTAAAGCAAATGTGAAAAAAATCCCACTGCGTCGGCAATTACCAATCGTAAATCACAATATTGCCATTAAACCCCTACAAACAATTTGAATAGGCCCCTTAAAAGTACGCGACGGTTAAAGCAACTTTAGTATACACGAGTTGACGTCAATAGTCTTGTCAATGGCTTTCGTTTATGCCCTGACTCGTGCGTATTTACATTTCTCGTCTTTTATGATGATAAATGTCATCTCTCACGTGGGATATTTTGATGTATGCGTATCGGTCCACGCTTCGCTGGACTTCTCGTCCTGCGCGTTCTTCTTACATAACAGTAGCACAAAAAATTCGGCATATAGTTATATTTCAGAGGAGAGGACATATGATTTCACAGTTTCATCTGAACACTGACGCGGCTACAGCAAGTGATGATCGCATGAAAACGCCGAAGGCGAACATCGTAAGGCTTCCCGCTGTATCTCTGCTTCGTTGCCTCAAGCTCGTTGCCATAGGAATTTAATTAGCGGGAAGGAAGGAAAACATCTCGCGTGGTTTGCCCGTGAAAATATCACCATTTTAACGAACATTCGAGGCGATCTAAATGCAACACGTTACATAGGTTGAGAATAAAAAGCAAACAAACGTATACTCTCGCCAAAAAAATACGATTGACATCAATTAATTTAAACATAAGAAGAATATCTAATCAGGTACAAAAAAATTGCTGAAGTGAATAACAAGGATAAAGACATGGATATCCAAACCATCATTCGAACTGGTCAGTCGGAAAGTCGAGCTGATGCTAATCATGTGATGCCATTTGCCTTAGGAGAATATAAGTTTCGTAAGATTGTTACTGTCTCGTAGAAACGTTTTCTCAAACCCGCCGCCTTCTCGGTGTAACTCGTTTCATCCAGGAAGTTAAATAGACAAACCAATGTTCACAAAATTTTCCAAGAACCGGATCAAATCGTGAATCAACAATATAAATGCTTTCTCGAAAATTCTCTTTCAATGTACTCTATGGAATTCGCTGTACGATATGAATTCATGTATATTTAGGTCGTTCCACGGTAATAGTATACTAGCTGGTTCAAAGCGCGCGGGTCAATTTTGACCAATAGATTACCTTGCGATTGTATTCTCAATAGTATACATTGTGCAGTGTCACGATACGTTCTCGCTAATAAATCATCAAACGGCCTCATACATGATCTTTGTAAAATTGTATTCCACAGAACAGCCTGCGCCCTTTTTATTCAAATGGAGACAGATTTACAGGAGGTCTCCTAGCGGGGGGGGGGGTTACTTGAATCATCCTCCACCGCCCGGGTCGATATCAACCTTCCCCCGGTTGGTGACTGTCAAAGGGGTACTCCACAGGCTATCGGAAGGCCAAGCAGGCGTCGAGTGAACCATCAACGTCGGCGGGACGAAGCACGATGTATGTGGAAGACTCTTGCCAGACCTCTCCACCTCCCGTCTGGGTCGACTGCGATATGCAGACCACACACGAGACAATTGATGTCTCTTTGTGATGATGACAATCTGCAGACGAAACGAATACTTCTTTGACAGGACATCCCAATTCGTTTGGATCGATTTTAAATTTTTCGAAACATGCGAAAAGTTACACCAGACAGAGGACATGTGCCCGTTGGCATTTTAGTAACGGATTTAGAGTACTGGGTTGGGTTTATGAATTTATACCTTGGAACCTTGTTGCCAGTAATAGGTACCACCAGAGAAAAAGGAAACAGGT
Source organism: Holothuria leucospilota (assembly GCA_029531755.1). Classification (NCBI taxonomy): domain Eukaryota; kingdom Metazoa; phylum Echinodermata; class Holothuroidea; order Aspidochirotida; family Holothuriidae; genus Holothuria; species Holothuria leucospilota. The sequence goes on from CM055976.1 coordinate 50,951,141, forward strand.
AGGGGAGGGGGGGCCTCGAACTGAGAAGTTTGGGGGAAAACCCTCAGGGCAAAGAACCCAACAAGAAGATGGATTCAGTAACAGCTGGTGCGGACAAAAACGAAGGCAAGTTGTGGCGACCTTATGGAAAAAAAACCTAATTCTTCCAAAGCTGCCAGGGTGAGTTGTTTTCGAATTATAGAAAAGTGTTCGTGAAACTGGTCTTCTCAATTTAAAGGGCCAAAATGGCATTGTCCCCAATTGAAACAATTACCGCATAATTCAGGTGACTTGTTCCATGGGATAACTCTTACATTCATGTGACACACATATGCACTAAGCTCTCAACTTTAGTGCAGAGTTACTAGTTTCACCTTAATTTCCAATACTTATGTTTGAAACAGTGTGAAACTCACATTCTTGAAAGAGGAAACAAGTGAAGATTTGAAATTGTTTTAAAACTAATGTTGGGGCAGCGAACTACTCGCTTTTAGCCAATAATGGCAGATGCATTGATAAACGTCAGTACTTCTGAATTTACTTCAAGTAAACTTGAGCGTTTCTCATTCGTTTTCCCCACCCCCCCCCCCAAATCCATTCTCTCTTAATCCAAAAGAGTGAAATTAGGGACGGATCAAAAATTAAGACTAAATATTTCATAGCTAAAGAGTGAGAATGACTTTTTTTGGATAAAAATCTTCAATTCAAATTTCGATTAGTTCCCTAATTTTACTAATAAAGAGCTGACTTTTCACTCTAAAGGTTAAAGAGAGGTTGTTACATTGACATACTCGACATTATAAATTTAAAATAACAAGAAGAGATCAACAAGATTTTATATTAATCTGGTTGGGATGTAAGAGGGCCCTGGAATGGAGGTTAATCAAGTTGCGTTTTTCATAAATAAGAAAAAACCTATGTATCGTTTAAGCTGTGTCTCTAGATTAACATTCAAAATGTATTCAAAAAAAATTGGTGTATCTGAAATTCACAGCAGGCTTTTACGAAAATGTAAGCAGACCATCATTACAAATGGATTTCCACTTTATCAAATTTACGTTGGCCTCAAATGCCTTGACGGCGACAAGGAGAAACCAGGTCTTAATTAGGAGCATCTCAAGTAATAATTTTGAATCAATTTAACGTGATAATTTACACCAGTTCCCTTAAAAAAATGTAGCTACTTATGTGGAGTGTTGTAAATTATTGTAACCAAGACTTAACTTTTTTTTTGTTGCTTGCTAGAATTGGGTTACCGTACTGTATTTTACTGGAATCCTATCTTCAGTGCCGCCTTGCACTTTGAAAATATGAGATTTACTTCACTGAAGGTAAATTATGACTTTATTTGGGACAGTAATCCACTACGTGACTTCTAGTTATGAGTGGGTATCAAATTCTCTCGTATTTCATTTACAATGGAGTCTTCATCTTATTACCAAAGCTGAAATGAGGATAATTTCTTTCTTATCACTGGTGATTACAAGCACCAATGCCTAGTACATCAATAAACAATAATCGCTTGGACCAATTTTAAAACAACTCAACATACATGAGTGATATAGATAGTTTTAATTCAGAACCTAATAAACTGTGTTTGATGTTGTCTTGACGGACCAACTAAGCCCAGGACGATGTTTTCATTACAGTTAATAGTCAACGTGAAACAATTAAGAGATCGATAATTGCAGGACGACAGTCCATTACGTTGAGTGAGGGAGAAGATAACGAATGGACTACAAAGGCTGCAGTCGCTGCAGTCAAATCCTAATCATATTACGTACTTCTATCAAGGTGTAAATGGAACGGGACATGTGGCTGTGTAGAATACACGATTGTTGCTAATGAAACAGATGCAACGCGTGCTAGGTAGGGAGGACTTCGTTGCGGAGACATTGTTTATTCTCACAGTCAAAGTCAGCTGGCCTTTGAATTGGGAAATTTTGTGATAGTCACAAAAAAACTGATGTGTTAGGTAAAAGTAATAAAGGATGGTGTTTTGAAATATGTTTCTTCCAGTAAGAATTCGAAATCGTCTCGAAGGGATTTACGGCCATCGCCTTTGTCAGTAGAGAAAAACTAAACCCAATAAATGCATATGATAAAAATGGATTTATGTGATACAGGGAATCTTGTGATATAAGTAGTAAGATCACATGAGGGTAATATAAAAGATAAATGGCGTCTGAGACTCCTAAAGCATACTCATGGCACTACATCTGTGCAAAATCCATCAATTTTTGTAGTGAGGATTCAATGATGCAGGAAAGGTGTAAATGAATTAGACACCTTGGTCCTTATCATGGAAACCTGGTGTGAAGACTACCGTGAAGAAGGAACTTACGGCCAAAATTCTATGCTGCTGCCGTTGCCTCTTGACTTCAGAAATAGTGGTTGAGAATAGAAACGATAATGGAGGTTCTTTCAACAATAATTTTTTTTTTCATGCTTTAGTTAAAAAAAAAAAACCCAGAGAAAAAATGAAGAAGAGGGCCATACTTTGTAAATGGTTTGCGCCTGACAAAATTATATGTTGAATGTCCGCCTAATATACCTATAAAAAACGAAAGACATGTACACTGAAACACCGTAACCATCGTCAGCCCTAAAGCAGTATTAAAACAAATACCAGTAGGGTTGCAAAAATAACTGTCTTTTTACTCAAGTCTACGCTATGGTCAGTGAATATGCACATGAATTTAAAACTACGAAACATAATGAAAAGCTAACAGGAACAGTGACAGAGAAGCTAACGCTATTAAGTTAGTTGGGGGTTACAACATCTGAGGGCACTCACCAAAATTCGGACATCTTTTCTTAGGGAGCAATGGTGAAGGGGCCGTTGGAGAAGCAATGTGCAAGCCCGTGTCTACTTCATGCTACTCCTTCAGAAGGTAATTGCTGTGTGGGGGGGTGGGGGCGAAAATCCTTGGTTGCGTCCAGCGACGTGCTGTCTCCAGTGGAGATCAGCGGGGCTCCACTTTTGGAAGCTTTAGGGTTATTTCGAAATTGTGGGCATTAGAACTGAACATATTCCACATGGCACTTGATGCGCACTACTCAGGACCACAAAAATGACATATTGAACTCTTTCAGACCTAACAGCCTATGCAAAACAGTTGCATAACGTAGCAGGCTCTATAGAGGCAATTCCTTGTTAAAGTCAATGTTAAGCACTTAAAGGGGTACTAAGCAAATCGAGTACCGCTTCGGCGGACGTAATGCAAGAGCCTGAATGGACGTATGGAGCTTGTAGGATAATGGTGGGTGTGCTCTAATGGTACATTCTTTATGGGAGGTTTGATACAATGATATCACTCCAAGCTGCTCCCAAGTTTACATAAACAACAGACAACCCTGTATTCTGGAAATATTCGCCTTCTGGGCTGAAAAATATCGCGTTTAAGACAATGCATTACGTTGGAAGCTGTTTGTGTCAAACAAAAGAATAGTCATTTATTCTGGCTTCCCGATGAAGTTTGCATAATTATCAAATTATACCGGGAAAAGTGGAGGAGAAAGAGAAAGCATAACCACCACCCCGTGACACTTCTGCTGTACGGTAATGCTGATTACACGACTGGGCAAAGTCGGTGCTTAATGGCAATGGCATTAATACGTCTACTTCAGAACGTTGCCCCTATCCGTGGAAAGTAGGTTTTTCCTATTGACAATGGAGAGGCGGTCTTGGAGTTTGCCGGCCTCTGTCTCCCATGGAATATCAGTCATAAGGAAAGTTAGTGAGAAAAATTGCACGGAGCCAGAGGCAAACGCCCTCAACATTTATGATGATCTGATTTACGTAATTCTCCTTTTGATGATGACAAGGTCACCTTGGAACTCGGCTTTGCCCCTGCCGTTGTCAGATTATCCCATAGATTAAAAACAAAAAACAAAACAAACAAAAAAAAAATCCAGGGTAAAATGGCTCTGCCAAGAGCCAGCCTTGATCCTGGGTGCTCACAACATTAAAAATGGAGGAATGTAAAAGTCATTGCTGACTAACCAGAGTAAAACTGTACTGTCTGAAGGAATGTCTCAGTTATCAACTGTGTTTAGATAATCTAGGGTGAGTCCTCATGGAATGTAAACGGGCAGAGGAGTTGCTAGCAACGTCCTGTTTGGGGTGAGGATGCCATATCCCCTTTACGACTTGCATACTTCACTCAGAACAATACCAAACCAGCTTTGAAGTCTGCGACCATGTAACAAAAACAGACAATGTACTATGTAGGCAAAGTAAGCCTATGTCACACCCTGTGCTCGGAGTAAATGTACATTCCACTATAGCTGTCACATTGATAAAGCTACTTATTCGTTTAGGTAGTTGGCTCTTTTTCTAATTTGAACGAACGAAGTGGAGTCACAGACAGGTTATGGCTAACGTTAGCCTAACAATAAAGGTGCGTACAAGAGAATGAATTTTCAAGGTATATGTCACGTGACATTTTAGGAGATCCCTTCCATTAAATAGTAAACTTTGATCGTTACACGCCTTTTAAAAGTCCACTTCGATATTTTGTTCATAAATCAAGATAATCCTGTTTGAAAGAAAGGTTAGTCTTGTGAAGAAAAAACTTTCATTTCATTTGAAGGTTGATAAATTGTTGTGTTACACCGGTAAGATTGCTTTCAAAACCACTTTATGATCCCTTGCCGCTTACAGAGTGCACCTAGTGTGTGTGTTGTCTGTGTGTTCTGAACACTTGGATTGTAAACAGTTATCTCCAAGATAGCAATGATGGATACTTTTCATACTTGTACATGGATTGACTAATATTTATGGACAAAAAAATCCGTATTGTTTTCGGTGAGGTTAAAATGGTTATTTATAGATCACGAGAGGTCATTAAAGGAAAACCTTTAGTAAACTTGATTTCTCTAGGTACGAAAGCATGGATAATTTTCATTCTTGGCATGTTTTTGCGTTATAGTAAAAACGCACCTTATTGTCTCGTTGGTAGAGGGCAAAGGTCATCTGAGCGTCACCTGAGGTAAAATATGGCGTAATACATTAATGTTTCGTATTGAGAGGGAATTGCTTTTTAGTGAAGTCAGAGGGTATTTGAGGTCACCAGAGGGCAAACAAACGCAAAACCTTGGAAAAAACGATATTTCAAACATGGATGATGGATGCTTTTCATATTCGTATATCAGATTTATCATTTAAGATTGGAGAACGAATTTATGAGTTTGGTTCGGAAGTCAAAAGGTCATTCTGAGGGCCCCAGAAGTAAAACTATTGAAAACTGTAAAAACAAAATATCCAGTGGGCGGTACTTCCAAAGTATGTAGTTTCGTGACCGCTGAAAAGGCTGAGGGCTGAAGTTTTGTAACGATTCCAAAGGCTAAAAATATAGATAAACATGATACATATAAATTTGACAAAACATAAAATGTTGCTAAAACTGGTATTCGAATTTTAATCATCTAATTATGAACACATGTGGATGATGCTGTGGCTATTAGATGATTGCCATACACATAACGATTTTGTCGATGGTGTAGTGGGAAAGATGACTCGAAATCTCTCACAGCCGGCCAGGGGTCCAAACTCCCCATCCAAGACACTTCCTCTTGTTCATTTTTTTGTTTGCCATTTTTTGGCGTTCAAAGGTCATATGAGGTCACAGAGGTCAAATTGATTATTATCCCAAGAAGATCAATTTGAGGGATAAACACCAGTGCAAACAAAGCATTCCCTTTCGTCAAGGAATCGCTAAGCTTTAGGCGTTTGCGTTCTTCGTTAACACTGAATAGTTTCCAAGTACCATGAAACGTGATACCAGTGGCAACAATGCAGCATTGTTTAGCATAACTTCATAGAGAAACTTAACGTCAATTATAAGATAATCTTTTTAACCATTAAGTATGAGGTAATAGGATAATATGTGATAAGAAGATGCGTTATTATTAAGACTTTATGTTGGGACAAATGATCCTCAAAACTGGGGCAAATTAATATCATAAACTAACCATGCTTTTCCTTAGTCCCTTTATTTATTCGATGTAAATCAACGTGTACAATATGTGTTCATTGCTGCTATACCAAACACTTAGGATTGATGAACCAAGGCTACCAAACATGAGAAAAGAAGGTTTCTTTCCCATGATAATATTCCCATCCGTATACAGTGCGAAGAGACGACTTCTAATGGTGTCTACTAAAACATATGAGCGTAAACCTTGGAAATTTGAAAAAAAATCGACAATGGCTGTTTTTTTGATAACATTAACATTTCTTTTTTAAAAATGCACAATACAACTTTTTAAGGGGCCTTTTTAAAAAAAAACTCTGCCCACTAACTTATTCCCAGTATCCAAATACTGATGTTTTTAACCCCCGGTTTAATCGAAAAAAATTCATTGGAATGTGAGCAGACCATGAAGTTAAAGAAAACAGTTTGACATTTTCCTCTGTCAGCTTGCCTAAGAAAAGAGATCAGTCAATGTATGTAAAGGTAATAAGGTTCTATACGTTGTTTGTAATTAATTTCTCTCGTTAAAGTAACCGCACTTCCTGTGCACATTCTAACCTTCCCCCCCCGGATCCCCAAAAATACTCCTCCAGAAATGAGGAGAGTTCGGCAAATGTATGTAAACAAAATGTGGAAAAAAACCTTTTTTTAATTCAACCCACATCATTTTAATGTGGGTGTGAATTAAAAAAAGGTTTTTTCCACATTTTGTATTACATACATTGCCGAACTCGGGCGTCATTTCTGGAGGAGTATTTTGATCGAAGGTTAGAATGTGCCACAGGAGTCCTGTCAGTGAGGTACTTAAACGGAGAGAAAAATTATTACAGAACACGTATAAGAAACTTTAGTTACTTTACATACCTTGACTGATCATTTTCTTAGCCAAGCTGACAGAGGAAAAATGTCAGACGGTTTTCTTTAAACTTCATGGTCTGCTCCATTCCATTTTTCATTAAAAACCGTGTTTTAAACATCAGTATTGTGGATACTGGGAATAAAGTTAGTGGGCAGAAGTTTTTTTAAAAAGGCCTTAAAAAGTTGTATTGTTAAATTTTTAAAAAGACAAAGTGTTAATTTGTTACACCCATGGCTATTTTTTTTACAAATTCAAGGTTTAGCTCATTGTGTAGTAGATACCATTAGAAAGTCGTACTTCCTTAGCAATGTATACGGAATGGGAATATTTTCATGTAAAGCTACATCTTTTCTCAGGTTTGGTAGCCTTTGTTACAATCAATCCTAAGTGTTTGGTTATACATCAAGGAACACATATGTACACGTTGATTTAATCGAAAATAAAGGACCTAAGGAAAAAGCTAATGGCTAAGTTATGATAATTAATTTGCACCCGTTTTCGAGGATCATTTGGTCCCAACATAAAGTCTTAATAATAACCCGCATCTTCTTATCCATATGTTATCATATTACATCAACTTAATGGTTTAAAAGATTATCTTATAATTGGACTTAAAGTTTCTCTTGAAGTCTGCCGAAACAATGCTGCATTGTTGCCACGTGGTATCACGTTTCATGGTAATTGAAACAATTCAGTGTTAAACGAGAAACCCAAAAGCCTAAAGGGAACTTAGCGATTCCTTGGACGAAAGGAAAATGCCTTTGTTGCACTGAGGTTATCCCTCAAATTGAAGTCCTTGTTGGGATTAATCAATTGACCTCTGGCTGACCTCATATGACCTTTTGAACGCCAAAAATGGAAACAAAAAAATGAACAAAGGAAGTGTCTTGGGATGGGATTTGGACCCTGAGCGGCTGTGAGAGATCGTCGAGCACTATCCACTACACCATCAACAAAAATCGTTATCGTGCTATCGGCATATCATCTAAATAGCAACAGGCATCATCACATGTGCTTCATTAATTTAGATGATTAAAACTTGAATTAACATTTCCCCCCCCCATCCCTTCTTATAGCAACATTTATGTTTGTCAAAAATATGTATCATGTTATCTATAGTTTTAGGCTTTGGAATGGTACAAAACTTCAGCCATAACTTTTCAGCGAGTCACGAAACGACATACTTTGGAAGTACCGCCCCATGATATTAGTTTTTAAAGTTTTTCATAGTTATTACTTCTGGTGACCTCAGATGACCTTTTGACTTCCAACAAAAATCTATAAAGATTCCGTTTCTCTATTTAAAATGACTAAAAAATCTATATACAAATATGGAAAACAGTCCATCCATCCAATGTTTGAAATATTCCGGTTTTTTTTTTTTTTTTACAAGGTTTTCGGTTTTGTATGACCTCTGGTGACCTCAAATACACTCTGACATCCACTAAAAAACAATTACTTTCAATAACGAAACAATATGTCTTACGCATTTTTTACCTAAGGGTGACCTCAGATAACCTTGCCCTCTACCAAAAGACAATAGGTTCGTTTTAACTATAACGCAAAAAATGCCAAGAATGAAAAGTATCCATGCTTTTTACCTAGAGAAATCAAGTTTACAAGGTTTTCCTTTAATGAACTTCTAGTGTGATCTAAAATATTTTTACCTCCACCGAAAACAATACGGATTTTTGTCATTAATATAGTAAATCCATGTACCAAGTATGAAAAGTATCCATCCTTGCTATCTTGAGATAACGTGTTTACAATCCAAGTGTTACAAACACACAAGACAAACACACACCATAGGTGCACTCTTACGCGGCAAGGAATCATAAATGGTTTTTTTGAAAGCGCGGGGGAAATATACGCGTGTAACACAACCAATTTGCAAACTTCCAAATTGATGAAAGTTTTCTTCACAAGACTAACCTTTCTTCAAAACAGGATTATCTTGGATTTATGAACCAAAAATATCGAAGTGGACTTTAAAAGGCGTGTAACGAGCCAAAGTTTACTATTTAATGAAGGACTCTCCTTAAAAATGTCACTGAAAAATTATACCGTTGAAAATTCATTCTCTTTAGCACCATTTATTGTTAGGAGCTAACGTTACCATAACCTGTCGTTGACTCCAAACTTTTCGTTTCAAATTAGAAAAAGAGCCAACTACCTTAAACAAATAATTAGCTTGTACAATGGTCGACAGCTATTTTAGTGGATTGTAAATTTACTCCGAAGCACCGGGGGACATTCGGCCTTACTTTGCATACATAGTAACATTTATCGGGTCTCATGGTTTCGCAGGCTTCAAAGCTGGTTTGTATTGTTGTCTGAGTGAAGTATGCATAGTCCGTTAAAGGGGATATGGCATCCTCACCCAAAACAGGAAGTTGCTAGCAACTCTCTGGCCCTGTACATATGAAAGGAATAAACCCTAGATTTCTAAACACAGTTGATAACTGCAGCCATTCCTTCAGCCAGTCCAGTTTTACTATGGTTAGTCAGCAATGACTTTTACATTCGCCATTTTTTTAATGTTGTGAGCAACCAGGATCAAGGCTGGCTCTTGGCAGAGCCATTTTACCCTGGATTTTTTTTTTGTTTTTTTTGTTTTTTGTTTTTAATCAATGGGAAAAAATGACAACGGCAGGGGCCAAGCCGTGTTCCAAGGTGACCTTTGTCATCATCAAAAAGGAGAATTACGTAAATCAGAGCATTATAAATGTTTGAGGGCGTTTGCCCTTCTGGCTCCGTGCATTTTATCTCACTAACTTTTCTTATGACCTGATATTACCTGGGAGCCAGAGGCCGGCAAACTTCAAAACGCCTAACTCTCATTGTCAATAGGAAAAAACTACTTTCCACGGATAGGGGCCCGTTCTGAAGTAGACGTATTAAATTCAACTGCCCATTAAACAACGACTGTGCCCAGTCGTGTAATCAGCATTTACCGGACAGCAGGAAGTGTCACGGGGTTGGGGACTGTGCTTTCTCTTCTCCCCCACTTGCCCGGAAATACATTTGGATAAATATGCAAACTTAATCAAGCAAGAATAAAATGACATTATTTTGTTTGACACAAAACAGCTCTCAAACGTAAGTGGCCATAACTGTCTTAAAACGCGATATCTTTTTCAGCCAAGAAGGCACGAATATTTCCAGAATACAGGTTGGGTCCTGTGCTTATGTACTGAGGAGCAGCTGGAGTGATAACATTGTATCAACACATCCATATAAAATGTACCATTAAAACACCCACCCATTATCCTACAAAGCTCATACGTCATCAGCTCTTGCATTCATTACTCCGCCAAAGCGGACTCGGTTTGCTTAAGTACCCCTTTACGGCTTAAACATTGGACATTAACAAGGGAATATGCCCTCGATAGAGCCTGACTACGTTATGCAACTGTTGCATAGGCTGTAGTCTGAAAGAGTTCACAGTGTAATTTTTGTTGGGCCTGAGTAGTGAGCATCAACGTGCCATTTGAAGATGTTCAGTTCTAATGCCCACAATTTCGGAAATACCCTAAGCTTCCAAAAGTGAAGCCACCGCTTTCTCCACTGGAACGCACGTCCTGGACCAACCAAAGGATTTACGCCCACCCCCCACACGCATTACCTGCTGAAAGGTAGTACTATGAAGTAGACACGGGCTATGCACATGGCTTCGTTTCAACGCCCCCTTTCACCATTGCTCCCTAAGAAAGATGTCCGAATTTGGTGGAGTTTGCCCTCAGATGTTGTACCCCAAATAACTTAAATAGCGTTTCACTTCTCTGTCAATGTTCCTGTTAGCTTTCAATTATGTGTCGATAGTTAAATTCCATGGGGCATATTCACTGACCATAGCGTAGACGTGAGCGACAGTTAATTTGCAAACCCTACTGGTTGTTGTTTAATACTGCTCTAGGGCTGAAGGATGGTTGACGGTGATGGTCAGTGGAAATGTTCTTTCGTTTTTATAGGTATATTAGGCGAATTCAACATATAATTGTCAGGCACAACCATGTTTACAAAGTATGCCTCTTCTGCATTTTTTCCTCGGGTTTTTTTTTAAAACTAAAAGCATGAAAAATATGTTGAAAGAAGATCCCAGTATCTTTTTCATATCTCAAACACTATTTTGGAAGTATGCAAGAGGCAACCAGCACAGAGAATTTGGCCGTAAGTTCCTTCTTCACGGTAGTCTTCACACCAGGTTCACCATGACTTTATGGACCAAGGGGGTTTAAAATTCATTTCACACATTTCTGGCAGATTGACTCCTCACTACAAAATTGAATTGAATGCACATGATGTATCGACATGCAAGATGCATTTAGGAGTCTAAGACGCCATTTTCTTTATATTACACCTCATGTGATTTACTACTTATATCCACAAGATTCCCGTAATCACCATAAATACATTTTTATCATATGAAAGTTATTGGGTTTAGTTCTTCTCTACTGACAAGGCATGGCCGTAAATCCCTTTCGAGGACGATTCTCGAATTCTATATTACTGGAACATATGTTCAAAACAACAACCTTTTATGACTTTTACCTAACACAAATTTATTTTGTGACGAGATCACAAAATTTCCCCAATTCAAAGGCAAGCCTGATTTGACTGTGAAGATTAAAAATGTCTCCGCACGAAAAGTCTCCCTAATAGCACGCGTTGCATCTGTTTCATTAGAAACAATCGTGTACTACCACAGCCACAGGCACGTTCCATTTTAAAACCTTTGATAGAAAGTACGTAATATGAGTAGGATTTGACTGCAGCGACTGCCCAAGCCTTTGTAGTCAATTCGTTATCTTCTAACCTCATGAACGTAAGGGGACTGTCGTCTGCAATTATCGATCTCTTAAATTGGTTCACGTTGACATTAACGTAATGAAAACATTCGTACCTGGGCTATTTGGTCCGTCAAAACAACATCAAATCACAGTTTATTAGTGTTCTGAATAACAAACTCAATATAACACTCATGTATGTGAGTGTTTAAAAATTGGTCAAGCGATATTGTTATTGATGTTCTAGGCATTGGTGATTGTAATAATCACCAGTGATAAGAACGAAATTATCCTCAATTAAGCTTTGTATAGATGAAAGGACTCATTTGTAAATGAAAGACGAGGAATTTGATACCCACTCAGGAAACTAGAAGTCACGTAGGATGACTTGTCCAATATAAAGTAATAAATTTACCTTCAGTGAAGTAAATTCTCATATTCAAAGGCAAGGCGGGGCACTGGAAGATAGGATTCCAGTAAAAATACAGTACGGTAACCCAATTCTAAGCAACAACAAAAAAAAAGGTAAGTCTTGGTTAAAATAATTTACAAACACCCAACAATAAGTCAGCTACATTTTTTAAAGAAGGGAACGGTTGGAATTAAGCACTTTAAATTGATTCAAAAGTATCACTTGAGATGTCCCTCTAATTAAGGACCTGGTTTCTCCTTGTCGCCTCAAGGCATTCCTGAAACGACAACGTAAATTGCATAAAGTGGAATCCACTTTGTATGATGGTCGCTTACAACCCCTTTCATTAAAAAGCCTGCCTGTGAATTTCAGATACACCCAAGGTATTTTGAATACATTTTGAATGTTAATCTAGAGACACAGCTTTAAACGATCATAGGTTTCTCTTATTATGAAAAACGCAACTTGATTACCTCATTCCATACCCTTTTCCCCCCCCCCACCCCCCCCCCCCCCCACCCCCCCCCCCCCCCACCCCCCCCCCCCCCCACCCCCCCCCCCCCCCACCCCCCCCCCCCCCCACCCCCCCCCCCCCCCACCCCCCCCCCCCCCCACCCCCCCCCCCCCCCACCCCCCCCCCCCCCCACCCCCCCCCCCCCCCACCCCCCCCCCCCCCCACCCCCCCCCCCCCCCACCCCCCCCCCCCCCCACCCCCCCCCCCCCCCACCCCCCCCCCCCCCCACCCCCCCCCCCCCCCACCCCCCCCCCCCCCCACCCCCCCCCCCCCCCACCCCCCCCCCCCCCCACCCCCCCCCCCCCCCACCCCCCCCCCCCCCCACCCCCCCCCCCCCCCACCCCCCCCCCCCCCCACCCCCCCCCCCCCCCACCCCCCCCCCCCCCCACCCCCCCCCCCCCCCACCCCCCCCCCCCCCCACCCCCCCCCCCCCCCACCCCCCCCCCCCCCCACCCCCCCCCCCCCCCACCCCCCCCCCCCCCCACCCCCCCCCCCCCCCACCCCCCCCCCCCCCCACCCCCCCCCCCCCCCACCCCCCCCCCCCCCCACCCCCCCCCCCCCCCACCCCCCCCCCCCCCCACCCCCCCCCCCCCCCACCCCCCCCCCCCCCCACCCCCCCCCCCCCCCACCCCCCCCCCCCCCCACCCCCCCCCCCCCCCACCCCCCCCCCCCCCCACCCCCCCCCCCCCCCACCCCCCCCCCCCCCCACCCCCCCCCCCCCCCACCCCCCCCCCCCCCCACCCCCCCCCCCCCCCACCCCCCCCCCCCCCCACCCCCCCCCCCCCCCACCCCCCCCCCCCCCCACCCCCCCCCCCCCCCACCCCCCCCCCCCCCCACCCCCCCCCCCCCCCACCCCCCCCCCCCCCCACCCCCCCCCCCCCCCACCCCCCCCCCCCCCCACCCCCCCCCCCCCCCACCCCCCCCCCCCCCCACCCCCCCCCCCCCCCACCCCCCCCCCCCCCCACCCCCCCCCCCCCCCACCCCCCCCCCCCCCCACCCCCCCCCCCCCCCACCCCCCCCCCCCCCCACCCCCCCCCCCCCCCACCCCCCCCCCCCCCCACCCCCCCCCCCCCCCACCCCCCCCCCCCCCCACCCCCCCCCCCCCCCACCCCCCCCCCCCCCCACCCCCCCCCCCCCCCACCCCCCCCCCCCCCCACCCCCCCCCCCCCCCACCCCCCCCCCCCCCCACCCCCCCCCCCCCCCACCCCCCCCCCCCCCCACCCCCCCCCCCCCCCACCCCCCCCCCCCCCCACCCCCCCCCCCCCCCACCCCCCCCCCCCCCCACCCCCCCCCCCCCCCACCCCCCCCCCCCCCCACCCCCCCCCCCCCCCACCCCCCCCCCCCCCCACCCCCCCCCCCCCCCACCCCCCCCCCCCCCCACCCCCCCCCCCCCCCACCCCCCCCCCCCCCCACCCCCCCCCCCCCCCACCCCCCCCCCCCCCCACCCCCCCCCCCCCCCACCCCCCCCCCCCCCCACCCCCCCCCCCCCCCACCCCCCCCCCCCCCCACCCCCCCCCCCCCCCACCCCCCCCCCCCCCCACCCCCCCCCCCCCCCACCCCCCCCCCCCCCCACCCCCCCCCCCCCCCACCCCCCCCCCCCCCCACCCCCCCCCCCCCCCACCCCCCCCCCCCCCCACCCCCCCCCCCCCCCACCCCCCCCCCCCCCCACCCCCCCCCCCCCCCACCCCCCCCCCCCCCCACCCCCCCCCCCCCCCACCCCCCCCCCCCCCCACCCCCCCCCCCCCCCACCCCCCCCCCCCCCCACCCCCCCCCCCCCCCACCCCCCCCCCCCCCCACCCCCCCCCCCCCCCACCCCCCCCCCCCCCCACCCCCCCCCCCCCCCACCCCCCCCCCCCCCCACCCCCCCCCCCCCCCACCCCCCCCCCCCCCCACCCCCCCCCCCCCCCACCCCCCCCCCCCCCCACCCCCCCCCCCCCCCACCCCCCCCCCCCCCCACCCCCCCCCCCCCCCACCCCCCCCCCCCCCCACCCCCCCCCCCCCCCACCCCCCCCCCCCCCCACCCCCCCCCCCCCCCACCCCCCCCCCCCCCCACCCCCCCCCCCCCCCACCCCCCCCCCCCCCCACCCCCCCCCCCCCCCACCCCCCCCCCCCCCCACCCCCCCCCCCCCCCACCCCCCCCCCCCCCCACCCCCCCCCCCCCCCACCCCCCCCCCCCCCCACCCCCCCCCCCCCCCACCCCCCCCCCCCCCCACCCCCCCCCCCCCCCACCCCCCCCCCCCCCCACCCCCCCCCCCCCCCACCCCCCCCCCCCCCCACCCCCCCCCCCCCCCACCCCCCCCCCCCCCCACCCCCCCCCCCCCCCACCCCCCCCCCCCCCCACCCCCCCCCCCCCCCACCCCCCCCCCCCCCCACCCCCCCCCCCCCCCACCCCCCCCCCCCCCCACCCCCCCCCCCCCCCACCCCCCCCCCCCCCCACCCCCCCCCCCCCCCACCCCCCCCCCCCCCCACCCCCCCCCCCCCCCACCCCCCCCCCCCCCCACCCCCCCCCCCCCCCACCCCCCCCCCCCCCCACCCCCCCCCCCCCCCACCCCCCCCCCCCCCCACCCCCCCCCCCCCCCACCCCCCCCCCCCCCCACCCCCCCCCCCCCCCACCCCCCCCCCCCCCCACCCCCCCCCCCCCCCACCCCCCCCCCCCCCCACCCCCCCCCCCCCCCACCCCCCCCCCCCCCCACCCCCCCCCCCCCCCACCCCCCCCCCCCCCCACCCCCCCCCCCCCCCACCCCCCCCCCCCCCCACCCCCCCCCCCCCCCACCCCCCCCCCCCCCCACCCCCCCCCCCCCCCACCCCCCCCCCCCCCCACCCCCCCCCCCCCCCACCCCCCCCCCCCCCCACCCCCCCCCCCCCCCACCCCCCCCCCCCCCCACCCCCCCCCCCCCCCACCCCCCCCCCCCCCCACCCCCCCCCCCCCCCACCCCCCCCCCCCCCCACCCCCCCCCCCCCCCACCCCCCCCCCCCCCCACCCCCCCCCCCCCCCACCCCCCCCCCCCCCCACCCCCCCCCCCCCCCACCCCCCCCCCCCCCCACCCCCCCCCCCCCCCACCCCCCCCCCCCCCCACCCCCCCCCCCCCCCACCCCCCCCCCCCCCCACCCCCCCCCCCCCCCACCCCCCCCCCCCCCCACCCCCCCCCCCCCCCACCCCCCCCCCCCCCCACCCCCCCCCCCCCCCACCCCCCCCCCCCCCCACCCCCCCCCCCCCCCACCCCCCCCCCCCCCCACCCCCCCCCCCCCCCACCCCCCCCCCCCCCCACCCCCCCCCCCCCCCACCCCCCCCCCCCCCCACCCCCCCCCCCCCCCACCCCCCCCCCCCCCCACCCCCCCCCCCCCCCACCCCCCCCCCAATGCTTCATACTGGGACGCGCTTGGACTTTTTACTACGGTGTGGGACACGCGTATCATTTTTACTTTTATGGCGCCAAGAACTAGTCATGCTTGACACCGCGTCGATCGCAGTTCCCCTCTAGGCCTGGGTTTTTACTTAGACTAAGAGGTGCGTCAAGTTGTTGAGCAAGAGAAGCTTAGATAAGTGTGCATCTGATCATGTCATTGTGTGCTTTTATGGTGGGCGTTTGTGAAACCGCAGGTGAAAACTGAATTTTGAGTGTCAGGAAAAGACAGTGAATCCAATGTAAACGGATCCATTTACACTTTTCTTTCAGTGTTGTACTGCCAAATTTAAAAAAAAAAAATGTTCTTTTGAAACATCTTGACCCTTTGACCTCTGACCTGTTGAACCTATCATGGCTGAGGGTACTGGAGGCACAAATTCCAAGGGACTGTGCACCCCCACACCAAGTTTGGGGTCCAGTAGTACCTTCAGTTTTGAGTGAGCGCACGGCACACTTTTGACCCCAAAATTGTCGCTTGACCTTCTGACCTCGTGACCTTTGACCTCAGAAGGTCAAGTGTAAAGTTGCATAAAGTAGGTGTCCATCAGAAGGTTATGCGAAGAAATGAGGATCGTTAAATGTTTCGTTCAGCTTTTACAGCCAGATTCAAAAATTTGCTTATTTTGACCTATTGTGACCTTTGAACTCTGACCTTTGACCTATCATGCTGATGATATTGGAGGCACAAATTCTAGGGGCCATGCACCCCCCTCACCAAGTTAGGGGTCATTAGTACCTACAGTTTTTAGTGAGTGCGCGTCACACTTTTGACCCCAAAATTGTCGTTTGACCTTCTGACCTCGTGACCTTTGACCTCAGAAGAGCAAGTGTCAAGTTGTGGCAAGAGCGCTTCAATACGAAAGCTATGTCAAGAAATCAGGGCCATTAACTGTTGCATTCAGGTTTTATAGCCAGATTTGGAAAATTGCTTATTTTGACCTTTTTTTATGGTTGACCTTTGACCTTTGACCTATCATGCTGAGGGTATGTCAGGCACAAGTTCCAAGGACTATGCACCCGCCCACCAAGTTTGGGCTCAATCTTGTTCTTAGTTTAGGAGGAGTTCGCGACACACTTTTGACCTTGTGAATGTCATTTGACCATCAGAGCCTTTGACCCAAATTTTAGGCATATTTGGTCAAATGACCAGGAAACAGGACCTTCACCACTCCATTTTGCCCCACCCTTGAGTAGCGGTCATAAAGCCCCAAATTTCCCTACCATGCATTTCCATGGTTAAGGTTGCTGTGGCGACTGGCAGGGGGAAACGTGTGCACTTTTCAATGGTAAACGAAGCACAATATCTCATCCCCCACATACTACGTATGTGGGGATGAGATAACAACTCACTGGGTACTAACAACTCACCCAGTACAAACAACTCACTGGTTACAAACAACTCACTGGGTACTTAGAACAACTCACCCGGTACAAACAACTCACTTGTTACAAACAATACAGTTTAAAGGCCTGGTACTAAGTTTTTCATTACCAGTATGTTCAGTAAATTTTTCATGTCAGATAAGTGTGCAACACATTTTGTGTCTGTAAGGTGTACCCAAGTGGTGATTCATGTGTCCTCAGATTACATAATTTAACAAATTATTCAGTAAAAAATTATCATCCTGGCATACTGTACTGTAATGCCACCAAACCCCTAGGTTCCTTGCACTTGTGGTCTGGCTGAAAAAAATACAGTACCACATAAATACATCATTGCATGTCAGTTATTTGCACATTTCTTGAAGTATAATTTATACTGTACTGCATGTGTGCCCTGCATCCTACTGAGAATAAAACAGGTTGAAATCATCGGATGGGTATGGCAAGCCATATACCCAATATTTTCAGAAACTTGGTTTATCAGTTGACAAACCTGGTATATTGGTAAGAAAACCAGGTTGTTTGATAAGCCAACTTTATCTGTCATTAAACCAGGTTTATCCGATTTCTCACTTAAAAAGTCCATACACCTGGTTTATCAATTCCATAAATCTGGATTTAAAAATTATTAAACATTTGGGGTCGAAAACTTGGTTTATCACCTTGTAAACCTAGATTTCAAACATGGTTTATCAACTGATAAACTTAGTTTTTCAATTCAATATGCCAGGTGTACCATTTTCTAGTGGTTTATCGAATCGATAACTTCATCCATCGTTTTCATCAGGACATGCTTCCATAAATATTTACAGTCCTTTAAACGTCTAAAGGATTTTTATTAAGCTTAAAAGGTGCAACTGTGTTATTTTACTTTGCAAGTAATGTTCTGTCTGCATCATTCTGGAGCCCAAGCCCTACAAAATCACATTAACTAATTAGTGACTTACTGTAAGCTAGTACTGTATCACAAAGTTAAAAACCAGCTCCCTTGCTTGCACACATACAACCCCTCCCCCACTCTCAACTCTTACTCTCAGTGCTAAGTTTTAAAAACTTTTTTCTTGAAAAGTGCAAAAATTTGGTTCCGGCCGGATCCAAAAACTTGGATCCGGTGCATCCCTACTTGTTCTGGAGGAGTTTCCCACAAGTTTGCGAGTTAGTTGTTTGCACACATGGACATTCTCGAGTACACGTACGCCGTCCTGGCTGGTACATTGACACACAGCAATCTCAACTATGATTACGATGCGCTGCTCTGTTTGAAAACTGAAGTTCTTTTTCACTTTTCTCAATGTGGATTTTTGTTTGCCACTACCATTTTATGGATGGAGAAGTGCATCCACTCTGTCTTTTACCATGCATGTCGCAGTTGCTGTGCTGTGCAGTTGTTTACTGTAACATGACCTCATTCACTTTGAATTCTGACTCAGCCTTTTTGCCGTTTTCTTTTTCAAGTAGTTTCATTAGTTAATATCAGAATAGTCTCTTTATCAACATGCTATTGACAGTCCCCGTTAAACGGCTACTTTGATGCTAAATCATCTTCCAAATTCAATCTTCCACATACATCTTTGCACAATGCTTTACAAACTGATTTTATTTGTCTGTTGTTGCTCTACGCACAGTGCTGGCTTAGCACTAGATTAATATTTAGATTGTCATGGATATTCAAATTTGTACTGATTATTTATAGTTTATGGGTAATTTTTCATGGTTATTCATAAATAAATATTTATGACATGCAAATAAGGGACTCTGCTATCTGCATGTTAAGTACTATTAATTTCAACTGTCAAAGTCCCCAACTGCTCATGTACATAGGTTAGTGGTCTCTACTCAGACTATATATGCTATGTTATACTTATGTCACATATAAATGTGTCAAGATCAATAGCTCAATTCCTCATAACATAACATAACATAACAGGTTAAAGGGCAAAGGAGGGCTAAGGCCCCATAAGATGCCCTGAAGTCCATACAACCTTAACAACCTCATGTTGCTTTCTTTCGTTTCAGCTTTCTCTCCTCTCTTCCACAGTAAGGTTAAAAGAGAAGACACTGATAGACGGTCCTACTAATGAATGCCCGATATTGCCCGTCGGTACAATGAATGCCCGACCTGTGTGAATGATTGCCCGTGATGTGTTGTTGATTGCCCGACCTGTGAATTTGATTGCCCGTGCTGTGTTATTGATCGCTCGTCGTGTGAGTGGATGCCCAAACCTGAACTTGAAGATGCAACAGATAAAAAGCGCATAGTATGGGTTTAGTTAGAAGAAAAAGTTCACAAAATGGAAAGGTTATTGTATTGTCAGTTTCCCAATAACATTATGTGACATTTTTTTTCGTTTGAAAACTTAAAAAAAAAAAAAATTAGGCCTAATAAAAAAAAATGTAACTTTTCGTCACTAGCTACGATGATGAGATTTGAACGACGCAAAAGTTATGAAATTTTTTGTCATTCCGGTGACATACTTTACCCATTAACTATTTTGACACTAACCAGTGTATTTTATGACCATGAAGTATAGGCGCTAATTTTCAGTATCGCATGAGTATCGCATGAGTTGGCGCCATGGATGGCAAAAATGTATGTTAGACCTGCAGTGTGGAACCAAAAAACGGAAGAGGAGAAAGAAGCCATTCATTGTAAATTTGTTAAAGGTGTTCCTCCTAAGATTAAGATAGTGGTATCAACAGACGGATTATTGCAATTACCGAAAACACCAAGGAGTGCAAGGAAGCCTGGGCAAAGGAAAAGAATTAAAAGTTCTAAAACAATCACAAGAAAATGTCTTTTTTAACGTGCACTTTACCATTGACTGCTAATATGTATCATCAAATTTGCAGAGGAATTCCTCTGCAAATTTGATGCATGTAATTGTTACTTAGTAAGCTGATATGTATATTTCTCCCTTTAGATTTTGGGCTGTTTCTATTACAAATTTTTTTCGAGAATTCGGTCGGAAGGCTCTTTGTACGTGAATGGTTGCATGGAACCTTTTCCCAAATGAAAATATTGCATTTGAATCACATCAACATATGACACAGACGGAAACACTCTGACGTTAACCATTATCAATCAGACAACCAATTAAATTGTCCTTTTCCGATTAAAAATAGAATGCACAGTGACTGCACATAATGCAAAACCAAGTGTGTTGCATTATTTAGAATGATGGAAGTTTTGGTAAGTTACTCTTGAACTATACAAATAGTAAATTTCTTACCAAGAGCCATGGGCGTCTGGAGGGGAGGGGGGCACTTGCCCCCCCCCCCCCTGGAAAATCAAAAACTTGAAAAAACGAAGAAGAAATAAAGAAAAAAACGAAGAAAATATAACATCAACATTTCTTAACAGTTTAATCAGTGTAAATTTCTACTCTCAAAACAGGAATTGAATAAAAATATGAACACTCAGGCCCCAGCAGCCCCCCGAGCATATTTTTGGTATTGTTAAAGTTTATATTTACGATATTGCTAGTGTTTGCCCTTTTTATATGCGGTAAATAGGCCTTGGAAGTGCCATTTTCAGCGATCTGGGAATCATTTGGGGCCAAAATTTTCTTGCGCTCCGCGCCAACCCATGGTGGCACGGAGCGCTGAGTCTGTCTATGGGCTTCTGCCCCCCCCCCCACTTGACAAATTTCTGGTTACGCCTTTGTCAACACTGTGTGGAAATAGCATCTAAACTCTTTTCTGGGAGTAAAATATTTCCCATGAAAAAATTTTGCCCCCCCCCCTTGATTTTTTTTCTGTGGACGCCCGTGCCAAGAGCACATTTATGTCTTGAAAACGGGGTTATCCAGCTAACTTGTTTTACTTGCGTATGCTTTTTGCATTTGTTACTTGTGTTTTTGAAGGAATAATAAGAAGTTTGTATACCCGGATACTCCCCCAATTAATAAACTGATTGCCTTTTGAGGCTGACTTTTTTTAAGCTGATAAACACATATTTTTAGGTTTGCTTGTTGGCCTTTACGAGTTATACATGTATTCCTTTGCAATTTGTTTTGAAGGTTCATGATAAGAGGAAAGTGTTTTACTTAGTAATAATTTTCACTGGAATGTACCAAGATGTAGCCTTGAATATTTTGTAGTCTTGTGCCGATGTTGCAAATAACCAATATTTTCGATATACGCTTATGCAATATTTCAACTCTTAGTATTGGACATACCGACATAACGACAAGTCGATAGATATAAGGACTTGATAAGCACAGTCTACACTAAAACCGTCGGTTATTGTGCACTACAACTAAGTGTGGTTTTGTAAAACTGAGACTGACCTAGGCGTTGAATAACATAATATTCTTATGAAGTTTAGACCGGGAATTATCTCTTGGATAAGTTATCGGCACTGAAGGTAAAATTTTCCTATATACATAGAGGAAGAAAAGAGATATATTGGTTGATACGGCTCTTAGTAACTATAACTGGTCCAACATTACTTTTCTGCAAGATAAATACATTTTTTCGAAATAATAGCCCACATCCTTATTTTACATTTTACACAGTGCAATGTATAGTATGTATATAAGGGTTACCATGCTGTCGTAACTTTGACCCGATTCATGTTCTTTCTAAGTGTTCTATACGCCTATATTTTTCATGTATTACATGCAAGTTGCTTTGGAATGTTCCTACTGGGCCTATTGGGGTGTTTCATTCTAGCTTTAGTCAAAAAGATGTACTACCTAGAGATAAACATATATACATTCTACTTGTCTGTAGAACTTTTCAGTATTTTCTTGCTGACATATAAACAAAGACGGTCAGAGAGAAAGGAATTCTTGTTTGATTTTTCACTTTATACAGTTTCAATAAGAAGTTCCCAGTGCCCTAACTGATAGTAGGAATTTGTTTAAATAGTTCCAACACGTTTTATCCCCGCCTGTAATATGTCTTCATCCGCCGTGCCAAGTCTGAATGTAAGAATAAAAATTGAGTCAATGTCTGACCAGAACGAAGATCCGTGCTTCCCATGTATGGTTGCCTACTACGTAGTATAGGCTGTACGGCATATTCCTTGTTCAGTCATGGTGGTTGGGAAGCCTTAAAGAGGGGCTGAGCAAGAAGAGTCGGCTCCGCGAGATACATGTATGGTAGTAGGCTTCCCGGTTTAACGGTCAACTGAGCACAATTAACTTAAAACTTAACAAAAAATTCTCAAAGGGGAGGGGGATGTATATATTAATTCCCTTAGAACCCTCACCACATGCTTTCCCCCATCAACATACACTCAGGCTGGCGCCACCCTTTCCTGGTGGAGTAGCCTACATAGAGAAAAGAAAGAGTTTGCGTGTTCCTGAGTCTTCCCCTGTGGCCATAGGCGTAGGAGCCCAAGTTGATTTGTGGGGGGGGGAGGCTGGAACGACTTGCCCGAAAAATATAACCTCAAATTTCCGACATGTTGATGTATATCATATAGGCATGCATCAGTTATCACACCGCATGCCAATTACATACAATAATTTCAGTGTTACTACCTTCTTTAATGGTTTTAATTTTGGCCGAAGTCGGTGATCGCCGGCCTGAGGGAGGGGTCTAAGTGGAGGGGATTTCCCCTCCCCTTTGATGAAATTTTTTGAAAAATTTGGTGTCCTTACATGCAATCTGGTGCCAAATATGCTTCCTTTGAAGTAAAATTTGTGTTAAAACATTTACGTATTTTTAGGTAGGCCTACTAAAAAAAAAGGGGGGGCATTATCCCCTCCTCTTTCAAAATTTTTGAAAAATTGGGTGTCCTTACATGCAATCTGGTGCCACATATGCTACCTTTGAAGTCAAATTTGGGTTAAAAAATTTAGGTATTTTAAGTACAAAAAAAACAGCATCAGTGAGGGTGGGGCATGACAAATACACCACTGATAATCATAGTATAAGTTCAACCATTAAAAAACACACTGATGAATTAATACGGAACATATAAGTGCTGGTGCAATTCAAATAAAAACTTTATATTAATGAAATTAATTATCAAGGAAGTTTTTTAAACTATTAATACCCTTAAGCTATATCATTGCATTACTTTTCTTTCAGTAGGTGTTCGAAAAATTCTCAGCAGCGATTCATTTTGCCCGAAATTTCACAAAAAAATTTGGTTGGGGGCTGCAGCCCCCAGCCCCCCGCCTCCTATGCCTGTGGCTGAATCCCCCCTCCCCCCGACTTCAGTTGAAAATCAAGTAAAGTGGCATTATCCAAAATGCATGTTTTGGTTCAATAATATTGTTTCTCAGTAATGTTTAGGCCTTGGCCTATGTGAAACAAAAAAAAAAACTTTCTACCTCACCACAGCTTTACCCCACAAAGTATTAAGTTACATGTCTAAGCTGATCCCACCTCCGAATTAAGGGTTATCGTGACGGTGGTACAGCCTAACATTAGGCCTCACCCGCCTCAATATAAACCTTTACTAAATCGAGCAATCATTCACAGGTCGGGCAATCATTCACAGGACGAGCGATCAATGGTAACACAGCACGGGCAATCAATTCACAGGTCGGGCAATCAATAACACATCATGGGCAATCATTCACACAGGTCGGGCATTCATTGTACCGACGGGCAATATCGGGCATTCATTAGTAGTACCCCTGATAGACAGGATTACAGAGGATTATCAGGAACTGTGAGTGTGGTCTTTATATATTTAGCACTTTTGCACTTTTTGTGGTGGTTGTGTCTCCCTTGTTGACTTTTCAATTGTTGACTGTTTACTCTGTGACGGCATTCTTGCCTTTTTGGAGTTTTTTACTGAAGACTGAAGGGATATGATAGAGGGGACAAAGGCTAGGACAAAAATAGGGTCGTCTCAAAAGCTGTACAAACTGCATTAATTTTGCATGCAAATTACCTACACCTCTTTTAGGTTCCCATATACATGCCTCATTTTACTATGCTAACCCCAACAAAAAGAGCTCCCTCTTTAAGCCCAAGAAGTTTTACAAAGCAGATGCCTAACCTCTGGTATAAGGCGAGTGACTCTCCTCTGAACTTGCTCTAAAAGAAACTTGTCCTTTTTGCAGAAGGGACTCCAAGCCTAGGCTGCATAGCCAAGATGGGGTCTTACCAACTGTTTATATAGATTTAGTACAATTTCTTTACTAAAACTACTGAAATTCCTCTTGATCAATCCAAGCACCCTATTAGCCCTAGCAGCAGCTGCACACTGTCCAGATGGCTTTAAATTGCCTGTAATAACTACACCCAGATCTTTCTCAAAAACCACATCACTCAAAATATAACCATTCATGCTATAATCATAGCTGAAATTTTTAGGACCAAAGTGAAGGACTTTGCACTTATTTGCATTAAAAGACATTTGCCAAGTCTGAGACCATGAAAATAACCTAGGTCCAAGTTTTTTTGCAGTTATTACGCCAATCACAACGCACGTTACCTGGATTTGTCAAATGAGGAGGTTTTTGAGGAACAAATCCAGGTAACATGTGACTGGCGTCGAAATAATTTGACTTAGCTATACGCCAATCACAATGCACGTTACATAGGCCTAGGACTTGTCAAATGAGGAGCTACTCGTATCTCCATAGCAAACGTACGTTCTTTTGATTTGCTTTACCTTGTGCTGCGTATTTTCGCTTACAAGACGGCATAGATGGCTGCGCAGGTTATAAACATACGTCATCTGTCTGTGTAACCACCAACTTGCGGAGAGTCCATTTTTTTACGAATAATTCTGATTAGAAGTGATTTTATGCCCGCGGTTGTGTCCGAAGGGATGTTGAATGTTCTTTCCCATCGAATGACGTGATTGAATGAAATCAGAGAGGTTCACAGTGAGCGTAAGAGTGTAAAAATAGGCCAAGTTGTAGGCTTCGTCCAGAAAATTGTCGTACCTTGTTAATGTATATGTATAGGC
Source organism: Holothuria leucospilota (assembly GCA_029531755.1). Classification (NCBI taxonomy): domain Eukaryota; kingdom Metazoa; phylum Echinodermata; class Holothuroidea; order Aspidochirotida; family Holothuriidae; genus Holothuria; species Holothuria leucospilota. The sequence goes on from CM055976.1 coordinate 50,976,342, forward strand.
CTAGTGTATTATTATGTAGGCCTAGCCTACATCACAGGCGCCCCGTAACATTGTATAGTATACCATATACTATGTAGTATATATAGACGGAAAGGTATGTCACAAATTTCCTAGCTCGAACAAACAACTTACGTTTCTGGCACAATTACTGCACTTTTCTCGCCAAATTTGTCTGTGTCGAGACTTTTGATCATAAGGTACCTCAAGGCAGCTCTTTTTCCCGAATAATTTCACTTGGCATTGTCTGAAGGATGAAATTTCGATGGAGTAACAGTCAGAGGATGGTAGCTGCTGATAGAGAGCATTCAGCACTTCCACACTATATAATAAAATACTCCTAAAATATTCCCTAAAGTTCTCTTAACTTTCTGAATTTCTTCCAGAATTTGTCAATTATGTTTTGCTTTGATTATTACAAATCTTACAGATACATATTAGCATTAATATGCAAGATTTTTGAACATAGAAATTCATAAAATTTGAAAACCATTTGAAAAGTGGAAGGGCTTGCATTTTCTACAAGCACTTGCGACAGTTGAACTGTAACTGTTCTACAGTCTTCAACTGCCACAAATGCTCATAGTAATGCAAGCCCTTCCACTTTTCGAAAGGTTTTCAAATTTTATGAATTTCTATGTTCAAAAATCTTGCATATTAATGCTAATATGTATCTGTAAGATTTGTAATAATCTAAGCAAAACATAACTGACAAATTCTGGAAGAAATTCAGAAAGTTAAGAGATCTTTAGAGAATATTTTAGGAATATTGTATTACACAGTGTGGAAGTGCTGAATGCTCTCTATCAGCAGCTACCATCCTCTGACTGTTACTCCATCGAAATTTCATCCTTCAGATAATGGCAAGTGAAATTATTCGGGAAAAAGAGCTGCCTTGAGGTACCTTATGATCAAAAGTCTCGACACAGACAAATGTGGCAAGAAAAGTGCAGTAATTGTGCCAGAAACGTAAGTTGCTTGTTCGAGCTGGGAGATTTGTGACTAGTCCTCAATCAGGCCCTACACACTACGCTCCATTGGCACTTTGCTCCGTGTAGTAGGTCCTTAGGCGATATATTGACAAAATCAGGATTTAGCCACAACCGCGGCGTTGTGGCAAACACTTTAAGCTCTCACGACTAGGGATGTACCGGATCTGGAATTTTAAGATCCGGCCGGACCGGATTTTACCGGACAGTACGAACTATCCGGCCGGATTAAATCCGGCCGGACCGGATTTTTTCAATAGGAATCTTATAACTGAAATCAGGGTCCAAATAAAATAGAAGTACCAATGGTACATAGTGGCAGAGGTGTCAGCAGGCTTAGAGATCACCCATTAGGCATTAAGAGTAAATTTTAATGATCAATACACAACTCCACTACAAATACTGGAAAGGGATCATCTTTTTCAATGAAGGATTAAGTCTACAGTATTCCCTTTCCCATCCCATCCAGGTAACATGAGTGATAAAAGTCTGTTGATTTTGACCTCCATGGATTTAAGAGACTTCAATCAAGTCACTTATGTGTAGCTTTTGTTTTTGTTTTGTTTTCATTTTCTTTTAACTTGGCATTAATTCAAATCATTTCTTAATTAGTTAAATGCAATTCAGTATTAAATTCAAATGTGTGACTGAGATAATAATGCACTTGTCAGTTGTAACCATGGTCCCCACACCCGGGCATAGCGGGGACTTAGGCCGGGATGTGATTTATAGCAATGTAACAAGTGTTTGTCCTCCCTGGCTACATTTGAATAAAGTCCCGGTAGGGCTGGGCAGCATTTCAATGCACATCCCCCGCTAACTTCAATACAATGGCCCCGCATAGAGGGGCAGCAATTAACCGAACATGCAGTATTTTCATGAATGCAAACCCTGGGGTAACTACCCGGCCCATTTTTTTGCAATGTACATCCTGGCTAAAAGTCCCATTACATTCCCCCCATAGTGGGGACAAATTAAACTGCACATCCCTGGCAAGAATGGTGCAACAGCCCCGCTATGGCCCAGATATGGGGGCCGTGGTTACAATTGACAAGTGCATAATCTCATTCAGAAACTAGTAAAAATTAAAATAGTTTCGAAAGCCTACTAACTTGTTATGGGCAGGGCCTGGGCCCCTGGCATAAATTTAATAAAGAGTTAGCCTCTGAGATTTTGGTTTTTTTGGGGGGGGGTTTCTGTTTTTTTTTTTTTGTTTTGTTTTTGTTTTTGTTTTTTTTTTTTGAAAACTAGATTAGACCCCTCATCCAAATATACACCTGACACCAGTACAATCTTCCAGCATTCAAACACAAATATCTGAAGTGAAATTTACCTTAACATATGTTTTAAATATTATCATATAGGGTGTATTCAGTAGCTACTGTAGGCTTGTTTTGAAGCTACTACAGAATTGATTGGTCAAAGATGACATAATTCAGTTTATAATTTCATTTCTTCTTTCGGTAGATCAACATTTTCCTTAACAACACAGGTATCTGGTTGTGCATACAGTAGACTATTTTATCAAGGCATGTAAATTGGGAGGGGTCTTTCTTAAATAAATGTAATTGGTGGAATGAGAAATTTTCTTGGTGTGGCATGCCCTGTTGTAGGGGATAATGTCTATAGCCCTTGCTCATTGATCCCCCAGCATAGTCCACCATCTCAATGGTCCAAAAGGGAACTAATGAGATATGGAACCAATGGGATTTATGATTATCTTTATACAAATTTTGTTTCATATACAAGCAACTAGGAATCACTGAGATGTTTGTGTTTTTAGTTTTAACCTGAGTTGGTACAACTTGTGAATGGAATGTACTCCCTTCCATGGGAGGGACTCATTTTTGAAAGATAATTCCTTGTAACCGTCTCTCCAACCCCCTTTGTGACAACACTGGTTTAAATTAGTTCTTTTTATCTTGAACATCTCTTAAATGTATTTGCAGGGCATTTTACTAATGATTCACAAAAAGTCCGGTTCCGGCCGGATTTTTAAAAAAGTCCGGCCGGAACCGGAACCGGATAATTTTTGATTATCCGGCCGGATAGTCCGGCCGGACCGGATATCCGGTACACCTCTACTCACGACTACAAATCGGCTCGGTTACTCACCAAAGTGTCACCGATGTAAGTTGACAACGATTAAAACACTATTACACCTTCAATGAGTGAAAATATTGATAAATTTTACGAAAAAATGACTTATTATTTCACTACCAGGCTGCCTTCAAGTAGTCGTCTGCTTAGAGCTATCTGCAGTGACCTTTGACCATCGTTAGCTCAACTGTCTGCGTCAATGGGTCAAAGTGATGTTTTTGTGTGAAGCTTTTGCAGCATGCTTTATAACAATTCTTCGCATACGCAGTCGAGTAGATTATATGGCGGAAAGCCGAGTAGGGTCATGGGATATTATCCGCGTCAATGGGCCGAGGTGGTTCTTACAATATGACACTTTTCAACGTATGATATAAAGATCATTCGCATACGCAGTTGGGTATGGTTGTGGAGCGGAATGCCGAGTAGGATTATGGGATTAAGAAGTCATTTCGTCTGCAGAAGAGTTAGGCCTCGCATCGCAGGTGAAAATAAGACCAATTTTCTTGAAAATTTCATGCAGAATAACCGAATGACGCTCTATAAGTTGCCAAAAAAGGAAGATACAAAAGTAACTGATTGTATTTAGTGCTCGTTACTGTCATATGTGATCGCAAGGTACCGGAAATTTGTGATATATCATTATTATCCTATTTACTGGAAATCCCTATGCAGAGAATAAGGGCCTAATTTACTAAGCTTTCTTGAGGATGTTTCCTTATCTCTTGACTGTGGTCACAGTGTTGATGTCATTTACCTTGATTTTTCAAAAGCCTTTGATAAAGTTCCATTAGGTAGACTTATGGTTAAACTGCATAGGTTAGGCATCAAGGGCAGTTGTGCTGACTGGATAAATTCATGGCTCAATGGTAGATCTCAGAGAGTTGTTGTTAATGGTAATTTCTCTTCTTGGAAAGAAGTTACAAGTGGAGTTCCACAGGGTTCTGTTCTTGGCCCGCTTCTTTTCTTAATTTTCATCAATGATATTGATAGCTCTCTCACATCTAGTATTAGTAAGTTCGCTGATGATACTAAGCTCTATAGGAAGGTTAGTGATAAGGATGATGCCTCATTACTGCAAAAAGACTTGGATAGGTTATTTTCATGGTCTCAGACTTGGCAAATGTCTTTTAATGCAGATAAGTGCAAAGTCCTTCACTTTGGTCCTAAAAATTTCAGCTATGATTATAACATGAATGGTAGTATTCTGAGTGATGTGACTTTTGAGAAGGATCTGGGTGTAGTTATTACAGGTGATTTAAAGCCATCTAGACAGTGTGCAGCTGCTGCTGCTAGGGCTAATAGGGTGCTTGGATTGATCAAGAGGAATTTCAGTAGTTTTAGTAAAGAAATTGTACTAAATCTGTATAAGCAGTTGGTAAGACCCCACCTCGACTATGCAGCCCAGGCTTGGAGTCCCTTCTATGAAAAGGACAAGCTTCATTTAGAGCAAGTTCAGAGGAGAGCCACTCGCCTTATACCCGAGGTGAGACACCTACCTTATCATGTTAGACTTAAGCATCTTGGGCTTACCACCCTGGAGTTGAGAAGGATTAGGGGGGACATGCTTCAGGTGTACAAATTTCTCTCTGAAAGGAATCCTTTGTCCTCTTGCAATTATTTAAAGGTTCAATGTAATTCTCGGGTTCGAGGCCATTGTAAGAAGCTAGTTAAGAATTTTGCAAGGCTCGACATTAGGAAGTTCAGCTTTTCTCATAGAGTTGTTAACGAGTGGAATAGTCTGCCTGAGTGGGTAGTTAACTCCACATCTGTGCACTGCTTTAAGGTTAACATTGACAAGTTCTTCCATAAGTGTGGTAGAATCTAATTGTGCTGGGCTCGTTTGGTGTTGGTTGGCTCTTTGTTTTCAGTTAAGGTTGTATGGACTTCAGGACATCTTATGGGGCCTTAGCCCTCCTTTGCCCTTTAACCTGTTATGTTATGTTATGTATTCGGAGTGTAGTCTTACGGAGCGTAGTATACTAGGCCCTGATTGAGGGCTAATTTGTGACATACCTTTCCGTCTATATATACTACATAGTATATGGTATACTATACAATGTTAAGGGGCGCCTGTGGCCTACATATAAATCGGAACGCCTGTGGCCTAACGTTAGGCTAGCTAGTACAAGTTAGTGTTACCCTGTAGCCTAATGCCATCGGGCGGTTATGAACCAGAGACCGTGCTGAAAATAACCTCATCAATGTGCCGTCGCTTAAAAACCCAGTTCGTTTACTTTTATACTTTACCTCTGCCCTGAAAATTACAGCAAACGGTGAATGACTGGAGACGGCTCACTCAATGGGGAGTTCGTTCTACCTGATGGTATGAAATTACTGTACAGTACAGGGAGGTAGGTACGTACACAGGGCCGGGCTCGTTACATGTATGCGCACTGTACAAATTTGTGCAGCAGTCATTTCAGTGTGCAGTAACGTGGGTTTTGGGATAATGCAAACAGTATGATGCAATGTTACTGTCTATATGGAACGCCGATTGTACAATTCCCATTTGTCGATTAACACGATTTGACACGTTCAAATGTCGATCGTAGGTATACATAATATCCCTTTCCCACTTATACGGTTCAGAGTCCGGTTTGGGGTGGTTTGATAACCGCAGAGAACTTCGTAGACACGGCCATGTGGTTCGCATGTTTCCACCAGCTTCCTCAGGTTCCATGAATATCCGCGGGTACTGCCGAATAAATTATACCGGTTTAATTTTTCCGCCGAAATGCGGAAGCAGAAAACTCTAAAGCGTAGGAAACCGCAAGAACGGTGGAGTACCCGTACTGAACATCGGGAAACCTTGAAACTTCCGCCATCTACCGCGAGACTGCAGCAGCCTTCCGCCGCCCTGAACATTTACGGGTGAAACCGGGAATAAAGGCATAGCCCACGAGTGTATCCGCGAGGACACCGCGCATATCCGTTTTAGACAACGTGGTTTCTCCATGATCACCGTCTGTCATCGGCCCCAACGATCCGCTGACACATAGCACTTCTTCTATAACCCTACACCAGCCGAAACGCATCAAACCTCAATTACCGATACACCACCGTGATCAACCCGTAATCACTGCGCCAAGGTAATAAAAAAAACTGACGGAAAACCGTACACACCAGAATCTCGCGCAACCGTATCACTACCGCAGAAGTGGGAAGGTGTATAAGGCTTTGTGTACAGTAAGATTACACCATTTTGCCTAGTACGATGATCACACGGAATGACGAAGTGACAGGAATTCGTCTTTATAGGCTTCGGGGATTTATGAAAAGAGTGTGCAATGAAAAAGAACACGCGGTCCTCGGATCAACCGAATTTATTTTTTTTTTCAACCCATATGCTTTTTCCGTGATTGGCCACAGGTCAATATCTCTTTAATAATTATTATGACGAGAACTCTCATGGCTGATTGGAAATAAATGAACCAGCTATTTTAGCGACATCCGTGATAGATCTCATATTAAAGACAGACACTCAGCAACCCAACGACCCCTTAAGGGGTTTTTCCTTAATTAGACCAACTTAGGAAAATGTGAAAATCCTGAATTTGTCTCTACTGGTACTTTATTATGTCTAGAATGAAGTGATAATGTTGTTGGACAAATACCATGATTACCCCACAGACAGGAGGGGGGTTAAGAAAAAAATGCAAAGGGGTCGGTATTACCAACGTTGTCAGGTAATACCGACCCCTCAAAAAATCTCTGAATCCACTCTAAATTACATCTACCAATTGTGTAGTGAAGAGTTAGAAATAAAGAAGTTTGTTCACCAAGTACTTACTGTATCATGACATATATTGTAAAAGTAGAAATCCAGATAAAAAACAATAAAATTAAGTAAAATTGGTATTAAACAGTATAACAATAAAAAAATTTAATTTTGAGGTAATGATGAGATCGGTAGTAAAGAGTATAAAACTTGAATTGTATCAAAATTGAATCTTTGTAGTCCAGTCTAATCCACACTGTATCAAAATTGAATCATAATTAGTCCAATTGACTTATAAAGCTAGAACTGTATTGAAAATTGAATGTTAGGAAAGTTTAAATTGGTATTTAAAATTGAATGAGGTAATGTTTATATAGGTATCAAATGTATAAAGCTGAACATTGTATCAAAAAATCAACAGCGATAATTTACTACCAAGTACTATTGTAACATGGCATACATTTTAAAAGTAGAAATTCAGATAAAAAACAATAAAATTGAGTGAAATTGGTATGAAACAATACAACAATAATAAAATTTAATTTTGTGGTAAAATGATGAGATTGGTAGTAGAAAGTATGAAACTTGAATTGTATCAAAATTGAATCTTTGTTGTCCTGTCTAATCCACAATGTATCAAAATTGAATCTTAAATTAGTCCAATTGACTTATAAAGCTAGAACTGTATTGAAAATTGAATGTAAGGAAAGTTTAAATTGGTATTAAAAATTGAATGAGGTAATGTTTAAATTGTTATCAAATGCATAAAACTGACCATTGTATCAAAAATTCAACAGCGATATTTTACTGGCAATCATCGCACCTTCCTCCCACCATGTCCATACAATCAACATGGAACCAAACACTGCATTCACTGCACTCCACCCATTCCTCCCCATCACCATTGTAAAAGAACCCAGAACACAAACCACAGAAATTATTGGGGTCATTTTCAGCCTCTTTTGGTATTTCCAAGCTGAGTTTAACCTTACTGGCTTTTCCTTTGCCTTTCGCTAAGGTCTTTGAGGTTTTCTGTTTGTCCCTCTGACTACCATTGGTCTTATTTGGGGCAGTCTTTTTTGGTTTTGGTGCATCCTTGAGTCCACTTATGTAGGTCTCAGTAGTGAACTCCCCTGACTGTTGTGACTTTCTCTTCCTTGCTAGAACCGGTCGAGAAATAACGGGCATCCTTAGAATATCCTGGAATCGAATTACACCATTACTGGTTCCTGGAAGATGCCGTTCTGGCACACCTGGATCATACTGATTTGTTTGGGCATAAGATTGTTGCCCCTGCACATTAGGATCAATAACATCTCCAGTGACATCAGTGACAGGTCCCGGGAAATGATCCACGACAGGTTTTGGAACATCAAGGGTAGGTTCCTGGACATCAGGGACAGTGCCCGGAACAACAGGGCCATCTCCAGGCACCCCAGGAACAGCTTCAAGGACTTCCGGGACATCTGTGGACACATCAGGAACACCTTCATGCAAATTTTGGACCTCCTCCGGCATATCTCGGACAATTCTGGGTACATCTGGGACAGCTTCCGGCGCAACAGGTACAGCTTTGACAGGCACTCCTTGATCAGGTGCAAAATCTGGATGGAAGGGTCGTTCACTCGTCTCAGCTGGTTGATATGCATCCTCTGGAATAGCATAGCGGTCCAGCGGGAAAACTCCACAAGATTTGAATCCATTAACCGCATTTGCTACAGTCGCAGTCTTACCCCAAGCTTCTGAGAACAGGGAACCAAATCTGTACTTAGAAATGGTGCTCCCAGGTTGTGACCTGACAAATTTGTGGGTGGCATGTTGATAGAAGACCTTCAGCGGCTTGTATACGCTTCTGTCCAGAGGCTGTAGATATTTAGTCGTGTGAGGTGGGAGGCAAAACATAATGATGTCTTTGTCCCTGGCATAATCTAGCACAGCAACACTCTTAGCATGGCTGGCATGGCCATCGACAAGCAATAACACCTTCCCTGGACATGCAAAGGATCTGAAATGCTTTAGCCAATCCAGGAACAAATCAGAGTTAATGTAGCCCGTGTCAGAGAGGCTGAGCTTACTGCCTGGTGGAAGGCCGTCAGAGTACTCGTCCTTCATTCTTTTTCCCTTCATTACAACATACGGAGGAATGTATAGCCCTGACGCACTACAGCATCCTACCACGGTAACCGTTTCCCCTTTTTCCGCTGTAGTTATGGACACGACAGATTTCCTGCCCTTAAGAGCAACCACATCACTTGCTTTATTTACAAGTTGTAGTCCAGTCTCATCCACATTATAAATATGTGTGGGCTTATCCAGGAATCCTTCTTTGGTCATGGTCTCTTCCAGCTTGTCAAAGTATGATGACACTTGTTGTCGATTCATTCCCATTGCCCGAGCCCTGGAGAGGCCTTCAGCTTTTCGGATCGACAAATTTGGATGTCGCTTCATGAATCCTTTTAGCCAGTACACACCGGCATGGCCATATTGTTTGTTGAAGGTGTGTGCTATTCCATTTCTTTCAGAAAACTGAAAGGTGAGACGTCGAATGTCAGCCCTTGTCAGGCCAAACCCTCTAGCCTCCATTTTCACAAGATACTTCACTAAATCAGCCTCAAATTCCCTTCCCAAAGTTGGATTCCTACCAAGTTTGGGGGTAAACTCATTTGAATTTGACCTGACTTTGTCTCTGAGGGTCGATACTGGAACACTATAGAGTTTGGCAGCACGCTTGACACCCATTTCGCCCCTTCGTACGACCTCTACTGCATGTCGCATAATGTCAGGAGACCACGATGCCCTGGTGGTTTTCCTTTTGTAATGGAACGGCATCTGCAAAAAAAAAGAAAGGCCCTAGGTTATTTCTCATATCATTGAGACTGGAAGAGGATTATTTTTCATATTCACAGATGCCCCGTTGACCTAATTTTTTCACATTGGAGGCATTTTCTAGAACAAAATAACATTTTTGGTCGAAGGGACCGGGCCCGCCCCTCTGACATAAGTACTGCAGCCAATAGGGCCATACTAGACCTAGGCCCTAACCCAGTAGCATCAATCTGTACTCAACTGTGGGGGGCATGGTCACTTCAGGTCAAAAATTTACTGTGTAAAAATCTAAAGCCAATAGGAGTATTTACAAAACTTGGGGGGCATGTCCCCCTGTCCCCCCTACCCCCCAGGATTGACACCCATGCCCTTAGCCTACCCATTTTAGATGGACTCTCCCTTGAAAATACATTCTGGTATGGCTTACCAAGTCTAGATTGTTGTTTCACTTGAAATTATTTCGTACCAAACAAATAATCACACAGGCCTACAAATCAATTCATATTTTCCATCCTAACTGAAGGGGTCGGTATTACCTGAATGGGTATGTCATACTGTGATCGCCTATACTGAACGTAACAGTCATAATTGTCGCAAAATCGATACACACAGTGTTCAACAAATACCTAGTGTTTGTAGAACAACAGTTCTTTTCAATAGAAATTGCTTGACTGAATAGCGACACTCTAAAATCATGATACCCTAAAATTACACTGAGGCGATTTATAGCACTACCTGATACAAACCTTTATGGGGAATTCTTCATATATCCATCGGAAAGTTCAATTTTGGTGATTCTTTGCTTCGAATAGTTCAGTGTTGAAGTAGTCCGTGTGTGGTAGTTGCAAAACACAGATCGCAGTAGCGAAAGGGTGTACAATCACACAATAAACGCTAAGGGGTCGGCATTGCCAGCAGGGTCGGTATTCCCTCAAGTTACCCTACATGTTTGTTTAAACAACCAAACTTCTCAATTGGAGTCGGCTGGTGCCATTGACTGTTTGACTTCAATTCAAGTCACATACAGAGTAGTTCAGCACGTCTCACATCATGCAGAGACTAGAGTGTTTTGATTACAATGGGCCTTGTGCACAGTACCAGGACGTGGCCTAGCTTATGAGTAATAAACTACGTTTCTGCCTGACAGATTTGGGAAGGGCTAGAAGTAATTAAGGTGGGATATTGGAACTGTCTGGGATGAGGAAATTTGCCCTTTAAAAATTCACATATTGATGTTTTATGAAAATCCGTATTTTCTAGAAGGTTTTAGAGTTTGAAAGTAGCCTACATCAGCATGTACAATTTACTCTATAGACAATTTCGCATATGTCTAGGCGAGTCCACATACGTTGTTTACGGTGTTTTAATTTCTGTGGTTAAATAGTAAATACATAAGTATAGGCCGTATATGTCTAATCAACACTTATTCTTGAAAGCAAGCTTTTGTTATCATGAGTACGACGTTTGTTAAAGGTCCGGAAACTCACTATGACAAGTGCCTAGTTAAAATCCTTGTTTTGTGTTAGTTAACTTTTCGTCGGGGAGCCTTAATCCGTAGGATAAAATATGTGATCCCAACGACCTTCAGTGGTCCCGACGATCTACTTGATTTTGCTTATAGGAAGGACAATTCTTCAATAGAGACCCCAAATTTTCCAATTTTTCTCGAAAAAAACCTAACTTTGTCAAACTTTCTGCATTGAAACCCCCAAATTTCAAATTTTCGTAAAAAAGAGCCCCCCCCCCCCCGCCCCGAAAAAAACTGAGCATAGCAGATGGAGAGGGGAGCAGAAGAGGGGAAGCAAGTAAGAAGGGAAAGAGAGACAGGAAGAAGGAAAGAAGGGAAGAAGAGGAGCACGATACTCCAGAAAAGGGACGTTTAATTATATGTGTTTGAAAGATACATCTTGAGCTTCATTTGAAAAGATCTAAGTTACTTTGCAGCTGTAACTGAAGAAGACAGACACTGCCACAGAGAAAAACAATATTATTGAGAAGCAATTTACCATGATGGGAGTTATGACGAGTTACATTAAAAAAGTCATAATTTCGGGTAGTAATACGATCATTTGAAACATAATGGTAGCACACAGCATCAGAAATAGCTTGTGGGGTAACATATTGTTACGATAATTATAAACAAATGAGCACATGCAGTAAGTGTGAATTTGGGACAACATGAGTGGGTCAAACTGTGACGGGTATACGTTAACAGCGCCCCCTAAAAAAAACTTTTGTCCAGTATTTGCTATACTGCTTTAAGCAAAACAATCATGTTCGCGGCAACTTAGCGCTGCTGGCAGACGGTACGTATATACGTGGGGCCTGGGCACACTGTTTATTGTTGGACAATACAGTGACGCTGTTGGCGAAAGCTCACAACACTTGTTGCTCTCTACTTTCTCCCCTTCAGGGAGTGGTAACATTTTTGGAGGCACCACCCGGATGGTGCATTAGGTGACACAAGGTAGTAACCATAGTCATCTAGATGGTGCACCATCGATAATCAGGGACTGAATAGGATTAAGCGGGCTGTGACGACAAGGCCAGACGGGACAGACAACTTGAGATGTGCAAGATCCCTGTAGTGAAGAATACTACCCAACATGAGCGTATCAGGGCTTGAAACCACGATTGAGGAGATCCAGTCTGCCCTCCGCAAGTGTTCAGATGAGCAGCTTCTAGTAGTAGCTGGGGTACTAAACCTTCCAGAAATTGAAAAGGCAAAGTCTGAAGGTAAGGACCACTCGTATCTAATAAGATTAATGAGTAGATACCTGTACAGTGAAAAACTAGAAGAAAAACTGGATCAGGGCTCAGAAGTCTTGACAGAAGTGAAAGCCAAGCTAAGGGGCTTTAATCTAGACACAGTTGGAAGTAGTACACAAGAGCCCACTCCACAGGTACAAACAGCTGCCACAGTCTCTAGCTCTAGGAAGACTGGTGAGAATAATAATTGGGGAAATCTGCCATGGAAAAAAGATTTCAAAATTGCAGGGCAGATTGGAGAGCCTGGACAAAAGGATAGATTAAGTTTTGCAAGCCTAGCCCGCCAAATTGAAGCTGGAGTGAAAAAGGGTTTTAGTCATGATGACGTAACTGAGGCAGTGATTAAAGCAATAGTACCAGGCTCACGTCTCCGGAACTACCTTGAAGGGAGAACTACAATAAGTTTGCCGGAACTCCGCAGTCTTCTGAGGGCGCACTTCCAGGAGAAAGAAGCAACAACCCTTTTTCAGGAGTTATCAACAGCTTTCCAGGGACCAAAGGAAACAGCACATTCATTTGTGTTGAGGACCCTTGACCTAAGACAGAAGGTTGTTTTTGCATCCCAGGAAGCAGGTGCTGGTGTGATTTATACCTACGACCAGGCCCAAAAGATGTTCCTTCACACTGTTTCTACTGGCCTTCAGAGTGATTACGTCCGCCAGCAGTTGCAGCCACTTCTAACACAGGAAGGTACCACAGATGAGGCATTGCTAGAAGCCCTCACAGTCTTTGTTGGCCAGGAGGCAGAAAGAGCAATGAAATTGAAAAAGTCTAAAGTTTGTCAAATCAAATCTGACGTCAAAGAGATTCCACATAATGAGAGGTCCAAATCAACAAAACCTGATGCATCTCAGGCTGCTGGTACAAATTGGGAGGAAATGCAATCTAGCATAAAAGAAATAATCAGGGCAGAGATAAGTGCACTCCAGCAGAAACCATCATCAGATGGGAAGCAAAGAAGACCACCACAGGAGTGGGGTTGCAGAAATTGTAGACAGAGTGGCCAAGGCCGGAGCTGTAACCACTGCTTTAAGTGTGGTAGTGAAGAGCATTTTCAGAGAGGTTGCAAACAAGGGAGAAGGAACCAGGAAAACGAGAGAGGGTCACTCGAGAGGGACATCGTCTGACCAGTTCCAGTCCAAGGTCCCACCCACCAAAAGAAAGTGACAGAGTTTCAGGGTATGCTACTTGTGGCATGATAAGTTCAAATAAGAGAAAGAAAATGACAAAACTGGTGGGAAATAGGTGTTTAATTTATTGTACCCTAAATGATGTACATACTACTGCTTTATGGGATACTGGGGCACAAGTTTCCTTAGTATCAGAAGAATGGGTGAAGCAACATCTCCCTCAAACAGTAGTGAGACCAATGGAGGATCTACTTGACAGTGAGGGGTTGAGACTGAATACAGCCACAGGTACTCCAATTGGATTTCAAGGATGGATTGAAGTCAAGTTTCAAATCCCAAATGCAACTCTGACTGGAGATGAAATAATAGTGCCAATGTTGGTTACAGAGGAGATTTTAGAAACTCCTATAATTGGTTATAATGTTATAGAAGAGATGGCACAAAGGGGGTCAATGAAGAGCACCCAGAAACAATTCTGTAAACTTTTACCTCAAATGAGTTATCCACAAGTAAATAAACTTGTTAACATGCTTCAAACTGTGGACTCGGAAGAAATGAGTACAGTCAAGACAAAACGAAACTCAGTCAAAGTAATGGTAGGGGAGACAATAATTGTTCGATGCACCACACATGCACGTGCACATGAAGAAGTTACAACCCTGTTTGAACCAGATGAAAACCACCAGCTTCCAGAGGGCCTAATTTTCCATGCAACGCCAGTGACAATAAAACCAGGAAACTCTTGTCAGGTGGGAGTCCCAGTCACAAATAACAGTGTGAAAGATTTGGTATTACCAGGCCGTCTTTGTGTGGGACATATTTACAGTATCCGAGCTGTGCTGCCAGGAGAATTTTTCATGGATCTTTTCTCAAAAAGGGATCCTGAAACAATCATCGTGAATGAGGTAAAAGTAAACATGACAAATGAGATGACCAATAGAGAGAAGGGCAAGTGGCTTCCTGCAGTTGACCTATCTGAACTGACCAATGAGCAAAGAACACTTGCAGAACAAATGTTAACCGAAGAGTGTGATGCATTTGCTAAGGATGATGATGACCTTGGCTGTATACCCAGTCTAAACATGAAGATAAACCTGACAGATGAGATACCCGTGCAGAAATCCTATATTGGTATCCCTCCACCACTGTACAAGGAAGTAAAAGAGTACATAAAGGATCTTATCAGTAGAGGATGGGTGAAGAAATCACAGTCATCATATTCCTCCCCAATGGTTTGTGTAAGAAAGAAAGATGGCAGTCTACGATTGTGCATAGACTACAGACAGCTCAATGGGAAGACGATTGCAGACAGGCAGCCTATACCGAGGGTACAGGACATCTTAGACTCCTTGGGTGGCAATAAATGGTTTTCCACATTGGACCAGGGCAGGGCGTACCACCAGGGTTTTGTGGATAGAGACAGTCAACACCTCACAGCTTTCATCACTCCCTGGGGCTTGTACGAATGGGTGAGAGTACCGTTTGGTCTGAAAAATGCGCCTTCCGCATTTCAGAGGTGTATGGAGTCATGCCTGGGAGATCTTAATAATGACATTTGTGTCACCTACCTAGATGACATTTTGGTATATGGTGAAAACTTCAATCAACACCTGTCCAGACTGAGGCAAGTACTACAGAGAGTCCAGCATCATGGTATGAAGCTGAGAGCTGCCAAATGCAAGTTGTTTAAGCAGCAAGTCCATTATCTGGGACGAATTATTTCAGCAGAGGGCTATATGGCTGATCCTATTGACACGGCAGCACTACAGGCTCTGAAGGAAACAAAACCGAAGACTGTTGGGGATGTTAGAAAACTCATGGGCTTTATTGGATACTATCGCTCTTATGTCCAGAATTTTTCACGACTTGCAAAACCCTTGTACGACCTGTTATCCCCACCAGGCACAGACAAGAAAGACAAAAAGGGCAAATAAGGTGGTCAGCTACCCTCCAAAACACTGATCAAATGGACAAGTCAGCATGAAGAGATCCTGGAAATGTTGGTAGACAAATTAGCACAACCACCAGTGATGGCGTACCCAGATTTTACCCAGCCGTTCGTGCTACACACAGATGCCTCTCAAGATGGTTTGGGGGCTGTACTCTACCAAAGACAACAATCTAAACTGAGGGTTATTTCATATGCATCCAGATGTTTGTCTCCAGCAGAGAGAAACTACCACCTGCACTCAGGAAAGTTGGAGTTTTTGGCATTAAAATGGTCGATTACTGAGAGATTCAGGGATTACCTATACTATGCACCCTCATTCCAAGTGTACACTGACAATAATCCTCTCACATATGTCTTATCGTCTGCAAAGCTTAATGCTACAGGTCAAAGATGGGTTGCAGAGTTAGCAGATTTTAATTTTTCCATCAAATACCGACCAGGACGATGTAATGCTGATGCCGACACCTTGTCCAGGATACCTCTTAAGTTTGAAAATTACATGGAAGAATGTTCACAAGAAATACAACTGTGTGCAGTTCAGGCAATTATTGCTGCAGTTGAAACTCAAAGCCACAATATGCAGTTGCCGTGGGTAATGGCTGTCACAGGGACAGCAGAACTGACAGAAGATGTACCTATAACCCAGGCACAGCCCAACACACACAAGTACAGCCCAGAGGAAATACTGAGGGCACAACTGGCAGATGAGTCAATTGGAAGGGTCATGAAGTGGAAAGAAAGAAATCAAAGGCCTGGCACCACTGATTGGAAGAGAGAGAACCAAACCACTCGATCGCTGTTAAGGGAGTGGAATAGGCTGTATCTTGACAAAGACAAGGGTATCCTGTACAGAAAGACACCAACCAAGAACCAATTGGTGGTACCAGCCATGTTTAAGGATAGAATTTACAAAGAACTCCACATTGATATGGGGCACTTGGGTGTCGATAGAGTGATGTGCCTAGCCAGGGACCGCTTTTACTGGCCCAACATGGAACGAGACATAGAGTACTTTATACGGAATCAATGCCAGTGTTTATACCAGAAGAAACCACCACGTTCCCCTAAGGCACCGATGGTACCAATTGTGACCTCAGAACCCCTGGAATTAATCTCAATTGATTTTCTCCACCTAGAAAAGAGTGTGGGAGGCCATGAATACATTCTTGTTGTTGTGGACCATTTTACAAGATTTGCGCAGGCGTACCCCACTCGAAACAAGAAGGGGAAAACTGCAGCTGATATCATATTCAACAACTTTGTACTAAAATTTGGCTTTCCAAAGAGGATCTTACATGACCAAGGGGGAGAATTTCAGAATAAGTTGTTCCAACGACTGGAAGAACTGTCCGGGGTGAAAGACTCAAGAACAACTCCATATCATCCCGAAGGGAATGGGAAAGCAGAGAGATTTAATAGAACACTGCTGAGCATGTTGAGGACATTATCAGAAAGTGAAAAGCACCGTTGGAATAATCATCTGCAAAAAGTGGTCCATGCATACAATGCTACAAGAAATGATGCAACGGGGTACTCTCCCATGTACTTAATGTTCGGACGACATCCTCGTTTGCCAGTAGATTTAGCATTTGGTCTTGAGAAAACAGATGCCCATAGAGACCAAGCTGGGTTTGTACAGCATTGGAAAGAGGCAATGAAAGAGGCATATGAACTGGCTAAAGAAACTTCCTTGAAGAACTCTCAAAAAGGAAAGAGGTATTATGACAAAGGCAAGTTCCCTTCACCTCTAGAATCAGGAGACAGAGTTCTGGTTCGAAATTTCAGCAGAACAGAGGGACCTAATAAACTTGGTTCTTACTGGGAAGACAAAGTATATATTGTAGTGAAGAGACACTCACCAGAACTACCAGTGTATGATATAGTACCAGAATGTGGCAAGGGTAGGCCGAGAACAGTGCATCGTAACCAGCTCCTGCCCTGTGATATATTCACTCCTGAGGCATCCGTGAAAGACAGAACGTCAGACAGGGGCAAGAGTAATGTGAACCAAAGAAAACCAGTTACAAATGGGGACAGTTCAGAGTCTGATTCTGAAGATGAGGAATTCTACCTTGTGCCAGGTGAACACAGTCCTACTCAGCATGAGATGATGCCCTCGAGGGAGGTACATAAAGACACAAGTGAGGCAAACCAAGTCATAAATAGTGGTGACTTACCAGAATTGGCAACAGCTCAGATGGTGCCACCTCAGGCTGATCAGCATCCCAGGTTCCCTGAACAACAGCAGCAGCCAGTGCAAAATGGAGTCAGCAAGAGACAGGAACTTTGCAGTGAACAAGCGCAGGCGACTATGAGGTACCCTACCAGGCAGAGACAACCAAGGCACGTGTTCACATATGACCAGCTGGGTGAACCACGCTTATACCAGTCAGGGGTGAACAGTATGCACGATGCACAGTGGAACAGATTGTTACCCCGTAACTGAAACTTTGTAATTGACAAGGACAGTGTCAAAAGGGTTTTTTTCACTACTAGATAGCTGAGTTGTTATTGATAATGAGCACCTCTTGTCAGGAAAGGAGCACAAAGTTTAGTACCAAAATCCAAATGAGTGAGAGAGGGAATTAAAATTTGGGTACAAATTGGTGAAATTTCATTATATCTGAGATTCTTGTTGCTTAAAGATTTATTCTTTCAACCATAGCTAGAGGGATGGCCACCCTAATGCTTAGAGGAATGGAAATGTTTTCCATCTAAGGATCTATGTTAGGTACCATGTTTTATTGTTCTATCATATCTAGTAGTACTATGAGAGCAAAAGCTCTGTCAATGTCAATAGACTGTGACCCTGTTTAGAAACCAAAATGGGAAAATGGTTCAAATTGCTTACAGATAGGAGTCTTGATGATTGAGTCCTTGTAAATATTTCTTGTTGTATATATGTTTGATAACTTTTGATATCTTGTTCTTAGCAGATTTAAGGATAACAACGTCGAGGACGACTTCTTTTAAGGAGGGGAGAGTGTGACGGGTATACGTTAACAGCGCCCCCTAAAAAAAACTTTTGTCCAGTATTTGCTATACTGCTTTAAGCAAAACAATCATGTTCGCGGCAACTTAGCGCTGCTGGCAGACGGTACGTATATACGTGGGGCCTGGGCACACTGTTTATTGTTGGACAATACAGTGACGCTGTTGGCGAAAGCTCACAACACTTGTTGCTCTCTACTTTCTCCCCTTCAGGGAGTGGTAACAAAACTCCCTGTACCCTGTATATATAGGTTGGTTCGATGACGTCTGGGTTTACATGTAAGAACTTAATAAGTCTATTGTGGAGACTATGAAGGCGTTTTAAGTAAGTTTTTTTAGACGGTTCCATAAATTGCAATAGCATACCTCAACTTAGAATAAATAAATGAATAATATACTTGAATAGTGGTTTTAGGAAGGGTATCCCTTAGATGATAAAAAAAAATGCCAGTATACTTTATCAGAGAGTTACAAGATCGCTAATATGATCCACCCAGTTAAGCTTTTCATCAATGATTAATCCCATATATCTAGTACTACTTGTCTTCTTAATTTTTACATCCTTAAATACAAAACAGTCATAACAGGGGTGAGCCACGTCTCTAGAATGAAAAATGGTATAATTAGTTTTTCCTAAATGCAGGGTAAGCTCATTAGCATCAAACCAATTGCTGAGTCGATGGAGCGTTTCAACACCCCTTACAATTAAATCATCACAGCTACGATCAAATAGAAAAAGATTTGTATCATCAGCATATAAGCGAGTAGAAACATTAGGAATAGTATTATGTAGTCTACATCATTAGAAACAATGACGGTCCTAACACGAAACCTTGAGGGACACCAATATAAACACTTAAGTAATTAGGGTATGTACCATTTACATAAATACATTGCTTTCTGCTGCACAAATAGGATGACAGGATATGGTGTGCAGTACCATGGATACCATAATGATATAATTTTTTTAAAAGTGTACTGTGATCGACGATGTCAAAAGCTTTTTTGAGATCAAGATAAAGATCTAAAACATTATGACAACATCAAGCTGGGAAGGAATAGAGTTAACAGTTTCTAACAATGCGTGTGTTGTAGAATGACCCACCTGCCCTGTCATATCTTTAACAATGTGTTCCTAAGCGGTGTTTATACCAATGTCATGAAAGTAGCCGAAGTTATCCCACTGTTCAAGAAAGGTAACTACACTCTACCCGAGAATTATAGATCGATAAGTTTCATACTGTCTTGCCTAAATAAGCTTCTGGAGGGTGTAACTGAAAAAAAGACTTGTAAGATTTCTCTATGATAATAATTTTTTGTATGATTTTCAATTTGGATTTAGAGAACCGTAAACCCTTTCTCCCTCGTTGTGTGTTTGCTGATGTCGCATGAGGCTAATTTGCCCGGAAACGTCTCCTGACACGTACCACACGTGTTCTCGATCCTTGTTGTGTACATTATTCACATGTCTTTGCAGTTGATAATTTGATTTGAATTCTGTAGGCCACAACCAACACATGAGAGCTAAGAAGTTTAGCGGGGACGGATACTGTCAACACTAGGGGCTTTACCGGGCTTAAGGAAATTTATGTGATTACAAACTTCAGAAACTGATACGGGTGAAAGGAAGACAGAACGGGGAACAGGGTTATCCAAGTACTTTGAGGGATTTACAGAAGAAAAGATGTGTTGGCTAAGCTTATCAACTATAGTAGAAACGTAATCGTTAAATGGCATTTGCAATGCCATGATCATCTGTGAAAGTAACACCATTGTGAGAAATAGAAGTAATACGATGTGACTGAGTCTTCAGCTTTCTTTTGACAAGTTTGTTGATCTCTGTGCACGCCTGTTTGGAGGAAGTTTGTCTAGAAGTCAAAATATTCCTATAGTAAGAAGATTGAGCAGACCTAATAATACGATTCAGAATCCGGCGATGAGTAATAAGCTTAAGTTTTATTGAGTCAGTGGGACTTTTAATGTATTTACGAAAAAGAATGTTTTTACTAGAGACAGATTTCCTTATTCCTGGCGTAATCCAAGGCTTGTCATTATACTTCTTTCTGGACATTCTAACTAGAGGAAATATTCATCGTGAAGACGTTGTAAAATAGAAGTAAGGTTGTTGTATGATGTTTCAACGTCACTGTAGCTATAAATAGGTAACAAATTATAAAATTCAAGCAAATGGACTGAGGAAATTATTAAAATTATTGAATTATTGTCTTGGAAAATGGTAACTCAAGTCAGTAAAAAATTGCCAGAAACTTTAAACATAATATTGTCAAGGAGCTTATTGGGTAGCCAGCCTGATGAAAATATTGTCAATTAGAGTAGCACTGTAATCGCTTATCCTGGAAGGTAGTTATTGTAGCTATAACTTTGTTACATAACGTAACATTAGTATAATCGATACACACAGATTGTGATTCAATTTTCAAAACATCAGTACTAAAATCACCCCCAACAATACACATATGGGGAATAAAGGAGGAATTCAAGGTTTGATCACGTGATTCTAAGAAAGTGTTTGATATTACCCCTAGGATGGCTATAACGCGCAGGGACACAAAAAGTTTGATTACCATTACTTAATCCTACCCAAATGTCCTCGATATGACACTGTGAAGAAGAGCAATTTAAGTTACTGGAAACAACCTGTTTCGTAACAAAATGCTTATTGTAAATAGATCTATGAAAAAGCCAACGTCACCACATTTAGATGGGGAAGCAACATACTCACTCAAGGTCATAATACATCTTTGGTGGTGTATATTACTTTGTCCTATTTCAGATAAAAGGATGACGTCAAAATCATGTTTAATGCTATCGAGATAAACAACAAGCTGTAGATAATTCTTAGGGAGACTTCTAATATTTAGATGAAAAATCGAGAAATGAACACTTTATCATTCATAGTTTCATTGAACTCAGATTCATTGTACGAATTACCAGAAATGATTTGACATGTGATTTTCGTTAAGTGCATTCTTAAGTCAATTTTAAAATGATCTATCAAGATGTTCATGTTTGTTACAATCCCATAGAAGATGGTCAAGTTGAGTATTTGTGAGGTCATTGAAGGGAAAAAATATATCGATCGGCAAGAGGCTCCATATAGTAAGGAAAGAGACAGGTAGAAAAGATAAAGACAAAAGAAACAATAAGACGGAGAAGAAGACGCAAAAAGTAACTAAAAGCCTTAAGTGCTCTGTGAACCTTTGGATGAATTTGTTAACTTACAAATCAATTCAATAAGCAGATAAAACAAATATATATTAAGCATATATTTTCCGTTATGCGTAGCAGCTCTCCAGGTTGGTCTCAGCACTACGGGGCTACGTACCGTGTTTCTTCGTAGCCTTCGGTGCCTTTGACAACAGGCAGGATGACTTCAAATCAGCGGAAGTGAAGATAGTTGAACAATTTTTAAAATACAACAAAGATATGATGACTGTTAATTAACACTCACCCTTTTGACGTTTTTGAAACTTGAGTGATTACAGCTTCTTTGTTAATATAATCTGCAATGATTGTTGCTTCATTACATAATGTTCTTTTGTCACTTTTTAAGGCTCTTCTTATCCGGAAATATTGAAGAAATTTTTTTTTTATTTTCCTCATTTTATTGTCACTTATTACAATATTTTCCAATCACATAAATTAACATCACAATAAAATACAGGTGATAAAGTAGACTTTAACATTTGCCTGTCAACAATCGTTTGTAAAAATAAATAATATATCAAAGAAAATATCTTTGTAACGTTACAAAAATACCTACAAATTCAAATCCAGTAAATTAAACCAGGGCAACCAATAACGTTCCCAGATACCCACTTTCAAATCTTTCTTTAATATATATGAGTAGAGCATGAAATAATTTCTTAAATAATGCAATAGCCCAATAGTAGACGGGAGAGTTTTTATTTGCTTACAGCGGAATACATAGTATTTTATTAAAATTATCACTAGATTGAGTTCACGTGAGAAATCACCCCCAAATAATGCTACTGTATTATTTCTTAATTCAACGTTAATTCCAGCGTTTACAAGGATGTTTTGCATGTAATTCCAAAGGGGTGAAGTATAATGGCAGTTACAAAAAAGATGATCAATCGTCTCGATATCATTACCACAAAATGAACATTTATCTGAGTCTATAACATGGTTCCCGGACAACTCCCACCCGGACAATTGCCACCCGGACAATTCCCACCGGACAATTCCCACCGGACAATTCCCACCCAGACAACTCCCACCCGGACAACTCCCACCCGGACAATTGCCAACCCGGATAATTCCCACTCCGGACAATTCCCACCCGGACAATTGCCACCCGGACAATTGCCAACCCGGACAATTCCCACTCCGGACAATTCCCACCCGGACAATTCCCACCCGGACAACTGCCAACCCGGACAATTGCCACTCCGGACAACCCCCACCCGGACAATTCCCACCCGGACAATTGCCAACCCGGGCAATTCCCACTCCGGACTGTTATCACAGTTAGATATAGACCTACAATCTGGGAATGAGAAGATACAGGTCAACACAATTCTTGAGTAGGCTAAGAAGGAATTTTCAAAGGGGTGGGCCACGATGGTCAAGCTCAGATGCACAACGATGACGAAGGGTGAGTTTGCACGCATGGGGTTCAGAAGCGGAGCCCCGGTGGGTTTGTGAGAAGTTCTCGCTACCTCTTGCAATATTTCATATTTTAATAGGAGAAGATGGTTCCTGTTACTCCCTTTAAGATATTTTATTTCGTTTCACGCTGCAAAAATGCAATGTTAATGACCTACTGCAGGTTACTACAATCCGGCTAATGAATTTCGATAAACTATTCCATCAAGTGATCTTTATTAATATATACTTCAATATTACCGATCAAAGGACTAGCTTCCTCGTTAACAGTGTACACTGGGTAGGGTGATTAATTCACACAATCATCATTTTCTACGTGTCACGCTTCTTTGAAGACGGGCCATTTCGAATTCTTTCAATAATAACGCAGTGAGAGATGTTGGTTACCAGGCCGGGTTAGAATAGACCTCGACATATGACGTGGCTTTGTTTAGGGCACAAGTGGAACAAACACTTTTGTACACTACCGCATAACTGCGTACACTTCCCTGCATGTGCGGCATATTTTACACGCACATGTGGCACCACTGCCAGACTTCGACTGATTTACCATTTGAATACGTAAGTACATTTGCGCCTCGCTTATTCCGGGCCTCAAAATGACTGCTTGTTCTTCCATAACAAAGAAATATGGCGTTGATAAAATGGGTCTACAGGTTACATTGAATCCTCATCTGCAGGGGAAATGCAAGGGGTTGGCCATAGGCTGGCCCCACAGAGAATGTCATACACTTTTCTCAGATAGCTTCATCGTCGAAATTTGCATATGCGCTGGACGCAGGTGAAAAGTTTGCTCGTCCTAGTGACACAACCCCTCCAGAGTCGTAGGAAGCAGGTCCTTTCTGAGGATTTTTTTTTTCAGTTCAAAAGTGAAGGTTAGTGGTTTGAAACAAAACAAATCATGAAAATATCTCAGTGGAGAGCACCACCAGTTAGCGAGTAACATGTCGGGGCGTTTTCCCAAAATATCTTTCAAGCTGCAAAACGGCACTTTTTATGCCTTGTATGTTCCATCTGAAAATACACTTCTTATTTGGAGGTCTCATGACTTAGAGATTTACAGTTAAGGTTTAAAAACCCTGGTTGAAAGTGAACGGGAAGAGTACTGACCCACTGTGTACATTGTGCTACGAATGTTATCGGTCTCTTGATATTCGGTTGGTTCATGTTGCCCTCTTAATGCCCGGCGTCCACTGGGTTTGAAGATGTACCTCTATTTTGGAAATGTTTTCCAGAGAATATTCCTTGTACTTTATTGCCCTTTTAATGCAAGATGTAAATCGTGACGAAATTTTGAAAAAATACCATTTTTCATTACTACAGTTGCATCCACACTTTGCACAGAGACTCTCAATTTCCAAGCAAAACATATCTACCGAGAGGGCAATGATGATGTTCATGAATCTGTCTTCCAATGTACAACGCTATATTCCTCCTTAATCACGCATAAACCTTGAATGATGCTGATACGTTTTAGACGGTATTGGCTATAAACATTGTAAATTTTCTTGTATCCTACAGTGGGGGATCTAGGATGTAGCCAAAGGGGGGGGGGGGGGTGCTTCGAGACTGACCTGTACATGAGAGTGACATGGGGAGTGGTCTAAGGGGAGGGGGTGCCCCTTCCTTTGGGATTTTTTCAGACTTTTAAAGCTATGAAGATGCAATTTGTGCAATCTTTTGCGATATTTCCTGGTTCTCTAACCTAATAAAAATATCAACTTTGGGACTGGCCGATAGCATTCACAAACAGAATCCCAAGATGATCACCAAGTGAGGGGCCTTGGGGTGTTCGCGAAGTTTGGGTCAAGGGTCATGTTTTTTTAAACAATCAAAATGCTAAATTCTCCTACAGATCAAGTTGGATTCTCACCAGAGTAGGTCAGTAACCCATTATCATTGACCAATGGTGCCTACGGGGTCACCGATGTTCAGGGAGTTGATCGAGGTCAATTATCATCTAGTGGTCAATTGGGGGCATAATGTTGAAACACACAAAATGCTTCTCCTCCTACAGTTGGTCAGTATTATCACTGACAAATGGTGCCTACAAGGTGTTCGTTGATTTGACGTCAAAGGACAGCTCGGGGTCAATTTGGGCCATTTTGTTGAAATACGCAAAGTTGGACTTTCAGAGTAGTTCGTCACTAAAGTTCCCAAAGTTTATGAAGACGACACTGACTCAGCATGAGTACCAGAGCCTATTTAGCTACGGTGGCTTATAACAACCATAGATCGATTGGCATTCTGGACTAGGCTATACATTTTACATGTTTTGGAATGACAAATGGGGGATGATGTTAATTTCTGAGAAGGGAAAAACACAAAAGCATATTGCCTGCCTCACTTTCAAATTCACTAGTTTTAGAAAGGGAAAAAAATCAAAATTTTCCAGAAGGGGGAGGAGCCGCCCCCCAAATCCGCCCCCTGTCATACATCGGTAACCAGTAGGAGATAGATTTAGCATTGTACATGGCCAAATATTACAGCAAACTGCACTCTAAAATACTAACTTTGTCACCAGAGTTTCTCGTCTATCATACATGAGTTCCGAAGTGTGAGAGAAAATTGGCATCACGCTTTGGATTGAGGGAAGTTGCGCTCTTAAGCACGATATTTTTAATTTCACTCTAGTTCAAAGCGGTCTATTATGCGTGGGGCTAAATATGGTGGAAAGGGACACTGTATTGAAATCAGGGTTCATAGGAGCAGGCGCCGCAATCGCCCCATTCAAGTTAGTCACCTACTGGTCTATAATATTAATAAACATAAAACCATACTGGCCATTTTTAGAAATTTCAATCAGATAGGACCAGCTCAGTCATTACTTAAGAGAATGGGTGTGCAAAAAAAGTAAATGTTATGTATATATAGCCTAATCTCTTTTTGAACATAGAGGGGAATCTAACCAATGGTTCTGAGCGACGTCCGCGAATTATTAAAGGTGTTATGGGATAATGATGTAATCATGCTTATTATGTTATCCTAATATTCATGTGAAATGTGTTCAATTTGTAACCATGTCAGTTTCTACATTGCAAGCGGGAGAGAGAAATCATAAGTAATGACGAACCACCCCTAGTTCACGAGAGGGTTCGATTATAAAGGGGATTTGATTTGAAATACGAAACCATTGACGATGCACTAGAAACCCCCCTCCCCGTTTACGGACCTGGTTACATTGAGGCTAATGGCGGTGTCAACGTTCAAAGACCACGGGAGACACTGAAGCAAGCGGGGTGGATCGCTTCCGCCAGTGGTGAAGAGGGTATCATACACATTTTTTCACACCTCATCGCGTATGTCATCTAGTACCGAGACGCATTTTGCACCCATTCTTGGCCGCGAATGTCCGATCACATTTTAGGCTCATTCCTTACAGAGGCCAAGATAAATTGATTAGAGCGGTTTAAGAGGAACGGCGCATGGGATTATGCCGACTTTATCCCAGCCACGGATGGGACCGAGGTCAGAAAAATTTAGCACTTCAAAAACTCCAAGATTCTTTCTTCCATGTTTTATGTTTGTCGATGGTCTGGGACAAATTCCCTTAACATTTTTATTAGTGTGTAAAATAAGGAAGTGTCGATTTTGAAGTAAATTATACTTTATTAAGAATTAATGAAATTTTTTATGGAAAGTTTTTACATGGACAAGGCCAAGGGCATCGGTAGTTAAAGTGCCAGGGAAGTCATGTTCATTGGAGCTGCATTTTGGGAACTTGTGGCTGGCGAAGCCTTTAACCGCGAGTGCTGAAGTCGCGGAGCCGGAGGGTGGGGACTGTGGGTCCTCCCCAAGTAAGTTTTCTTAAATATGGCTGCTTTTGCGATTATTCTGGACCACTCTTGAAAAAATCCTGCTTCCCCCAGGTGTAATATGAAATTCTAATGAAAATATTTTCCTTATGGTGATCCCAAATTTAAGGTAGTTCTGCCCTCAGTCAATTTGCTCAGGATGGGGAAGTGAACAGCGAGAGATGTATAGCAAGATTTTGGGATTTTGGGATTAGCAATTTAGTCAAGCTGTCCTACACCTTATAATACTAACGAGGCAATTTCACCAAAGGTTTCCTACCCACAGCAGCTTAGAAGTACTAATGAGTCATCGATTTGTATAAGGCTCATCGGAGGAACGCCGAAAAAAATTTATCGAGATCAGCGATTCCCCATACATGATTGGGTTTGGGGTTTTGTTTGCAAGGACCACGGTGCATTTAATGACGTACATTAGCACTTTCAGTGACCCTTATTTCAGAACTCCAAGTCACAGTAGGGTGCAGCGTAGGCGACGACCACGTTTTGAAAGAAATTTTACGACAAGAAACAAAATTTTCAATTGTATTTAGTCAGTCTCTTCTGGGGATGCGCGCAAAGCGAGGCAAGAAAAATCTTATTAGCATTTTTATGGTATTTGATATTGTTTTCTTTCATTGAACATTGCAATTTTTTAACATCATAGGCTATTGAAAATCCTCTTATAATTTCTGTGATCTCGCTTCTTTTCGCTCATGTTTTTTCTCTATTATTTTATTATTTCTAAGCTCTGCAAAAGCGGGGCGGGGGGAGTGCCCCTCCTTGTACCCCGTAATCCCGCCTATAAAAATGTTTTCTATCCTTAGCGCATAATCTCACATGGGCCACAGCGCCGTAAATTTTATCATGCCGTCTGGATCTAAGGCAAAGATGTATGTCCTTCCCCTTTGAAAACTTCCTCGTAATTATAGGTGCTTACGTGCAGTTTGGTGATATTTTCTGCAACATTTTGATGTAAATTTAAATTAAATTGTTCGGTATGTAGACTAAATTTAACGCCTAAACTAATAATTTTTGTGTCAACCACAAAAGTGTCAACAGGGACGTCCCTAAGGATCGATGAGTGGGTGGATGTCGGGCCTCTTCCAGACAAAAGAGTGTTTCATTTCCGACAAGATAGATGTGTCAAAAACGGTTAACTAGCAGACTAGTAACCCTCGTTTTGAGGAAATCTTTGCAAAAAGTACAAGATGTAAAATTTAAGTACAATGGGAGGACAAGATAAGCAAAAAACGCAGTTTAACGCAGTTTAACATTAGGCAATGTCAATTTGATCTTGGTGGACCTGTTTTTATTTATCTGTGTTATGGCTAGGTAGAGGCGGTACCACGGTGGGCAGGGAGGGCGATCGCCCCCTACGATTTGCAAGAAAAGGGGAAAACAGAACGAAGAGGGAAAAGAAGGAAAGGAGAAAACATAAGAGAAGAAAGGAGGAAGCGAAAAAGAAAGAAGAAGAGGAGAGTGCGGTAGGCCTACACCTGATACATATAATTAATCCAGAGCTTTCAGACGGCCCTATTCTGGTGTCTGCCAGCCTTTAGATACCCTTTATAATGCAAACATGAAGCAAAGGAAAATTTTCGTAATAGTTCAAGAATGTTTCTGTGGACTCCACGACCGTATTTTGGGGTAAAAACTTTCCCCTAACAGAAAACAGTAAAGTAGCCAAAAGGGTGGCTTCAGGAGGTTTGTTGACAACCGGTGGCGTATTTAGGGATCAATTGGGCCATCCCTCCCACCATCCCCCTCCCCCACTGATGCCGATTTTAATTTTGGTGCTTAAAATACGTAAATTCATTAACACAAATTTTACTTCAAAAGGTAGCATGCGTGGCACCAGATTGCATGTGAGGACACCTAACTTTTCAAAAATTTTTAAGAGGGAGGTGTACACCACCTCCTTTTATTCCCCCTCCCCTTTAAGAAATTTGTTGTTAATTTAAGGTTGCTTAGATGCAAAATGGTGTTATCTTTGGGGTATTTCTGGAGCTGATAATATGCAGCATAGCTGGAAGATGCATAATTTAGTTAAGTTTAATTTTTTGGTTAGATGAAGGCAGAGAATAATGTTGTCTAAGAGAAGAATACGTTGTCAACAAACCTCCTGAAGCCCCCCCCCCCCCGGCTACTTTTCTAACTGGGCAAACTTTTTACGCACAAATACGTGCATGGAGTCAACAGAAACTTTCTTGGACTATTACGGAAATTTTCCTTTCCTCCATTAGCGGCTCGCCATAGGGGCACGGGGGGGCACTTGCCCCCCCAAAAGTTTGCAAAGCATGGTCTTCAATTTTCAAAAATAAAAATAATAAATAAAAAAAACATGTAATTCGAGATGGGTTAGGCCCTCCCTTTTCCTTGAGTGGGCTTTAAATTTAAGAAGTGAATAACTTTCCAATGCAATGCGAAGGTTAAACATTAATAAAGTGCTTTCAAAACATTTTTTCGGCGCGCTTAGCGCGCGTTTTCTTAGTTGCTTGTTTGCTACTATATATACCTCAGACATCACAAATGCACCTGCCGTTAGTGCGAGCTAACGTAATCAAAACAAATGATCACGCTGTGATATTTGTAATCTGATTACCTTAGGCATCATAATGTCATTTACAGAGTGTAACGGTAATGCTGGAGTTAAATGCCCATAGTTTTGCAGACACTTCAGAGCTTTCGGGGTCATTAGATACACAACCCATTAGCCGTGTTGATTATCATCCATGGCTGAAAGAAGTTTTGCCCGGGTGTCACCTGGGCAGATTAGCATAGGTATCTGTCTACAAAAAGTAACTGGCATGTAGTCTAAAAGTATTGTGTTTCCCATAGAAGGAGAGGTTTCCCTTCCCTTGTCCAAATTGACAGCGCCGTTGGCCCACGAGTGGTCTTATGACTGTCAAATGGCCTGTTATAAGCAAAAGGTTCTCCACCTCTGTGCTAAAGTTTACTTTTTCAATTGATTTAAAATAAACACACCAAACAGTCAATCTAAGCTCAGTGTGATGAGACTTTTGATTAGTGGCCTAGCTATTTGTATATAGGATGAGACGTCGTTCTGAGTTAGGAGAATTCCCCTCCCCCTTTAAAAAATTCGTTTCGGAACGGTACTGAGATCCAAAATACTAGTGCTATCATTTCATCATTTTCAAGTGTCTTCATGCTCAAAATTTTCGTTAGTTTAAGAAAACAATCCAGAAAACCAACATTTTATGGCTTCTTGGCAAAGCTGAAACATATTGTGACACAATGAAAGAAACAATAAAATATTTAAAGGTGGGGCTCATTTTACACAAATGGATCAAGCCGCCTTGCCCATTTCACCTGCCTTTTACTCCACCGCTATGGTAGTACGGTAGCGATCGGTTGATATGGTTTGTATTTATTTTTAAAGTAGTCAGCTCATGACTAACTGCCTGAAATGGTGTTTTAAGAGCTTTTGAATTCTACATGGGGAATCGCTTTAATACATAATAATAACCATACTCCCCATAGGCGTAGGAGGCTGCAGCTCCCCCAACAAAATATTTTTGTGAAAATTCGGGCAATATTCTGAGAATTTTTCCACCTACTGAAAGAAAAATAATGCAATAATGTAGCTTAACGGAAATCGATACTTTAAAAAACTTCCTTGGTAATTAAAATGTAGTTCTGATTTGGATTGCACCATCACCTATACAG
This sequence comes from Holothuria leucospilota, assembly GCA_029531755.1. Taxonomy (NCBI): domain Eukaryota; kingdom Metazoa; phylum Echinodermata; class Holothuroidea; order Aspidochirotida; family Holothuriidae; genus Holothuria; species Holothuria leucospilota. The sequence continues at coordinate 51,006,944 of CM055976.1, forward strand.
GCCTATTCGGTATTAATTCACCAGTGTGTTTTTTAATGGTTAAAATTATATATTATGATTATCAGTGGTGTATTTGAGGAGCCATTAGGCCATGCCCCTGTCACTGACACTAAAATAAAACACAAAATTTTACTTCAAAGGTAGCATATGTGGCACCAGATTGCATGTAAGGACACCTAATTTTTCAAAAATGTTCAAAGGGTAGGGGGTGATGCCTATTTTTTTCTTTTATTACCTAAAATACGTACGGTAAATTTTTTAACACAAATTTTACTTCAAAGGTAGCATGTGGCACCAGATTGCATGTATGGACACCTAATTTTTCAAAAAATTTTCAAAGGGGAGGGGGCACCCCCTCCCCTTAGACCCCTCACCCAGGCCGGCGATCACACAACATAGTGCCTGCCCCACCCCCATGAGAGAAAACTTAGCTACACCACTGATTATTACCATCTTTAGTGTAACGACTTCCCCCAGAATTATAACTAATATGGAATAGGTAGTAACGTGGCAAATTGTGTGCAATTGTCATGCGGTGTGATAACGGATGCATGCCTATATGATATGTACATTGACAATTTGAACGCGCGCGGAGCGCGCGGAAATTTTTGGTTCCTTTTTTTTCGGACAGATCATTACAGCCCCCCCCCTCCTCCCAAATCAACTTGGGCCCTACGCCTATGCATACTCCTATTGAGGCCATTGTACTATCCGGAGCTGACCATTAATATTGCTGGGGGGGGGGATCTTCCGAACCTCCCTGAATACGGACTTGAGTTTGCCCCCCCCCCCCAAACAAAATTTCTTAGAGCCGCCCATGCTTTCCTCCATTGTGCATTATAAAAGGGTATCTAAAGCTGACAGATACCTGTATAGGGCCTCATGGAAGCTCGGTATCAATTATACCAAAAAGCCAAAAGGCTATAGTGATTCCTTGCCGAATGGGGATGCTTTGTTGCACTGAGGCTTATCCCTCAAATTTACAAGTATTGCAAGTATCCAACACCCCTGAATCGAAATATCGTGTTTTTCAATGCATTTGACCTCCGCCAAAAACAATAGGGTTCTTCCTCTCAACATGCAAATCTGTATACCAAATATGAAGTGTCGGCCATTGCTAACTGCAGATATCGTGTTTACAAGCTAAGCGTCACATTCACACACATACAAACACACACGACATCACCATCGCATGGATTCCTTGCCTGCCTTCGGCAAGGAATCAATAAAATGGGGCAATGACATAATGCTTATTACCCGACATCCAAATGATAGTATAGAGTAAGACGTTAAGCACTTTATACATCTATCGTATTTTTACTAATTTTGAACAAAAATCTGGACCAAATGCTTCCAGCAATGGGAAATGGGCGGGAGGGAGAGTATACGTGCAGGAAGGTGATATTAGTCTTCCCTGACAGGTATAGCAAAAGGGGTAAATGACTAAGAAGCGCGTTTCAGAATGCTTTTTCGTCGAAAGTGCATTAACAATCACCATCTATATCGATAATGGCTGCGCCCAAAGAGGTCCTTGAAAATTTTCGAAAAATGTATAACGGCAACAACGTACTTTAGACCTTCCACATCTGCTACAAATTAGATTGAGAGATCCCATATTGATGTGAGATCCTACAGATGTTTGGAGATGTATCTCTGTTTTTCGGAACGTTTTGTGACCAGAATAGTTCCATATATAATTCAGGCGAGGTTGTAGGGATATAATGGGGGGGGGGGGCTATGTTGCCACTAGCCCTGGTAAAACCGGATAAAGAGAACGCCCGTGGTCAGGAATTCTGACATAGGGGACTCCGGTACCGCAAAAGTGGGCACGGAAGGAGACTGTGTTAACTTTGTAGCTTGTGGTGCCAACAGATGAGAGGAGTTTGCGGGAACCACGTGGGTTGATATTTCAAGTCCTACAAGGATCATAGCTTAAGAAATCGGGCCTCCTTATGAACGTGCGCGCTAAGTGCGCAAAAAGTTCCCCCGCCCTGGCGTCTCACAAGTAAACGGAACAAGGCTCTGATGGTGCTGCTTCAGATCCGCAAGCGTAGATGAAGAGTTGAGTGCTTTTCGGACGGTGAGGGGACCATGCTGCCATGGGCTACCATAAAACCCCGGGGATGATTCAGCATAAGAGTACATCTAGTTTATGCTAGAAAAGTTTACTTGTGCTTTTGTGCGTATAATGTTCATAAGTGATACAACGTGGATTGTGAGGATTGCGCTCAAAGCGCGCCGAAATTTGGGGTATACTTCAATGCCAAAAGGAAAAGCCTGCATGCAGGCTCAGCCAGGTTGTGCTTTGATTTGCTGGTATTGGGGCCAAGTGCCCTGACTGGAGGCCAGCTACGGTAAGCCCTGAAAGATGCAATGGGTTGCCGAACTCGAAATATAAGGCTGGCCGACAATTTCGGGGTTTTATTGAAAAAGGTTTCACATTCTTGTTTCATTATTGAAGAATCTGCCCTACTTAAGAGCAAAACTAAGAGATTTGTTCGGGAGACTGAACGGTAGTCGTCGGGGACTACATCCTTTATCTTACCCATTAAGGCTCCTCTACGAAACTGAAAAATTTTTTTTCTTACAAAATATGTTTGCCACGATTGCAATCCTGAAAAAAGAATCTTCCAAAGTTATAAAAAAGAGGACAGAACTTCGCAACGATGCATTTTCGTGTATCTCTAGAATCCAATATGTTTGAAATGGCGGGCGTTACCACTAGATAGAAGTAAAGATGAAATCGCGTGTAGCGCTCGAAAATTTTTTGAAGTTATAGAAAGAACTTCGTTACACAACTTACTAGGTACGGGCCTGATAAATAGCCATTCGGAATATTTTCTGAACATATCTATGGTTTCACCTCTACTAGTCTATTCAAAATTTTGCGCAATTTTTGGGAGCTAGGAAACCCCAGCCCCTCGTAGAAACACGCCTGGTATATTTATCTTAATAATGGCCATGGCATGAGTGCAAGTAGTGACGCATGCGCGCTAAGCGGGCCGAAATTTTTCATTAAATAAGATTTCCATGACAAAACCTGCATTCAGAATCTGCATCGAGACACTTTCAATTGCCCAACAAACCTGCATGCTACTCAAAAAGCGCCAGTCTTTTACCAAGTAATTCGCAAACAGCTTGCAACTTCCGCTGCTGTGCTCCTTCGGGAGTTGTTATTGGAAGATATTGATAATGAGAACAACATTGTGGTAAGGTTTGAGGCTTGCGGAAAATTTTCGTAGTTGCAATTGTTTTGGGAAAATTCTGATAGTTTGAGAAAGATTTGTGATAGAAAATGATTTTAATAGATCCATCACACACATACATACACAAATATTCCGTGGAAAAGGATGATGATTCGATTTTACGTGAGGAAAATAACGTTGGGTACTATTCCCACTTGATCAAGTTGGAAAATATATACAAAGTTGACATAGGCTCAGTCGGAAAAGTGTGCTACCCTGAGATATCAAAAATTCCAACTGGTATTCAAAATTTTCGACTATCGTCGCTCTGACGAACTTTGGGGGACACACACCCCACCCCCGGTCGCGACGGCCCTGCTCCTTCTGTGGAGGTCCAGAGGGCGAAGTCCCCCGAAGCTCTGAAGTATTAGCACGATTGCAGGCACTAGAATAAAGCATTTTGCTGTCTACAAAAGACATCGAGTATCCACTAAACAGGCCATACAATAACAATTTGTCTACATCTTTAACAAAACAGCAGAATTCGGACTAACCGCTGGTCGACTTCTTCAAGCTGCAGCGGGATTGGTGCTGGGGAGGGTCATAGAGTTCCTACGGTGGGCAGGGTCATACAGTGGGAGGGTCATGGAGTTTCCACAGAGTTTTGCAATAACTGTACTCCACTTTTTTTGTATGGGAAGTCTTCATACATACAAGAGTACATATAAATGCGCCGGAAAATAACACTTTTGAGGACAGTAATGTTTGTCTTCATTTTACAAAGCAATTACCTATCTACAAATTGCACAAAATACGCACTAGACAGACCTAAAAATTGCATTAAGCGCTTTTGTTTCATAATAGCCATTCCATTACATTTCTTTAGTGATGCAGCAAATTTGAGAGTTGGCAGCTAGGACGAGCAATCACGGAGGTTGCACGGAGTTTTGCAATAATCCAACGCACGTTCCGTCTTACTTGAATTATTAATTGGACAATAAATTAGCGGATGAAGGATGCGCGCGAGCGTGCTGAAAAATAGGATTTTAAGGGATTTTACAAACGTTTTTAGGCATTGCATCTACAAAAGGAGTATAGGATAGCGAGCCTTCTTCCCAAACCGCAATACAAAGTGTACGCACTTTCAGTTGTTTACGGCAAACACAAAAGTGCTCCGACTTCACGATTTGACTAAGTAGAAAGCCAACCCACACTGCATCGACCCAACTATAACCGGACGGCTGAAACCAGTCGCGTAGCAGATGGGTCGGTCAAGTGTGTTACAAATTTTGTTTTCTACCCGACTTTTGGTCCCTTTTGATATCAAACTGTTTGATATTCGTAGTTGAGTCGAGGAGGGGGGGGGGGGATCGCGTCGCAGTTGAGTAAAGTAGTGGTATTTGCAACTGTCATCTACCCAACTGCCACCCATTTTTTTATGAATTGGTCAACAAAGGAGGGTTTGCGAAATCATATCACGGTTGCAGAAAGTGAACGTGCTCGCCCTCGTGATTGATGAAAAGTAGATAGACTGATATCAATGCCGACATTGAGTTTCGTGGGTAACCTACAAACAGACTGCTACCCAATGCAACTGACCACGATTACCTACAACCTATCCCGGACGATCAGTCAGGCTGAGTTGACTCACATTCCAAATAACTTTTATACTACAGTCAGGGGTGGCGCCAGGATTTGCCCGACGGGGGGGCTGGATTCCCCGACGGGGGGGGGGCTGCGATTTTCCGTGGATAAGATTACTGATACATACATACATACATACATACATACATACATACACACACACATACATACATACATACATACATACATACATACATACATACATACATACATACATGCATACATACATACATACATACATACATACATACATACATACATACATACATACATACACACCCTACAACATACATGTTTAAAGATAGAGTTTGGCCAAATTACCGCCCATAATATTTGAGGGTTCTCGGAAAGATATATGAAAAATAATAAGAGAATTTCGTAACAGAATTTACAGAAAAACGTGGTTGCATGATGCCATCATCTTTTATTGAAACAATAATTGAAATCGTTACTCTCAACTCTAGTTTGGCGGATTAGCCACAAGACGCAAAATTTCTTCAGTAGAGCCGTACATAAAATTCTGTCTTGACGGTCTCGGAGAACCCAAACACGTAAATGATGTAATGATTATGAAAGGCGGCAGGCCTCATCGGCATCGCCGTCATCGGCAGAAAACTGGAAAACGTGCAGTTACCACTAAAGGTGCAAATAGCATTATTGACTGTAATTGTATAGAACATTATATATAACATCTTCAAAGCGGTGGGTTCAAAATGGATCACTGAATTTTACTCAAATGGATTCCCAAATTCCACGGATTGTCGAAATTCATGATATCCCTGTTAGCCTATATCATAAGTATCTATCACTTTACTTCACCCAGTTGTTTTTATCGAAATGAACTTAAAGAAGTTACCTCGTAGTAGATGCCAACTTGTCAAGGTAAATAGAAGAGAACAGACCATTCCGGATTTTGGGGTTGGAAAGTCCATTTTGAAATTAAAAGCTTATACAGATAATTGTAGTTGATGATCACCATCTCAATAAAATGATATAAATATGAAATCAGATACTGTATGAGACCTTGAGCCCCCCCCTTTCTCTCTCTCTCTCTCTCTCTCTCTCTCTCTCTCTCTCTCTCTCTCGCTCTCTCTCCTCTCTCTCCTCTCTCCTCTCTCTCCTCTCTCTCTCCTCTCTCTCTCCTCTCTCTCTCTCTCTCTCTCTCTCTCTCTCTCTCTCTCTCTCTCTCTTGATCTCTCTCTCTTGATCTCTCTCTCTTGATCTCTCTCTCTTGATCTCTCTCTCTCTCTCTCTCTCTCTCTCTCTCTCTCTCTCTCTCTCTCTCTCTCTCTCTCTCTCTCTCTCTCTCTCTCTGCTCTCTCTCTCTCTCTCTCTCTCTCTCTCTCTCCTCTCTCTCTCTCTCTCTCTCTCGTCTCTCTACTCTCCTCTCTCTCTCTCTCTCTCTCTCTCTCTCTCTCTCTCTCTCTCTCTCTCTCTCTCTCTCTCTCTCTCTCTCTCTCTCTCTCTCTCTCTCTCTCTCTCTCTCTCTCTCTCTCAATAACGCTCTCTCTATCTCTCTCTCTCTCTCCTCTCTCTCTCTCTCTCTCTTTCTCTCTCTTTCTCTCTCTCTGACGTCTCTCTCTCTCTCTCTCTTTTTCTCTCTCTATATATCTCTCTCTCTATATCTCTCTCTCTCTCTCTCTCTCTCTCTCTCTCTCTCTCTCTCTCTCTCTCTCTCTCTCTCTCTCTCTCTCTCTCTCTCTCTCTCTCTCTCTCTCTCTCTCTCTCTCTCTCTCTCTCTCTCTCTCTCTCTCTCTCTTGATCTCTCTCTCTTGATCTCTCTCTCTTGATCTCTCTCTCTCTCTCTCTCTCTCTCTTGATCTCTCTCTCTCTCTTGATCTCTCTCTCTCTTGATCTCTCTCTCTCTTGATGTTGATGAAACTAACATCAGGCTCATATTTCAATTCTGCATTTTGGAAACCTGGCCTTGAATCGATTGATGACATTGTCCAAATTTATTCTGTTCCCACGCTCCCGGTGTATGCCCAGTGTCATAAGGCTCTCCAAGCGTTCATTTGACCAGGGAGCTGTGAGAGATGGAGAAACATCGACCAAATCTCTCAGACAATATGTACTTGAGAATAATCTAATCCTTTTCATGTAGCCAAATTTGATTGACAGGTCTCTTTGTTCTTATTGTTTGACTTTTGTTGACTTTCCTTCTTAATGATGATCTCCCTCTTTCAAAGAGCAGTAATCTTGTAACAAAGACCATTGTCATGATGTTGCTTTGAAGATAACTGCGCAGCCGATAAATGTGAAATGTTTTCACCGTTTTTTATCAAAACGACTGTTCACCCACTCTTAAGTTGCACAGTCCCATTATTATTCTAATTTCTTTATTAAGAAAGGAATACACGTGTTTGAAAACCAACGGGAGTCTAAATTTTGATGATGACATTGCAAACATTTCCGGAGTGTTCCTGAATTAGCGAACAATGTATTTATGTTCAAAAAATAATAAAAAGGTACACTGTACCCTTTTAAAACGTGGCACCTGCCGGCACAAGTTGATATAAACTTTGCTCTCCTTGACGGCTGGCCATGTAATACCAAATGGGGGAAATCATCCTATGAACTCCCTCAGATGTAGCAGACGACAAGAACAATTGTCTTCACTGCCTAATCCCTCTAAGTTTTAGAGGAATTTCAGGAACCAGACAATGCGAAGCTTAAATGTCGGCTACACACCTAGTTTCAAAGGAAGAACAAGTGTTGTTTCTCCATCCCTTACAGCTCCCTGATTTGACATTACAGAACGCAAGTCGTTTTTGATCAACCTCATGGAACTGAAGTTCCGTTCACATTCTGCAGATGAAACGGGAAGTGTACACGCAATAGAGACAATGCGCTCCAATTCAAAGAATGCAGCTTTCAACTCCTGTAGGTATGCTCGGAGATCAAGGAGACTGCCAGGGCGTTCCGCCTCTTCTTTCCGTTTAAGCAGGGAGCTGTTATTCGGATGGAGATATATCGAAAAGTTTAATTTATGCTAATACTTTAAGACCCACTAAACCGAGGGGAGATTATCAACAATAAGCCGTTTATTTGGCGAAAAGGCATTTCTTTCCTTTGTTTGGTGGCTCCAATTTAATGGCATTCACCTAGCGATATCATTCAAGTCACGTAATCCTTTAACAAGTGGCCTGCGCAGAACAATTCTTTGATGTGTAGGTTTGCGCCGCCAACATTTTTTGAGCAGGTGGTAATAAACTCGAAACGGCTGTTCAGTTGAACTTAAAAGAATACAGTCAGCCCCTTCCTATACAAAATACCGTATGCAAACTAGTTGACGAGGTATAAGTCTAACCTTTATTACAATAATATGAAAGTTTCCGGAAGTTTCCTGAAATTACCAGATATAGATTCTTGTTCATATTTCTACATAAAACCTAACTGATATACTGTCATACGCGTCACCGAGCGTCGAAAGATGCAATAATTTTTTATTTCCCCGACGACTGGCAATGCTGTGGCAGTGGAGGAAAAGCCTCAGTCTGACTGCAGATGTAGCAGACGACAAATCCCTTTTGTGTTAACTTTTTAATCCAGTGTAAGCCCTATTGAAATGTCAAGAAAGGTACAAGCGATGGATTACTGAGTGACCTTGGCGGTACAAACCTCACTTCAAAGCGATCTACCTCCATCCGAATAACAGCTCCCTGGTTTAAGTAGGCATTTGAAAGTGCATACCTCATGGGACAGCGCTTCGATATCAGCTCCGAACAGTGCGGCAAACTCTTCCAATGCACTCTGGTCCAAGTATTTGGAGGATGTTGGACAAAGAGATGTTATACCTTTCATGATGGCAATGTTATCCTTATTATACCTTCTCTCGAACTCGGCGTCGACTTTGTCTATGATTTCATAGACATCTTGGACATAGCTATCAAACTCCGGGGAATCGCTGTTTTCCCGGCGTGAGGTTTCGATGGGAGCCTCTACAGCGAATCCTTCGAGGGCTGCAGGCGGCGCTCTTCAGCGTACTGCCCTCGGTTTTAGTCCTTAGGACAATATGTATTGGCCTGTCCGCCGACTGTCGGTGCGATCAAAGCGCCCCATCAAAGATGAGAAATCATTTGTTGTAAACACATTGCAAAACAGAGACTGGAGAGCTGCGAGCAATTTCAGCCACTCTAGGCTCATATTATTTGATATTAGAATAATAGAATTGAATAACAGAAGGAGAGGCATGACTCGCACCTGGACTCGCATGAGCCACCCGACATGGCCAATGCCGGCAGTGAGATCCGGTTCCGGGCCCCCGACTGAATTAATTTAAACTAAAATTTAATAAGCGCTCGCCGGCTATGGTCCGCTACTGTCGGTTCCAAGTCTTTCACGGTTCGTGTTTGCTGGATTGGAGAAACTGATTTCACTGGTGGCAACACTAAAAGTTTGCTTCACAGGTGTTTCTGGGTAAGATGTCTCTTACGCGAGGACGCAGGGTACGGTAACGTCGAGTGGCCTTTATCAGGAAGTGTATGTGTTTCAGTATACCGTAGGCCGGGATATACTGGACATGAATCTGGAGAGCAGGGGGGGGGGGGGGGGGGGGGGGGGGGGGGCAGGGGGGGGGGGGGGGGGGGGGGGGGCAGGGGGGGGGGAGGGGCGGGGGGAGGTCGGGGGTCAACTCGTGGGGGAGGGCCGCGCCGAAAAGGATGTCTCACCCTGCCCCCAGCGGCGTGCACACCGTTTATCACACACTTTCATTCGCGATTGCCACTCCAATAAGGTTTTTTTTTTTTTTTGTCAAAAAAAAATCGAGGTTCCTGCTCCCCGACGGACCCAAATTTTCTTCCCCGACGGGGGGGGGCTGTACTTCCCCGACGGGGGGGGGGGGGGGGGGCTCGGTAGCCCCCCCTGTTCCCCCCTGGCGCCACCCCTGCATGGAACTTGCCATTGCGAATTGTAATGCAGGCTCAGTGCCAGTAATTTCAATGAGACTTTTCTGCATTTTCTTCTTCGAAAAAATAATTCCGATAAATTTTAAAAGGGAAGTATATGATACAAAATTCTATGATCCCTTTAATCCCGTTAAGACTCCAATCACTCAGTATGTGAATCATGAAAATTTCACGTTAATTGAAAAGTCCACAATGGAACGAATATTTGATCGTTGATTTCGGACAAATCTACACAAAATGCCACGTTTTTCACTTTCATGAGAATTTCTCAATCCATGCATAATTTTTTTTTTTAGTTCCTAAAAATTCGTTATTTTTTGACAGAAATTTTACTTCAAAAAGGTAGCGTATTGTATGTGGCACCAGATTGCATCTAAGGACACCTAATTTTTGAAAAATTTTCAAAGGGGAGGGGGACACCCCCTTTTTCCCCTTACTACACCCTCCCCCCAGGCCGGTTGTTTCACACAACATACTGCATTACGCCACTATCTAATTGTGTGCCCCCCTCATCGAACTGTTGTGTCCTCCTTGTGCCCCCCCCCCCCCCCCCCAGAATGAAAAGTCTGGTGACACCACTGGATTGGGGGCAACGAATAAGCAATATTATACCATTAAGAAACCCAATTATTATACCATTAAGTTAAATCCAATCTAACTAACTAACTATACCATTAAGAAACCGAAATAAAGGTGCTTAATATGTTATCTAAGCTTTGGTTAATTTTTCTGTGGGAAAGGGGGGATCTCCCCCTAAATCCCACCCTGTCCCCAAGATCAAAAACGCCAGCCATATTGCAGGGACCGACGGAGACAATTTTGAAGTGGGGGTGGGGCGAGCACGAACTAATTACCGAAGCGAATATAAAAAGCCTCTCATCCAGTTTAAGGGACGGGCCCACAAATGCCACGGGGCCGAAAAAGTGCGGGGGGCTAAAGGCCCCCGTAGCCACCACACCCCGTCTCCTGCAGTACCCTGCATTGTGTTCAAGAACTACTGGGTTGGGAAAAACTTATTGTCAAGGAGCTTGTTAAAACAGACAAGATTTGGTAGTGATGACTTATACTAAAGCTTTATATTCTAGCACACACGTGTATCAATGATTTGTTTACTCAGCCTCAGCCGAAATATCCAGGACTCGTCCCTAGATACTTCCTCAAGAATCTTGTTTATTCCTAGATGGATCCACTGAATAACATAGAGAAGAGATTAGTAAAACCAAAGGATTGGGACGTATGTTCCTTGAAGCAATGTAAAGTATCACTTAGATTTAAAAAGTTTAGTAAGGAGCTGGGGGGATGGTAATGGTCCCTTACTCAGATTTTAATCTTGATCATGCCATTTTGCTATCTTAACCTTTATAAGCTAAGGTCATTTTTTATGTTTAGATGTCTTATATAGTCTGTAACAATTTTGATGGTAATGATAAGGGTTGTTAGTTTTTTTTTTTCTTAAGGCAGAGTTTTCTCTTAGATCCTAGCCCTTTTCAGTTTCTTACTTTTAAGCTACCGTTGACTCCCTTCATTCGTTTTTTTAATGATCATACGTTTCCTACAACCTTACCTTTATAAGCTAAATTTCATTTTCTTTAAGTCTAGATGTCCTTGTTTTTCTCAAGTTTTTAGCCTGACTTCCAATTGGTAAGTCCGATCAGGCTTTCAAATCCCAGCCTTTTTTCGTGTCTTACCGTTTTCAGGCGGGCGAGGATCCAAGGGGCTTTCCGGCCTCAGTCCCCCTTTTTCGCCACATCAACAATAACAAATAAGCGAAAATTAGCATAATCATAATCTAGGAGAATATTCAAGGGGACTTTCAGCCCCCTCCCCCCTTTTCGAAATTTCTGGATCCCCACCTGCAACTTTTGAATGTCCTTTTGTGTTTTTAATTTTTAGTTATTGACCCTGCTTTAATCTAAGTTCTATGTTCTGCAAGGTTTGCTAATATCTTCTGTCAAGCTATTCATCATTTTGTAGTGTTTTATCCCCAACAGGGCCTGGTATTGATCGAATTGTATTGTTCTCACATGTGCACCTTTGACATGATCGTTTATTTTGTAAGTAAAGAGGGCCTCATGTAAGATTAGCTCAACTAAATTAGTTACCCTCAATAAATCAAGTTGCAATAATAACAAAATTCTCCGACTGTAACTTCCTCAGTTGAGTCATGGCCAACTCAGTTTTTGTTGAGAAGACGTACTGTACTTCGTTTTGATCTTCTCGCAAAATGAAAACACTCCACACAAAAAGAAGCAGGCTGGCCTACGACTAGGACTACAGGCATCTTACCATGCGGGGCCCTGTCTTTTGCCCTACTATGTTGGTAAACCCATGGGGCCAATACTTGGTGGAAGTAAACCAAGTTAATTGTGAAAGCTTGTAAAGCCAGAGACTTTCCATATATTCCTTATAGAGCAGGAACTATACCGTATCTGCTGCATGATCTTGCTATATGCAGGCTCGCTATGATTGGATGTAGTTCACGAGATCGATTACGCAATATTGCCGTGGGACGAGATTGCGAGACACTCACTCGAGCAGTCTGATCCGCAATCAGTAGTGAACATTGCTGTATGCAAAATGTGGCATGAGCGTGTATTGTGCAGAATATGGTATGCATGGGTAACATACAGCTACAGATGACCATTGTGCTGGGTGACATTGTATGTATGTACGTATGTCGTGCTTGCTGTCTATTGATTTGACCTGCCGCGCCGATAAACAAGCGATTCAACGTGCAGTTTCATGGTGAGATCGAGTGGGCACATCTCGGTAAAGCTACACTACAGCTTCAAGTCAAGTTTTGTTGTTGAGATATTCAAATTATGTTGAATATCATTTTAACTCAACTTCGCAGTAGCCAATGTTAGGCTTCTAGGCCAATAATAACTTAGGCCTAGCCTAGATCTAGCCTAGCCTAGGCTGATTCTAAAGTACTGTAGGCCCCTAGAATTAATTTAACGTTGTGGCTATTTGCCCGACAGTCGGGCAAATTGGAAGTTTAGTTTTCTTATTTTCCCGACAGCAATCGACCAATCATATCACCCCAACGCGTACGCGCTTGTGACGTAAGAAAGAAAAATGTTTAGTTGCCACGGTGCGGTGTGCGTGTGTAGGCTACCACAGAAAACAATATATTTCTTTGGTGTGTACGTAACGGTACGCGCTGGTACTACTACAATGATCAGCACAATAGACTTCCATAGCTCGATGACTTATCAGAGTACAGTAATCAGGACAAAATTCCAGACCAATTCCCATTGAGTCGCATAGGATTATTTTAAAAACTATCAGAAGAAGCGTTTCTTTCGTGTTAGCTTCCCCTGGTTTTAGCAATAGTTTGTTTGTAGAAACAGAAACAGGTAGAACAGCAAACAAGGAATTAAAGGAAGAAACAAGAAAATGCAATCTGAAGGAGTTTTTGCACTCAGTAGTTTGGCTGCATGTTGCAAATTTAACAAAATTCTGAAGTCGATCCGGAAATGGCTTCAAACGTTATTTGGTGGCCCAATTTTTCTTCTAACGAACTTCTCATTTTCGCCAAAAAAAAAAAAAAAAAAAAACTGGAACTTGCGCACGCCACTGCTCCCTAGGCCGCCGGTATAGGACAAATAAGGGACCAATAGTTTCCCGGCGTACAATTCAAAAATTTTATGAGGCTACAGACTTAAGAATAGCAACGTCACTTTCATCACAGTCGGGAAACTAAGGATGTCCAATATTTCCCGACTGTCGGGAAAATAAAGTTCACCTATTTGCCCGACATTACTATTCAAGTATTTTCTAGAGGGCTTAAAATTTAGGAATAGCGCCATCACTTTGGCCAATAGTCGGGAAAATAAGTCCCCCCCCCACCCCCCCCCCCCCCCACCCCCCCCCCCCCCCACCCCCCCCCCCCCCCACCCCCCCCCCCCCCCACCCCCCCCCCCCCCCACCCCCCCCCCCCCCCACCCCCCCCCCCCCCCACCCCCCCCCCCCCCCACCCCCCCCCCCCCCCACCCCCCCCCCCCCCCACCCCCCCCCCCCCCCACCCCCCCCCCCCCCCACCCCCCCCCCCCCCCACCCCCCCCCCCCCCCACCCCCCCCCCCCCCCACCCCCCCCCCCCCCCACCCCCCCCCCCCCCCACCCCCCCCCCCCCCCACCCCCCCCCCCCCCCACCCCCCCCCCCCGCCTCCCCCCCCCCCCCCCACCACCCCCCCCCCCCCCCCCCCCCCCACCCCCCCCCCCCCCCCCCCCCCCCCCACCCCCCCCCCCCCCCAACCCCCCCCCCCCCCACCCCCCCCCCCCCAACCACCCCCCCCCCCCCCCTTTAGCATTGTCCCTGGACCCACTAGGGGTCTTACAGTGGGACCCCGGGCCCAACGCCTACAGGGGAGCACTGCCCGTCACTACGAGGCCTCCAGAGGAGCTCGGTCTTTCATTTTGGGGTGTCCGTTTTGAGGAACGCTTGAACCCTAGTGCCCCCTCTTCGAAAAGTCTGGGGACTCCACTGCGTGCTTGGCCCAACTAGTAAACCTGCTGGGACCTTTGCACACAAGTGAGGCTACCAAGCGAACGAAAAGGTTAAAAGGTTTCAGAAACCTAACAGAGCAGTATACTTCAAAGTATCTGCGGTCTTTAACCCCACTCCACAGCACAAAGATGCTACCTGTCTAATTACAAGACAGAATGTCCGTTAAGAACGCATTACTTCAAAACTTTTGAAAAAAGGGACTGCCTACGTAGTATCAGATAATGCTACCGCCTACCTATTTTAATTTATTTTTCCTCATTTTTCAATGGGGGGCATGGCCTGCTGCACTCCCCGCTGGATACGCCACTGCCTATGACGAGGCCCGGGACCGTATTCTGGGCCTCGACTAGGCCGGTCTCGAGAACGGAGAAGCAATTGTATAATACGGCTGACTGAAAACAGATCCAGGATGCAATTTTTAATGAAAAATGCAATCTCCTTTTAAAAATTAGTAGTTCCTTGTTACAGTGTGGTACTGAATCATCTTTGTATGACACCATGGTAGTGACCCAGAGACTTAATAAGAAAGGAAAGATGTTTGATCGTGTCCGTTCGACTGAGGCTTAAATGATGTCAGATCTCAACAACCACCCATCATGACCTTCAAAAATTGCGAAATTTTGCCAAACAAGTGCTCACGGACAAAAGTATTATTTGATCCAAAGGACATGGCCTTGCCTTGAATCTTGGAAAGTAATTTTACGCATTTTTGGTCAAAGTTTGGGACTTATTCTTGAGTTTGTACTAGTATATCTTTTGACACTCCGCCGAGTCCACTTATGTCAAAGTTAACTTACGGTCTCCCTCAGTTCACTTTGACATCCCATAAGTTCACTTTCGGTCTCCCGCAATAAAAAACAAAATGTTGGAAAGTCGCTTCCCAACACCCCAGGGCCATACATGTTCAAGGCGACTTCCTCCGTAACCGCGTTTCGAAGGACAGATTTTCCTGTTGCCTATATGCAGACATTATTTCCTCGTAAAATTGTGTCCCGCGGACACATTTTCCTGTGGCGGGTGGACACTATTTCCTGAGAAATATTGTCCGTGGGGACATATTTTTTTGGAAAATGTGTCTGGTGGGACACATTTTCCAGGAGAGACACCATTTCCTTTTACACCGGCAATTTGGCCGGTTTCGCCACAGAAAATCTGGCAACCCTGTTCCGTTGCCGTTCAGTTTGGAGACGTGCTCTACAAATCCGAACGTACAGAGAACAGGGCTGCCGAGTGCATAAGGAAAACGAATTTAAAAGAAATGGCTGATGATTCAGATCGTGGTGAAGTATGTTCTCTTCAATATTATGTCTCTGCCTTATGTTTTTCCTAGCCCATCGTCAGGGCCTGAGGCCTTCAGGAACTAATTCAGTACTGACAGTAGCAAGTACTAGCAAGTTGCGTATTCGCAGAACCAGTCCACATGGTAGGCTTGGCCAGGTTTAGTTTAGGGTTGCAAACAAGTTGTAGGCTAGGCTAGGTACTGTAGTTAGGGTGAGGGTACAGAGTAATACGGGCGCAGGTTTCAGAACATACTGTATGCCTACGGAGGCCTAGCAATGCGGAACATACTGGATTGCATAGTTTTGTCAGTCGAGCAGAAGTTCCGCACGCATTTTCAGTTTATTTACCAATTTTATCAGCGTGCAATAAGCCTAGGCCCCAAACAGTTGGGCTGTGACCTAATTCACTTTGGTTCAATAATCGCCATGCGTCACGCAGGCAAAGAACTGAGCAAAAGATCGGCATGAAATTCCGATGCTCAAGACGCACTTAAAAAATTATGCACAGTACACAATTCAGAGAGAACCAAAAAATCACCAGGGTGCATTTTGTGCACTATACGCTGAAGATCTTCAGCGTAGACGAAGGAAAATGCTTGGCGTAGGAGCATGAAATTCCCACGAGTTGGCGTACAACTTAGTGTTGCCGCAAGAGGATTCACTCGAGCTGGCGTACAACCACAGGCATTCGGAGCATTATACACATATATAATACACTATACATATATATACTACAAGGTAGGTCAATTCGTTTCATCGACTTCGCGGCAGTTGCAGTACCTGCGTAGCTATCCATGTGGTCCCAATGCACGTAAATGCTGTGACGAACGTCGAGATCCCATGGATAGCTACGCAGGTAAACGCAACTGCCGCAAAGTGGTCGAGACAAATTGACCTACCTTGTAGTATATAGTGCATTATATATAATGGTCCGAATGCCTGTGGCGTACAACTTACCTATTGACTATATATTTTGTACTGCAACTAGTCTAAGTCAAAACGGCATTTTCTGCTGCATTGTGTTTCCACTTAATTTAAAATGAGTCCCTCACAAAATATGATTATTTCCTGCTAAATAGGAAAAAATGTAACTTTTTGCTTCAAGTATGGTGAATGCCCATCGCACAGCTCAGGCAATGTATGTAATGTAAGTTGTGTGTATAAACACACCTTTGGTACATAGTTTTGTTGGTATACGAACGATGACACCTCGGCGTAACTTCGGCGTGGGCTTTTCATGGAATGCACCCTGGAAAAATCATCTTTCATAGCAGAGGACACCCCCTGGACCCCCAGCAGGGTTTTGACCCCTGCATCCCAGCAGGGCCCTTAGTGGGCCCCCATGCCCAGGCTCAGAGCATTCGTCAGAGTGCAATTTTGAACTTAACAATTAAATTCTGCATGCAATTAACAAACTGTGCAATCTGGGGAACATACAGTAGAGGTGTATGGTGTAACCGTTTCCCTGACTCACAGGCTTTTTATACGTACAGAACCAGTAGTCAGATTCTTAGTCGTGATGCAAGGCAGAGTACGGAATGAATCATGCCCCTGTCAGATTTTTTCATTATTAGGCCTACTGTTAAAGTTTGAGTAGACCTACAACTAAGAATACCCCTTGAAAAATGAACCTCACCCCTGTGGGGTGCAGTCACAGTGAAGTCAATGGACAAAGCAACAAAATAATTCATTTATAAACTGTGACTGCACTCATGGGTGGAAAAAGTTGGGAAGCTGGGAGGCTCCTTTCTGTGAAATTTGGGTACTTGGAAGTTTTGCCCATCAGGGGGAAAATTAACACGTTTGATGTACATGAAAGTATGGAAGGAATTGCAGAAAATTTGACTCCCTTCCTGGAAATTGACATTTTTTCCAGCCCCTGACTGCACCTCCACTCAGAACTGGAGGCTAAGTAGACTTCAACATTTTTCAAAAACATTTACACAAAACACACATAATTATTGTGTTGCTAAATTCATTTATACAGCCACTGAGACTGCGACTGCAACTGCGCCTCCACTCAAAACTGAAGGTGCAGTGGTCTTTAACATTTTTCAAAAGCATTTACACAAAACTCACACAAATATTGTATTGTATTACAAAATAACATGAATTCATAAACAACCACTGCGACTGCACCTCCACTCAAACCTGGAGGCTTGGTGGACTTTGACATTTTTCAAAAACATTTACACAAAACACGTGTTGACTTGTTCTCAAAAAGAAAAAAGAAAACTTCTTGGGAACTGTCGCCACTTTGACTATTAAAGCCCCCTCATTTCCAAAAGGGTGTTTTTGACCATGGTGGGGTATTCTGTACTTACTTCAAAATTTGCACAAAGAACATGGTTTGGAGTTAACAGTTGCATTATTTGACAGGCTTTAATGAAGTATGGGTCAATGTCCCTAATTCTAAACAACCCCAGGAATGGGAGGCGGAGGCTTATACAAATTACTCCATATCACAGCAGGCAACACAATAGCCTAGCCATTTGGCTGTCTAAGCTAAATCTGGAGACTTTGCCATCAAAGTGAATCCATTTAAGGTTATTTTTCTGCTAAATATCATTCAGAAAGTTGAAATTTATTACCTTACTTTCTTCTGTAATCTTTTTTGTGAAAAACTGCCACAAGACATGTGTCATAAATTTATCCCAATATTTCTTTATGTTAGTGTTACTGATACTGGTCTGTTTGTTCATGTAGCCAGTGTGGAATCTTGAATACAATTATCTCTTTGACCTTACAGACAGAAGACCATGGTGATACAGAGCAAGCATCAGCATCAAGTGATGCAGATGCAACTGCCGAGTCTGTTTCAGAAATGGAGAAAAAGAAGAGGATATTCTCAAAAGAATGTAAGTTTGTTTATTTTTACCTTATGATATCCCAGTATTAAGCAATGGTGAAGATTGAAAATACCAAGCACAGTTAAACTCTGGTGATCTTTCAATGTCTATTACAAGGATTTTTGATTTATAAGCAAAGTTTAAGTTGTCAAAAAAATTGTTTCCTTTAATAGTCAGTCACCATTGCACAACAAATGGAAAACATGAACAGCATTGTACTCAATGTTCTGTAGCCTTAAAACCTTGAGACCGCTTGATCTTTTGTTAATATTTGTTAAATTGTGCTGGAGTTCCCTTCTTTCAAGTCTATATACAGGGTATTGTATTGTTGTTGAAGTGACTGTGTGTGAGTGAAATGTGTCAGTGTACATGTTACTAGTGGTTTGCAGCATGTTTGTACTTCATAGGAATTGTATTTTGTGCACATATGTAGGAGCTTAATAAGGTAAGATATGTTGGCCCAATAGAGTGGGGGATGCCCACTAGATCAAAGGTTCACTAGACTGAAGACCTGCTTGACCAAAAATTTACTATGGGTTCAGAGGTAAGGGTAGGATTTGGGTTAGATACAGAATTAGGTTTAGGGTTAGGGTAATGATTAGCCTAGGGTAGAATTAGGGCATTTTTTAGGGTTACGATTAGGGTTAGGATTTTAAGAGGTAGGATCTTCAGTCTAGTGAACCTTAGATCTAGTGAACATCGCCCCAGTGGAGTAATACTTAACTTAAAAGAGTTTTTACAAACATTCTCACCTTCTCTATGTTTTCTGGTTCACATAAACATGTTTTCTTTTCTTCCAGTACGGTGTATGATGTATGGTTTTGGAGATGACCAGAATCCTTACACAGAATCAGTGGAACTCTTAGAGGACCTAGTTGTTGAGTTCATAACTGAGATGGTATGACAAGAACTGTACCTTATAGTAATCTACCACTAACTCTGTACACTTTCTTATGTGGAGGGCCAATAGTAGACCTCTTATCTTTTTATATTCTGTCCATATTTGAAGTTATTTTATGGCATTGGTATAGAGGATGTGAAGATGACATTATGGGTAGTTTTCATTCCAAGTTGAACAGAAACAAATGCTGGACAGGGATGCACAAAATATGCAATCAGTCAGGTTGGGCAAATGAAATGCAATCTGCCTGCAAAGTAGACAAGTGCCGTATGCATTAATCGTCCTAAATGTACTAAGTTCCATGTGGTTGAAGGAGTACAAATAATGGAACTGAGAAAATGTGGAAGTGGCATGACTACATAAGCTAACAGTAGGATACTTACAGTACATACCAACTGATATGGAACTGACATACCAATTGATATGGATAGGCCATAGTAGTAGGGATTTTCCATTTTAAATACTACTCAAAATCTTACCTTTTCAATAAAAACATGTCCACAACTTTGTTTGTGCTATTTGTTTAGAGAAAAAAAACACCTACTAACTAAATCTCACACACCGTGCTGCTGAACGAAGACTGGAAATTTACTGCTTGTCATGGTTGTTCAGATCACTTGCATAATATCCAGTGGTATTGATCCTACAATCAACTTCTGAGAAAGTGCAAATGTGCTTCATTTATAGATCTGCCAAAGCAGTAAAATCTGATTCATGTTATTGCAACTTACAGATCCTACAGATTCTTTGTGAGTTTAGTTAGGATGATATAGATGAACATCAGAAGGGGTAGACATGTATGGGGGGACACTTTCTTCTCCATAGTGGGTAGTATTTTACTTCCATAGGTTTTTGGTTTCGATGATAAGAGAAACCTATGCATTCATGATGGCGTGTGTGTGTGTATGTGTGTGTGTTTGTGACACTTCGTTTGTTTACACGATATCTCAAGAAGGGAAACTCTGACAGTCCTCAAACTTGGTACATAGATGCCCCATATTAAGAGGAAGAACCCTACTGTTTTTGGTGGGGTCAAAGGTCACCTGGGGTCACCAGGGTCAAACTTTGAAAACTTTGTTAACACAATATCTCAAGGTAGGAAGCCTGGATGAATTTCATACTTTGTATGTAGATGTGCTATGGTATAAGGAAGAACCCTATCATTTTTGGTGGAGGTGAAAGGTCATCTGGGGTCAGAGGGGTAAAACCCTGAAAATCTTGTTAACACAATAACTTGAGTTACAAAGCTTGGATGAATTTCATACTTTGTATGTAGATGTGTTATGGTAAGAGAAAGAACCCTATCATTTTTGGTGGAGGTCAAAGGTCATTTGGGGTCACCAGGGGTCAAACCCTGAAAACCTTGTTAATCTGATATCTCCAGGTAGGAAGCTTGGATAAATTTCATACTTTGTATGTAGATGCCTTATAGTTAGAGAAAGAACCCTATAATTTTTTGTGGGGTTCAAAGGTCATCTGGGGTGGCCGGGGGTGAAACCCTGAAAACCTTGTTAACACGATATCTCAAGGTAGGAAGCTTGAATAAGTTTCATACTTTGTATGTAGATGTGTTATAGTAAGGCGAAGAATGCTATCATTTTTGGTGGAGGTCAAAGTTCATTTGGGGTCACTGGGGGTTAAACTCTTAAAATCGTGTTAACAGGACAGTGTTCGATTTTAAGGAATTAGCAATGGTTGTCCAAAGGACTACCACATTGTAAAATTTGGTTGTCCTGCGCAAAATAAGGTAGTCCCAAGTGTAACCATTTTTGCAACCATGGAATTGATAACGCCCTATTATCTCCAGTCTTCCAAAGTGGCTTTTACTTTTAGACAACCCCCAGCCCCCCACCAAAAAGAAAAAACAAAAACAGATATCTACTCTATAAGAGTAGTGATGTCTCATGGCGTGCATTAGAGTACATTGTGGACATAGTTAATGTTTTGATGTTCGCATTGCGGGATAATAAATTAAACATCTCTAGATTGAAAGCACTGGTGTTGCAACATCAGCACTACGAATTTGTAGCTTGCACGAAGGAATTCAACTTCTCTGTGTACAGTGCAGGCCTAGTGGCCTACTAGTGGAGTTTGTATGGGGCACATATTTTGGCATGATAGTGCTATACACATTTGGATAAAGTGACTGTGTGGGAAGTTGTGGTGAATGTGCATGATCACTGCACTCTGCTGCAAATGTTTTGATGCAATTTTTAAAGTTCCTTCCTTGTGCAATTCATCAAGCTTCTAAATCTAAACATCAGTCTCCTCCAAAGATTTGGTTGTCCTGAGGGACAACCTTACACACCTATTTTTGCAAAATCTGGTAGTCCTGCAGAATTTCTGGTTGCCTCGGGCGACAGGACTACCCTTAAAATCGAACACTGCAAGATATCTCCAGGTAGGAAGCTTGGATAGATTTCATACTTAGTATGTAGATGCGTTATAGTGAGAAGATGAATCCTATTGTTTTTGGTGGAGGTCAAAGGTCATCTGGGCTCACCAGAGGTAAAAAAGCAAAATTTCCCAAGAATTCCCAAGAATATTACATGGGTTCACCAGAGGTCAAAAAGCAAAATTTCCCAAGAATTCCCAAGATCGTCATTTGGGGTCACCAGAGGTCAAAACGCAAGTTTCCCAAGAATTCCCAAGACTAAATAGGGATACAAAACTGAAAGATATGGGACATTATGGCTTTATTTGGAATCGAACATATATCATGGAAACCTCAATGCATTTCTGCATTCTGGTTTTATTTGTGATGATGACTGTGCTGGGGTCTTGAGCTCAGATTTTCCTTTTACTATAATTAAGTCCTCATCATACAAGAATTTGGTTCAAAGATACTGTGAAACAGCAACCAGACTGCTGATCTAAGGATAAGTATACACCTGACATAGTGAAGGATAATCTACATGGACCTTTTACAAACTTTGATAACAGTTTGCTTTATCTTTTCTTGTGGTGAAGTTACCCTTACCGGGAAGGGGAATTACCTCCCCCACCACCCATAAATACTTGCAACAGACTAAAAGGTTTGTAGTTTCAGTCTCATTTTCTTTCTCATTTGATTTTCTTCATCAGACAGTGAAAGCTATGGAAGTTGGCAGACAAGGTAGGGTCCAGGTTGAAGACCTAATTTTCCTGATTCGTAAAGACCCCAGGAAGTACTCCAGGGTGAAGGAGCTGCTGATGATGAATGAAGAACTGAAGAAAGCAAGGAAGGCTTTTGATGAGGCTATTTATTGAAACAGAGACTGAACAACTCTTGGTGTGAGGAAGTATTTACTCAGTGAGGGAAGACTTCCTCATTTATCAAGGAATGCCTCACGTTTTGAATGTTACCCATTGTGGTACAACTTTTCATACCTCATTCTTCGTTGGAGGAAAGTTCTTGGTATCCATCAGTTTGGTAACCAGAGAATTCAATGATGAACTTGTGCCGGGTGTAGGATTTATCATGGTACAAGGATCAGGCAGGAGACATGATGTGAGAGTAAGGTGACAAGATTTTCTGGAGAAGTGTGACCACATATAAGGAAGCTACCTGAATGATGGAAGTATTGTTACAAAAGTAGACATCTTTCATTTTTGTGACAAACCATCACTATTTTCCCACCCTAAAGGAAAATTGATTTGCATAGAATTTGGTGTGCAGCACTATCTTTGGTCCTAGTCACATTCAGTCATTTGCTCTTTTCAGGCAAAGTATATGCTGTTTTTCAAGCAAACTTGTGACATGTTGCCTAAGTTTGCAACATAAGTGCTACCCTCCCCCAGTTGAATGAAGTCCAGCAACTTTATGTGATGGAATGTAGGGTTCTATTTTGTTACTGTTTCTGCCTCATCCAAGCCTTACAGTGACAGAGCAGCAGGCAATTTTCACCCCATCCTCCCCAAGGTGTACTGCCTGTTTTGCTCAAAAATATATGACTAGACAACTTCTAATTGTGTAAAGATCCTGTTAAGTCTCCGTGCATATCAAATCTGCATTTGAATTGTTTAAAGTAGTAAGTAAGCATTTTTGTTGATTTGTGCTCTAAAAGTTTCGTTGATTTGTGTGCAGAGACAGGAGTTCATAAGCTCATTCCCATAGTTCAGCAGTGCATTGAAAGACTTGCGTTGGCTTGGTGCCTGGTCCAAGCCAGCTTGAAGGTCGTGTGACATGAAAATAACATAGTTGGATATTTGATGTAAAAAGCATGAAATATCCAGAAAATAGTCACAATTCCCATTAATATCCATCAAATATTGACCATTTCACAGGGTCATTTCTATTTCACACTTGTATCATGAATAAACATAAGCTAAATATGCAAATATGTGACAACGAAAGAGGGACATACCATATATGGCTCATGTTAGTCTTTGTTTTTTCAACCTTAATTTCAAGGACACTGGTTGCATTCTTTTCCCCTGAGGGGTTTATTATGAAAGTTAAAATTCTTTCCTTCAGAAACATTGATATCACTCAACAAACTATAATCTGATCGTAATTAAGAGATAATTTGTATAGGGTTAACAAAAGAAATTTTAACGTTGTGCAACACTCCACATCATTATTTTTGCATAGGCAACGGGTTTCTTCAGAAACCGGCGAACTTTGAAGACATATATTTTGAGAACGGTAAAAGATATTGAAATAATTCCAACGGATCTTTGATTGGAGGACTTAATTCTTTAACTGACAAGTGAAACAGCTCTGTTTGGTGGCATGTCACACAACCTTTAAAGGCTCTAGACTCTCTCCCCAGACAGTAAAACTTTTCCTGCTAAGTTTACTTCTAGTTCCTCCTCCAGTTTAAACAATAACACTTGCCTAGTACAGCACCCAAAATTACAACAGCTTGCACTGAGTTTAAATTTTTCGAGATGATATTTACTATGTGTGAACTTGTGAAGACAACTATACAAGTCATCACTGATAAGTCAGAGTGAAGCTGCTGTTTGAATGAATGTTCAAGTGCAGTCACAAACCATATTCAGAGATATGATCATACTCTTAAATATGTTTGAGGTGATATAATAGTCCCTTTAATACAAAGCCTTGGTCTCATCTAATTCGTGGGCCTTGGCCATTGATTTTTCTCACCATGATTGTGAAGAGACTAATGAGCATCTGATCGCTTTGGTCTGCTAGAACGAAAGGAGTAAGAAGAACAGGATTGAAGCATGATGCAGTGACTAGTGGAAAGTGTCCTCCTCCGTAGTAATTGTGAAAGGTTTTGAACTTAAGAAGTGTTTAGTAGTTTAGCAGGGTTTATACCAGAGGGCATTTCTTACTGCCAAATTCAGATAAACTTGGTAGGAAAATCATAATT
Organism: Holothuria leucospilota; assembly: GCA_029531755.1. Lineage (NCBI taxonomy): Eukaryota > Metazoa > Echinodermata > Holothuroidea > Aspidochirotida > Holothuriidae > Holothuria > Holothuria leucospilota. Next base: position 51,031,542 of record CM055976.1, read on the forward strand.
GGCATTGAAATGATGATTTGGCAATGAATTAATCCATGATTCAGCTGGAAATCTGGACTTATTACAGTTTTTGTGACCTCTCCAGAGGATTAGTATTTGGAGACCCCTTCTTCAAGTTGGCAGTGAAAAAAGTAGTTGGAGATTTGAAGGGCAAGAATTTGGCAATGAAGTAAGAGTCAGACTTAGCAATCCTGCAGTTGACATGCCGCTAGAATTCAATAGGCTGGTTTAGCCAAAGTTCCCCGGGAAAAGGCCATTTTCCCGGGTGAAAAATATAGAGGTCTTATGTCACCTGATGGCTAAATCCTGCTATTGAATTCTAGCCTCATGAGAGTGTGTGGATAGTGGATACAGGTGATGGGATTCAATTTCATGTATTCTTTAAAAGTAGAACAGTAAAAGCTTATCAGGTGAAAAAATCAGGTTTGCAGAACAAAAGTTGTTTAGAGTGATACTTTTTGATTCCTTGCTGAAGGCAGGCAAGGAATCTATGCGATGGTGATGTCGTGTGTGTGGGTGTGTGTGTGACGCCTAGCTTGTAAACACGATTTCTCGAGGTAGCAATGACTGACACTTTTCATATTTGGTATATAGATTTGTCATGTTGAGAGGAAGAACCCTATTGTTTTTGGTGGAGGTCAAAGGTCATTTGAGGTCACCAGAGGTCAAAAACCGAAAACTTTGTAAACACGATATCTCAAGTTAGCAATGACCGACACTTTTCATATTTGGTATACAGATTTGTCATGTCAAGAGGAAGAACCCTATTGTTTTTGGTAGAGGTCAAAGGTCATCTGAGGTCACCAGAGGTTCAACTGCGAAAAACCTCGTAAACACGATATCTCAAGATAGCAAAGGCCAACACTTTTCATATTTGGTATACAGATTTGTCATGTCAAGAGGAAGAACCCTATTGTTTTAGGTAGAGGTCAAAGGTCATCCAGGGTCACCGGAGGTTAATCTGTGAAAACCTCGTAAATGGCTTGTAAACACGATTTCTCGAGATAGCAATGACCGACACTTTTCATATTTGGTATATAGATTTGTCATGTTGAGAGGAAGAACCCTATTGTTTTTGGTAGAGGTCAAAGGCCATCTGAAACCTCATAAACACGATATCTCAAGATAGCAAAGGCCGACACTTTTCATATTTGGTATACAGATTTGTCATGTCAAGAGGAAGAAGCCTATTGTTTTTGGTAGAGGTCAGAGGTCATCTGAAGTCACCAGAGGTTAATCTGCAAAAACCTCGTAAACACTATATCTCAAGATAGCAAAGGCGGACACTTTTTATATTTTGTATACAGATTTTACATGTCAAGAGGAAGAACCCTATTGTTTTTGGTGGAGGTCAAAGGTCATTTGAGGCCACCGCAGGTTAAAAGCCAAAAAGGCTTGTAATCAAGCTATCTCAAGATAGGAATGACCAACACTTTTCATATGTGGTATATAGATTCATCACGTTGAGAGGAAGAACCCCAAAATTTTTGGTGAAGGTCAGAGGTCATTAGAGGTCACCTTAGGTAAAAGGCCAAAAAGCTCGTAATCAATACATATCTCAAGATAGGAGTGACCAACACTTTTCATATTTGGTATGTATATGTCATATTGAGAGAAAGAACCCAATTGTTTTTGGTGGAGGTCAAGGTCATTTGAGGTCACCAGAGGTCAAAGACCGAAAACCTTGAAATTGGGATATGTCAAGATAGGAATGGCGGATATAGATTTGTCATGTTGAGAGGAAGAACGCTATTGTTTTTGGTAGAGGTCAAAGGTCATCTGAGGTCACCAGAGGTTGAACTACAGAAACCTTGTAAATGGCTTGTAATCATGATATCTCAAGATAGCAATGACAGCCACTTTTCATATTTGGTATATAAATTTGAAATGTTGAGAGGAAAAACCCTATCAATTTTGGTGGAGGTCAAGGTCATCTGGGGTTACCAGAGGTCAAAAAACAAAATTTCCCAAGAATTCCCAAGATTGTCATCTGGGGTCACTGGGATCAAAAGCAACATTTCCCAAGAATTCTCAAGATTGTCATCCGGGGTCACCATAGGTTAAAAAGCAAAGTTTCCCAAGAATTCCCAAGATCATCATATGGGGTCATCAGAGGTCAAAAAGCAAAATATCGCAAGTATTCCCAAGATTGTTATATGGGGTCACCAGAGGTCAAAAAGCAAAATTTCCCAAGAATTCCCAAGATAGTCATCAGGGGTCACCAGAGGACAAAAAACAAAATTTCCCAAGAATTTTCAAGATCCAAGATCCATTGGAGTTGAATTCCTTTCAAGACACTTTAGTTTTTCTTTTTTGTTATATTTGGTGGGGTTCAAAGTTCATGTGAGGTCAGCAGAGGTGAAATTGTTAAAATATCGTAAAATGATGTAGTCAAGGTAGATAAATTTTAGGGATAAACCTCAGTACAACAAAGCATCCCCATTCGGCAAGGAATCACTAAGCCCTTAGGCTTTCTGGTTGTATGGATAGAAAAAAGAAAACAGGAATCTTGGGAGCTACTTGCCAGGAAATTTTGCTGTTTGATAGAAAATTCTCGGACAGTTGTTGGGAATTGGAATTTTTGGTACATGAAGGCTGTAAACTATTGTGGAAATTTAATTTGTTCCCTGAGAAATAAGTCTTTTCTCCAGCCTTGCTTTTGTAGTTCAGTTTCCTTTAGATTTAGATAAAAAATCTGTGCACATTCTACCTTTGCAGTAATTTGTTTTTAGTCATACAATCATTTTGAGATAGTGGCAAGGCTTGCCCACATCGGAAGTTTGTGGTGTTCTATGATTTAATAAGCTTTGTTGTCCAGACTTTGAAATACTTGTAGTAACATGTAGGTTGGAGGTCTAAGTTATGTAAATACTAGCAGGATAGAGAAATGTACAAAGTTCAAGACATGCTGGCTTTGTGTTATAGAATTGGAAAATAATAGCAGAGCATTTTATGGGCAATTGTGTTTATGTGTCGGTTGCTTATACAACATAAGAGCCTGCTGATGTATTATTGTGTACATACTGGTGGTCAGCAATGCAAAGATGTCTCAACTCTTTACTTATTTATGGAAGCAGGGCTGGATCCACGGGAGAACAATAGGTGACAAATGTACAGTGTGGTAGCAAAGGTCACAGTTCCTAGGGCCTGGAGTCCACACCTTAAAACCCAGCTAGCTGTATACCGGTACTGATATGGTTTGCAGTACCATAGATCTCAGCCCACTCCAGTCTGTGTCGTATCCTGTATGATTCAGTGCCTGATACATCAGACTTGGTGAGACATACTCTTTAGCATTTACAACAAGGGGGACCAGTCAAGTTGCCCCTCACAAAGTCGCCCCCTTGGCCAACAAAGTTGCCATTTACAAATTGGCCTCAGTCATACTACAGTACATACATTTGTACCTACGTACAGGGATGCAGAATTGTGTACTATGTTCCCATACCTCCTGCAATTTGTAAGAGACTGATCAACAGAGTTTGAGCCATATACTTTTCCCAGAACTGTCGCCAAATTTACACCTCTAATTGAACGTTAAGTAACATTTGGTGTAACAGAAGTTAATGTTTTAACGTTAAAATTGCAATTAGATGTTGGTTTTAAGAACACTGTAGGCTAGGCTATGCAAATTTATGAGGCTAAAGCCTGATGTCAAATCAGCAACAAAAGTGCGTAGGCACTTGATAACAGCTAATTAAAACGATTACTGTATCTTTGTATCTATTATTTTTGTTTTTAAGAAATTTTGCTGGGACCATTTGTTGAACTGAGGGGCAACTTTGTAAGGGGGCGAGTTTGTTAAGGAGGTACTGTTAGCCGAGGGGGCGACTACATTTGTGGGGGGGCGACTTGACTGGCAACCACAACAAGATAACGCAGAATTTTTTTTGCAATTTTGTATGAGATTTGTGTGGAATTTATAGGTATCATATACTAGCAGAAGTCAAATCTGAAGAAGTTATGTGGTTTAAGTAGGAATGAATCCAGTCCCCCCTTCCCCCCTACCTACTGCTTCCTTCCCCCCCCCCCCTCCTGCAGTTTTGTCTGAAGGTATTTTCATAATGCACAGGAAAGTCAGACTAATAAATCACACTGAGACACAAAACTGTACATTTTGTGAAATTATTATTTAAATATTATGTTGTACAAAATCTACAAATGGTACACCTTTGGTAAAGAAAATAAAATGGACGGAGCTAAAACATCAAGGCATTCTGATATATATTCATTCTGACATTTGGTGATGAAAAGTTATACTCGAGAGTGCCGTTTCTGTATCAAGTAATATCAAGTCTTCCCATACTCATCAATATCAACAAAATGTTGAATATGTTTACTTCATACTGGGGGGTGGGGGAGGGAGATAATTCCATCCTCTTCAAATTATTGTAAGAACCATTTTTCCTCCCATATAAATGCCTTTCTTTGAAAGAGGATATCAAACTGATTACTATGAATTGCCATGTACAGTTTTCATCGTGGTAGGTAGTTTGTGTTTGGAGAGCATCTTTAAGACTCTTCAGCACAAAGTACTTATTAAACTACTGTATATCCATGCTTCAATCTTTACATATAAATTCTTTATTTCTGTGTATAAAGTTGCAATTCCATGTGAAATTTAAGGTGCACATTTGGAAGAGATCAATCCATATAATTGCATTGTAATGAATTCAACATTTTTTTTCAATTATGCCATGTTGCATAAACAGATACCATTTGATTTGCTCCTAATAAAACACTTGAAATATAATTGCACCAAACATATTGAACAGGTGACATCCTGACATTGCAATGGAGGGTTAGCACCTAATGCCATGACTTATGAAACAAATTTAACTGAGAAGCACTGACAATATTACATAATGGGTCTTAATTCAGGCCATTATCTCATAAACCTAGCAATAAGGAAGTATGGTTTCAGGTGCACTTTTGAAGAGCACTTCAGTCACACTGTCCAGTTTAATATTCTTCAGAGATGAAGATAAGCATTACTTCTTTGTAAAAGAAGCTCTGAAGATCATTCTTTTACCTACTTGCCACAAATTTAGCTTCCATAATGACTACAGATGAGAGTCACCAGGGCCATTGAAAGAGGGAGGGGGGAGGAGATGTGAAGAAGATCTTCAATTTAAGGTCTATTTTCCAAAACTTTTTAAATGTGTCCTAGAATGGTAAAAAATCACCACAGACTACAGAAAATCCAAGATCTCCCAAGTCGAGCCCTCCCGCTGAGAGACCCTTCAACTGCCCTAGTCAATTGCCACACTTTGTTACAAGAGTAACTATTAAAGAGGATATGGGGGTACTCCTCTTTTTTTGATAATACTTTCACCCTTCACTCACTGGAAATTTTTTTGGGTGAAGTAAATTCTACAGAAGCACTGTCTCCCAGCCCCAACAACTCTGCTTACTCCAACATCAACTTAGTTTTAGGAAACAACAATCATCTCATCCATGTGTGAATACTCAATAAAGAAGACTGCAAATGGTACTAACTTAGTAAAGTTTCCTAAATGTATGCCCTTTTTAAAATTCATGTCTGGTACAAAAAACAGGGACAATAAATTGCCTCATTATAGCTAAATAATGACTTCGTGGTACACAGACTGAACATGTTGACTTGGTTGTAACTGTGCCTGGGTATTCCTTTTTAAGTACAAACCTCAATGTAGCAATCAAATCAAAATTCATTTCAAACACCAACATACTGGAAATTTGTTCCCCTTGCTCCTAATTAACAATATACTTCATAAATATGGACAGATTAGTAATTGAATAGATGACACAACTCTACCATAAATTATGGAATAAATGTTAAAGTATCAGCACAAAATGTATAAATTTCTCTTAAAACTACTTCAATCATAACAACTTCAGAACTGAATACATTATGCTATTCCTTTAAAAATATGCGTGGAATACTTTGAAACAATATATATTTAAAAAGTAAAGTTCAGGCCAATTTTTTTTTTTTTTTGTTAAGGCCCTGTCACACTATAGCGTATGAGAGAAACGTATGAATTGCGTGTGAAATTCTTCGAATACGCACAACTTTTGAGAGTATGAACGGAAACTTTCGACAACTGTCGTTGAAGGACGTATGAGTAGCGTATGTATACCGTATAACTGGCTTATAGGTAGCGCATGTGTGGCGTGTGCGAGCGTATTTGAGCGTATGTCATCTTATGTCAGCGTCAGTGCAGCGTTCACAAATGTATGAGTAGCATGTGCAAGCGTATGAGAAACGTATGCGAAAAGTATGTCTAGAGTATAAGCAGCGTGCTCCGAACTTTCCCTTTATCCTTGCACTAGACATAGGTTGCAATGACGTTGCTGATGCGTTTTCCATACGCTAGCTTTACTGACCAACTTCATGCCACCGTATGAGAAGCGTACTTGACCTATGAGTAACGTACATTTAGCGTCACTCCAGCGTATTCAGCTTATGCTAAACATCTGCGTAAAGTATAATTCATACGCTCGCATACGCCGAAAATTTTTGAACATGCTCAAATTTTTTTGGCAGCCTCGACGTATGCGAACATACACCGACATATGCCAGCATGCTTGAAACGTATACGACTAATGCCTAACCTACCCCCAGCGTATATCAGCGTATGACACTGTATGACCAATTTTTCCCATACGAGCGCATACGCTACTATGATACGCTATAGTGTGACAGGGCCTTTACAGATAAGGGTAACCTACAATACAATGGAACCTAATGTAAGTATTATGGTGAAACATTCTCTTCCTATGTTAGTTCTAAAGCAGACAGTTTTCCCATAATACTTAAAGCACTCCTATATCAAAAAACAAATTTGGGTATGAACCATTCTCTTGCATTTCTTCAAGGTCTTTTAAAGCACACTCAAGATATTGAAGATGATGACAATGTGGCTGCCTCAATTTTTGCTATGTATTTTCTGCTTCTTCTCAACATTTATTAGTAAATCTGCACATTCAAGAAACAGATTGAAGACAGAAGTGAATGCATCAATCTTCTGGTCCAGGCAATCCACTTGATAAGGTGTTTATACTCTTCCATATTTGCCTTTATCAAGAGAGAAAAGGAAATAATTTTTTTAAGTTGAATAATTCTGTTTGTGACTTAAACATGCAACCAAACAGATTTCAACAGCTTTGGCATTATTCCACTGTGAGTGTTCCAATCTTTGCATGAAAACAAAATTTCCTGATTAGCCCTGGTAAACTTTCAAAATTCCTGAATATTTTTTATTTTACTCAATTCCCTTTTAACACCTCTAAATAGCAAGCGCAGCAAAGCATCCTGCGACTATGCTGTTAGAAAATGGGGTAAAATGTAACAAACTGATCACTTATTATGGGGAGGCCATTGAAACTCCCTGACTTTCCACTGATTTAGGGCCTTTTCTAAATTTCCTTGACTCTTCCCTGGCTGGAAAAACATTTTTTCGATTTTCCAGGACTAGTGGCAATGATGACTGTGTGGTAAAAGGAACATACTGCAGGAATTTCATTTCTGCAAATACAGTAGCTTGAAATGTGACATTGGAGACTATAAAGTACAGAGAAGAACAATGAAATCAGGTGAACAACAAATTTGTCTTTATGCATACATTCAACTTTTTTAATTACAAGAAATGCCACACTAGAATAAAATGATAAAACCAGTGTATGGTTTTTAATATTTGTACAAAAATCTTTTCAAATTTAGTTCCACAACTGCAATTTTCACAGATCTACAGTATTACTGCATGGTGTGTGCTGTTACTACAAACTGTTCACATCTGAAACTTTACATACCTAATGTCAGGTTCAGACACATCATACTTCTCAAATATTTTGTCCACATCATTTTCAACATGCTGGAATGAACAAATGACAAAGAAACAGAGAAAATATTAGGAACCTACAAGGCTTTGTGCTGATATTTCATGTAATCAAAAACAAGACATTTTAGTCATTGTTGGGGCTGTAATAGGTCAACCAAGCAAATCAAATTGCTAAGAAATTTAAATGGCTAACTTTAAAGGCTTATTGACACTGAAACCTTCAATAGCACAATCTGTGGCTGAATATGTAGCTCTAGACTAGAACTCTTCAGTCACAGCAAGGAGTTATACTTGACTTCTTTACCATGTAAGTTAGTCTTTCAATAGTTACTGTACTGGGCATTTTCTGAAGTCAGCAATAGTTCACACAAACCATGATGGTGACATGGGGGGTACGGGGGTGACATCTTCCCTAAAGCAACAGATATCATATAGTGACAAGGACTTCCCTCCATCCAAGCTGGGAGTAATGTTATATACTGATATGCAGTTATAAAATATACATTGTAATGTGTAAAATGATGCACTAAACATTATAGAATATTGCAGCAGCCATAATATTGTAGGTTGGATCCAAGCTTCATCTTGATTATCAGTTGGTGGGGAACAGTAAATACCTTTCCTGTGCCCCATCCCTACCCATCCCTTGTCAAAGCATTAACAATACCTGAATGGTCTTCTCCAAGTATTCATTGGTACTCAGTAACTTCAGAATGTCTGCCTCTGTGTCCCTCACATTCTGTTCCAGATGATGGCAGACAGAACTGGGAACATACTTAGACCTCAACTCTTGGCGAAATTTCTCAATTTCATCAATCCTGCAATATTTAAAAGTTAAAAATATACGACAATTACTTAAGCCTCATTTTGTTCTAGACATTTTGCAGACTGTGACATTTAACAGCAACCATTTCCTATGTCTGGGATACTGTAAATACCACTCAAGAAAGAGTATGAATGCATAATGTTCAGTGCAGAAATTGAATAAAAATTTTGAAGAAAAACAAAACATTAGCCATCACTGAAACTATGACATCACAACTGCTTGCTTCAAGTTCACAACTGGTTGAAAATGTGATAATTTAAGCAGCTGCATATTGTTGTAAAGTGACCATCCCTCACTCTTGGTTTTTGTTGTTGTTTTTGTTGTTGTTGTTATTGCTGCTTGTTTGTTTGTTTTTTCTTCCTCAAACAAGTATGACTGTAAAATGACTGTCACATTGCAAAGTAAAATAAAGTTCAAAAGGAGTATTATGACAAAAGCTTCAACAAGACTCACTTGGCTAAGACATCAGCATGTAATTCAAGTACTTGATCTGTTAAACTCTGAACATCATCTTCCTTCTTTATAGGTTTTCTTGCCTCAGGAGGGTTCTCCGGTTCAGGAGGGAGGTCAGCTAGTTTCTTCCTTAATTCTTTTAATTCCTGTCTTAGCCTGAAATACAAAATGAGATCATTACTGATGAATTAAATTTTTACTCTGTTAGCTCTTGCAACCTTGATGGTAGCAATATGTAAAGATATTTTAAAGTACATTCACATGTGCATGCTAACAACGAACACTTTACACTTTCTAACCAACTAAAGAATATAAGGCTGTATGAATGGTAAATCTTCTTTTTGCATTCCTCAATAGTTTTATAACTATAACAGACTTCTCAATAGTTACTATAACAATAGTTTCCCCATCATCTGGTTTCAACTTTTATGTCTAATAATCACATTGTAACATTTTGCACCAATTAGCCTGTAAGCCAGTTCACCAATGCTGGAGGGGCAGACTTTTTCTTTGGCAGACCTTTGCATGCACCCATGTAGGAGTATTTCATTGAAAATATAGATATGGAGTAAAAAGAATGGCATAATTAAAATATGGAGGGGGGGGTGCCCTAGAAAGCCCCTCCTCTGGCCATTCTGCTCTACCAGGAAGTAATTCCAGGGTTTCCCCTGGCATTCTTTTTGTGAAGCGGCCACCTCACAGTTTTTGGCCACCACCTCACAGAAATTTGCTTTAATTGCTACCTGCACTGTACTAGCTATAGACTTATTGATAGTTCTCCCTCACTTTTCGTGCCCAACCTGGCACCATGTTACCCTCATGGACTAATACCACCTCACACTCTCCAAAATCCAGGGGAAACCCTGTAATTCAATTTCAATTTGTATTCAGAAGATGGTTTAACAGGAAAAATACTGGTTTCCTCAACAGTTATGGAAGAAAATCCATAAGGAAAGATTTAACCCAAATTAAAATGAAACACCTCACCTTTCATTTTCTTGCAAGCAACTCTGAGCCTCTGCTTCATATTTCTGTACCAGGTCTTGACTCATTTTAAGTTCACCAGGTAACACCAAACCGCTGCTGGTTAGACTCTGTACCTGGCGGCCCAACAGCTCACTATGTTTGTGAGGTTGTGTGTCTAGCAGTACTCCCAAATACTGATCATACTCACTCTAGGGAGAGGTGGGGATAGAATGGAAAGAAAAAAAAAACATTTTCACCATAATTCAGCAAAACAGAATTTAAATGATTTTCAGTGTCAGAGCCATGGAAAGTAGACCCAAACTTAGCACTATCACTAAATAAGCACTATCAACATACCACTATCATGAACCATTCCAAGCTACTGTACCTTCAGCAGATTACAAATCCTAGAATCATTCTCAAGACGTGTTTAAGATAACACAACAGTGTTGTAGCTAGGGTAAAATGTTCACTGATTTCTTGCATAGTGTGGCAGAAGCCACATTCCCACCCAGGGTTTACATTATGGTGCGCAACTGCCTAAATCCCACTCAAATTATAAGAATCCCTCCCACAAAAAAATTCATGGAGGGACAAATCCCTGCCACAAATATGGCATGGTTCACCATGGCAGTTCTTAAAATAGACTTCTAAAACATGGCCTGCTTTTAAAAGACAATTAGCAGCAAATCTCTTCCAACATACCACAGCATTTTTTCCCCGTTTTCCTTTGATGGCAGTTTTGAAGGAGATACATTTTGTATGCAGTCAAAAACATGACTATCACTATCAATGTACACACAACATAATACAGGTAAATCAATGCTGCATTATACAGCCACATGACATCATATGATCATACCTGTATGTACCCTGCATTGCCTGAAATCAACTATCTTTCACCTAATGAAACTTTCATAGTCTCAATCAAAACATTAACTACATCAACTTAAAATTGCTTGAAATATCATTTAACCATTTAGCATTAATATTTCAGCAGTATGAGTTTTGGGAATCTGTAAATACATGTACAAATACATCTAAAATTTTGACTCTCATACGGATGAATGCAGTATTGAAATTCAGTTCAATAGCACAAGCAAGCTACAGCACTCTTCACACAAGCAAGTTCTGTTGTCATATCCAAAATAAATTATCGGATTAGTTGAAAACTCCCTAAACACGAACCTGGTAAGTGCAAACACCCTAAAACAACAACCGAAATGTACACACAAGTCTCAGTTCAAAGGTTTCTTTCTTTTTTTTTTTTTTTTTGGGGGGGGGGACAATTTTCCCCAGAGAAGCATGGCACTTTTGGCATTGCCTAACATCTGACTGCATATGCACCATGAACCTAAGCTATATACTGTATGTCTCTACAGCCTACAATCCTGGACAAAAATACATGGGACAGCATCCCTGCTCCCCCCTTCAATGTTGAATTTCTTTAAATTCGGAATATCTTTGGGTTGGGACAACATTGATCAAGGGGGGAAGGGATTTTTGAAGACCGCGAACCTGTCGAAGTATTTTGCTACATTTGTGCCAAAGTGTCCCATCATTTTTGTCCAGTATTGTCTGAGCTAGCATACACGTCCATAGGAGTATTGGTCAGTTATTGATTCCTTGCCGAATGGGGATGCTCTGTTGCACTGAGCCTTATCCCTCAAATTTACCTTTCTTGACTACATCATTTTATGTTTTAACAATTTGACCTCTGCTGACCTCACATGACCTCTGAATACCTCTGAACATGACCTCATATAACAAAAAAGGAAAAAGGAAGGAAGTGTCTTGAAAGGGATTCAACTCCAATGGATCTTGGATCTTGTAAATTCTTGGCAAATTTTGCTTTTTGACCTCTGGTTACCGCAGATGACAATCTCGGGAATACTTGGGAAATTTTGCTTTTTGACCTCTGGTGATCCCAGATGTTGATCTTGGGAATTCTTTGGAAATTTTGCTTTTTGACCTCTGGTGACCTCATATAACAATCTTGGGAATTGTTGGAAAATTTTGCTTTTTGACCTCTGGTAACCGCAGATTACCTTTGACCTCCACCAAAAACAATAGGGTTCTTCCTAACATCATGAAAAATCTATACACTAAATATCAAAAGTGTCCTTCATTCCTACCTTGAGATATTGTTATTACAAGCTTTTCGTTTTTTTAGCTCCTGTGACCCCAAATATCCTTTAACCTTCACCAACAACAACAGGGTTCTTTCTCTCAACATGGCAAATCTATATACCAAATATGAAAAGTGTCTGTCATTGCTATCTTGAGATATAGTGATTACAAGCCATTTACATGATTTTCGCAGTTTAATCTCTGGTGACCTCAGATGACCTTCGACCTCTACCAAAAACAATAGCACTCCTCCTCTCAACATGACAAATCCATATCAGCCATTCCTATCTTGACATATCGCGATTTCAAGTTTTTGGTCTTTGACCTCTGGTGACCTCAAATGACCTTTAACCTCCACCAAATACAATAGGGTTCTTTCTCTAAACATGACAAATCCATATTCAAATATGAAAAGTGTCGGTCATTCCTATCTTGAGATATCGTGATTACGAGCTTTTCAGCTTTTTACCTCCGGTGACCTCAAATGACCTTTGACCTTCACTAAAAGCAATAGGGTTCTTCCTCTCAACATGACAAATCCATACCAGCCATTCCTATCTTGAAATATCGTGATTTCAAGGTTTTCGGTCTTTGACCTTTGGTGACGTCAAATGACCTTTGACCTCCACCAAATACAATAGGGTTCTTTCTCTCAACATGACAAATCCATACACCAAATACAAAAAGTGCCGGTCATTCCTACCTTGAGATATCGTGATTACGAGCCTTTCAGCTTTTTACCTCCGGTGACCTCAAATGACCTTTGACCTTCACCAAAAGCAATAGAGTTCTTCCTCTCAACATGATGAATCTATATACCAAATATGAAAAGTGTCCGTCACTGCTACCTTGAGATATCGTGTTTACAAGCCGTTTAGGAGGTTTTCCCAGTTTAACCCCCGGTGACCTCGGATGACCTTTGACCTCTATCAAAAGCAATAGGGTTCTTCCTCTTGACATTACAAATCTATTTACCAAATATGAAAAGTGTCGGTCATTCCTATCTTGAGATATCGTGATTACGAACTTTTCAGCTTTTTACCTCTGGTGACCTCAAATGACCTTTGACCTTCACCAAAAACAATAGCGTTCTTCCACTCAACATGACAAATCTATATACCAAATATGAAAAGTGTCCATCATTCCTACCTTGAGATATCGTGATTATGAGCTTTTCAGCTTTTTACCACCGGTGACCTCAAATGACCTTTGACCTTCACCAAAAACAATAGGGTTCTTCCTCTCAACATGATGAGTCTATATACCAAATATGAAAAGTGTCAGTCATTTCTATCTTGAGATATCGTGTTTACAAGCTGTTTCGGAGGTTTTCGCAGTTTTACATCCGTTGACCTCGGATGACCTTTTACCTCTACCAAAAACAATAGGGTTCTTCCTCTTGACAAGACCAGTCTATATACCAAGTATGAAAAGTGTCGGTCATTGCTAACTTGAGATATCGTGTTTACAAAGTTTTTGGTTTTTGACCTCTGGTGACCTCAAATGACCTTTGACCTCCACCAAAAACAATAGGGTTCTTCCTCTCAACATGACGAATCTATATACCAAATATGAAAAGTGTCGGTCATTGCTACCTTGAGATATCGTGTTTACAAGCTAGGCGTCACATACACACACACATACACACACACACACGCACACACACACATACACACACACACACACGACATCACCATCGCATAGATTCCTTGCCTGCCTTCGGCAAGGAATCAAAAAAGTACAGTGATATCATCTATACATACTCCATCTTTGCATGTTTATGACGTCATCCTTAGAGATAAAATATGCTGTAAGATAAGGTAGATCATGTGGTTTACTATAGTTCTGAAATAGCCATTGACGAGGGCGCCCTCTTCCTTAGTCTCCAATTCCTGGAATTATTACTTTGTCCCCCCCCCCCCTCCTTTTGACGGAATGATAGAATCCAATCGCTCTGGCATTTATGCAATAATGTTATCAATGATTTAACAGGGAATTATTGTAACAGTTCTATTAACTCGACGAAAAGCTAAGAACTTCTGCACTTTGATATTATTTTCGAAAGCGTCCCTTTGAAATTTCATGTGAGCTTTCGGTTCCGGTGAGAAAAAGTTGTACTTGTCCATGACTATGAAATATTGTATGCTGTGTAAAATCTTCAACTAAAGGCAGACATTTGGTAATATTAGGCTGTATTGAGTAAACAAGTGTACAAATTACAAAACAACTGAATTGTCGGTCCCTCCACCCCTTCCCGCCCCCCCCCCCCGAACAATAGCATGAAAACAATTGAATGGATATACCTTTTTTACATGGTCCTCCTTGATAAACGTCCTAACGCAACTTCTTAAACAGGCAAATTTATACCTCCATTACTGTCAAATTCCACCTTCCCAACTTAAATCCAAGTTTCCTCAAATTCCAAATTAACAATTAACTGCAATCTTTAATTCCTCATTATCTCCATTTTCGATCATTGCTCTCAAATTTGTCCTACAATTTATGAACATTTCTCTGCTGCAACGTATATTCGTATGCTCCCATACATTTGTACAGTAGTTCAGACAATCCTAGACAAAAATACATGGGACAACACCCCTGCTCCCCCGTTCAATGTTGAATTTCTTTAAATTCGGAATATCTTTGGGTTGGGACAACATTGATCAAGGGGGGAAGGGATTTTTGAAGACCGCGAACCTGTCGAAGTCTTTTGCTACATTTGTGCCAAAGTGTCCCATCATTTTTGTCCAGGGTTGTAGCTACTTCTAGAACTGTAGGGCTAAGGGCTAATATGGATCTTTCAATATGTTTTGCTGGGAAATTAAGTGAGCCATGCACTTGTCCTGTGAAGTATTGTGTTTATTATGCATGGAATGTCTTTTGTATCAACAGGATTACATGTACATGGTTACTTGTCTAAACTTCTTACATCATTCTAACCATTTTTAGATACAGTACATTGCCCACTATATCACTGTTAGGAGAGAGTGTTAAAAAAAAGTTCAGACTCACCTAACGAGCACATGCTTCCAAGGGGAAATTTTAATGAAACTGGCACAGTGGTGCTAGGATAAGGTTGTTTGAGATGGACTCAAAGGTAAGAATCTACGGGTCAGTTTGGGGTCATTTATAAATAAACAAAAGTTACTTTGTGTCTTAAAGATTCAGTGAGTCTTGGGTGTTTGTCACTGTGACACAACTTTTGTATAATTGTTCCATTACTGGTGTTTAGAATTTTAAGGTCAGTTGTCAAAGTGGTACGAGGCCATGACCATGTACTTGTACAGCAGGAATCTAATGGAGCTCTTTTACTGTAGCTGAGTGCATGTTTCAACAGTATGACTTGCATTTTAACTTTCACTGACCCACCTGTCCTACATACCCATTTCAGTTTTGTCCATTTATATCATATTACAGTGCATCTATCAATGACTTGTTATTAAAGTGTGGGTCCCTCTCTTCTTCTGACAAATCCCTCCCAAAAATATTTTCTGGGAGGAACATTCCCTCCCAAATATGACATGCTAGTGCACACCCTGCTCCCATCATCCCATGTCCTCTAAGGGGGCAGCACTAAGGGTGGACTGGCCTATATAACATTTGCTGCTTGATGGCACTGTGTATTTAATTACAATAAACTAATGGATTCAAATATTAATTAGTTACTGTGGTCACTTACTGTAGGAGAGAAAATAAACTGAGTGATATGTTATTCAGGGTAAACTGCTACTCTCTCAATACTTTGTGTCCATCTTATGGTCTGCATACACAGAGGGTGGATAAAGCATTATTAGCCCTCCATGCTCTGTGGCATCACTGAGTGCCACCCACAGCCACTC
Organism: Holothuria leucospilota; assembly: GCA_029531755.1. Taxonomy (NCBI): domain Eukaryota; kingdom Metazoa; phylum Echinodermata; class Holothuroidea; order Aspidochirotida; family Holothuriidae; genus Holothuria; species Holothuria leucospilota. Next base: position 51,047,579 of record CM055976.1, read on the forward strand.
TTTATAGCGACAAACCCGAATATCAATCCTAAACTTAGCAAACTTTAAGCTTCTGAGTGAGTGTTAATTTGTTTATCAAGTCAGGAAATAAGATTTGTGGCTTATAAAGCTGTACAAACTGTAGTGTAAATCTAACAAAGCTTGGCATCATCAAACAATACAAACAGAATCCCTTTACTTTTAATTTCAGACACTCAGGATACACCTTTCAAATCTATAAAACTACAGTATTTATTTGGATCCTAAACTGTGCCAAATATGACAAGGAGTTGAGTCACCATACACAGTTTACTCCATCTTAAGCAACCTCATATTCTTTGAAAGTTCATAATTTACTAAAACAGTGTAAAAGAAGGGTGAAGTTTATACAAGTATCATTATAAGTACTAGGTAGTGTTTGGGTCCCTGTTTGGTTCAATGCAAATTGTGACAAGTTGTACCAAAGCCTAATGGCATTTAGATTTCTATGCCAATTTGACCATAAGCATAGGAAGCTTTTTGAAAGTGGGGGGTGGGGGTGAAGGTGGAAGTAAATGTTAGTGATCAGTGTCCTGGGGGAGAAGTCTAAGGGGAGGGGGTCTCTCTCCCTTTGAAGTTTTTTGACTATTTAAAGTGCCCTAGATGCAAAAATGGTGCAATGTTTGACAAACTTGAGTACTTTCATCTTATTCAATGCCATATTTTGGCAGCATATCATCCAAAGTGGAGGAGCCAAACGAAGTTTCTGCCCCCCCACCAACCAGAGTGCGGGGGAGGTCGCCCTTGCTGCCCCCCCCCCTTTTCTATGCCTATGTTGACAGTTACAAGCAAAAATTTAGCTAGGTAATGAAGTAATTGTCTAACTGCCTTACCTTGATATCTGATAGAAGTTTCCCAAATGTTGGTGTATCATCATTCAGATCTTGCCAGATGTTTGAGTAAATCTGAAGCTTGTGAAAATTTGGTCCACCTTGTCTCTTAGTCACATCTAGTTTCATCAATTCCTATTACAGATAGAGAGAAAGTTGAGAAACTGTTATAACAGTTCACTGTGGATTACATAAGGGTAGCACAAGGATTTTGAAATCCCTCACCCCATCTAAAAACCTCTAGTATAACAGTAACTTTTATGTTAGTGAACAGGTACACTTCCACCAACCACAGAAACTGACGGTCAGACTCCATATTGCATAATTTATTTCCAAAATGACACGCACAGTGGAGACCATGGGCAGAAAATGCAACCTTGGGAGTGTTATCCTGGCAGACTTTTAACTGGGACAGTAGTTCTCCTGTTGTGCTTTAATAGGAAACCAACAAATACTGCACACTTCTACATAATATGTTTAATTGCTATGGCTCACTCAGACAGTTTTAGATACCATGCATCTTATACTACAAATAGAGCTCTACTAGTCCCCTTTTAATTTCAAACCTAAGGAAGGCCATCCTTGTACTGTATGTCCAAAAAATACTTCAATATGAAAATGTAATGAGTGTAAAACAAAACATAACAATTTGCATAAAGTTTTTCCGATCAAAAAAAAAAAATAAATCCCTCTCCATTTTTTTTTAAAACCATGACTCACTGATGAGCCTTATTCTGATAAACATTTGGAAACAACCTACCGCAAACAGCTTCTCTTCTAAGTGCTGCACAGCTTTCCTTCCTGTCAAAACTTTTTTCTCCATTACATCTCCTTTTCTAAGGACATGATCCTGAAAATATTTGAATTGTTCATACTGATCTTTTTTGGTAATCCCACCAAGATGAGAGGGGACAAACTGGTGTGTTTGTAGTCCCCCACTACTTCCCCCACTACCCCTCCTCTTTTCATCCCTTGGTGACTTTCGTCTTGGGGACTGCTTAGAAGGCAATGGTAGCATCAACTCTGGTAACCTCAGTTCTTCTACATATGCATTGTCTGGAATATATTCCATTTGAGTGTTTGGTCTTTGGGGATGCAGATCAGGACCTACAGGCCCATCTTTCAAGCCCTCAACTGGTGACTGTCTTGATGAACTCCTTTTGGATCTCATCAATTTTTGTCCACTTCTGTCCTTCCCTGGTACAAACACACTACCTGATGTACCGACACTAAAATTGCACATGGCATCAAGGAGTTGCTTCTCTCCTTGGTTTGTCTTTGGAGGGGATGGAAGTTTGCTTGGTTTTAGCAAAGTTGGAATTTCTTTGTCTGAGCTTTCCCATGGAGTGTGTGATGCTTTCTCTGGAGGTTTCAGTAAATGGTCAGCATTTAAATGCCCTCTTGTATGCAGGTATATATCATGCTTTTGTTCCCTAAACAGACCCTCCACTAAGTCATGTAGAGGGCGCTCTTTGAGATCTGTGCTAATTTTAGCCATAGTGTCCAACACCACAAAATGTTTCAATTCTATAACCACACCATTTTTACATCACCTATCCCCAAACATTCCTGAGGATCTGCAATTAACATGCAATTGGCAAAATGTTGTTGTATCCATCGCTGAGACTAAAAAGAAAAGGTTCTCATCAAAACCTGAAAGAAAGAAATGAAATGTTACAATTATCACACACTTATATGTAGGGTTGTTTGCAGCAAAACTTTTAAGCTAGCTGATGACATGAAAATTTACAGAAAAGTCACAACAATAAAGGAGGCAGCTTGCCTACAGAATGACATGAAAACCAGTGGACTGGAACAAGGACTGGAATACTGCATGTAAATTCAACTCATCAAAATGTGAATTAGGCTAATGCACACTGAAAGCGGGAATCCAAGTTATGACTATTTTATCAACAACATAAAGCTCACTGAAGTTTCAGAAGAAAAGGACCTTAGTATAATTATTGATCAGTCTATTTCCCTCAGCCTGAGCAACGATGTCCCAAAAGCCATTAAAACAGCAAACCAGATTGTAGAGCTCATTAAGAGGTGTTATGAAGACAAAAGCATGCAAAACATTTTATGACTTTGTAAAAGTCTGTTGACACCTCACCCTGATTACTGCTCCCAGACATGGAAGCCCATCTTCAACAACATATCGATTTAATTGAAGGCGTACACCAGGTTGGAAAGCTTGAAAAGTGCGCGGGGGATTTTAATAATAGCCATGAGAATTGTGGGGTCGATATTGGCACATAGCTCATATGGAGTAAATTTTGGCCAAAACTACAGTACCTCCTGTAGATTGCAGGAAATTGCCTTTCCCAGGCATTGTGCTTACCTCTTCTGCCCTCCATCCTTAAAAGTTTTTAAACAGCCAAAGTCCAAAGATATATGCGAAATAAGCCCAGCCTGGACTTGTTAGCACTGTACATGTGTAACTTTCAGTGTCCAGCCTAAGTAGAGTACACAGGGCCCTACAAAGCTGCCAGCAGTAAAAATCAATGAATTTACTGTTGTACACAGTACACACACCCATAGCCTGAGTCTTCATATCTCACCACTGCACGACACATGTTCAAAACTTATTTCTTTCCTATCAATTAAATCTGGAATGTGGCATATTTATGCACGCTGTCCACCAGTAAACACACATGTGGTGAGATCTACACTGCAGAGAGAGTTGCATATAGCTACATAGTGGCTAGGGAGGCCTGGAAACTGCTGACATACTGTACCTATGTAAATGGATAGTCACCAAGATCAGCTAACTGCTTGGTACTTAGTAGGCGTTGGTTTGGAAAGGCGTCAGAGTGGCCGGAGCAAACAGAGTCCGTTCTGCGGGGAAGGCAACTGCTGGTATACCTACGTACATGGACAGTCTATCTTCATGCCTTCTACGCGGTTACAATAAGTAATAGTGTAGACACTACTGTAAGCGTGTCTCGTGAATGATACAAATCCTTGTGCATGGCAAACTTTCTAATCTGGGGTATTTAGAGGAGGATAACAAAAATATTCCAAACCTCAGTGATATGGATTATTCATAGAAATGCAAATGTACTAAATTAATGTCTTTAGAAACGAGAAGGCACAGCGCTGACCGGAGTGAAGTTTCTGAAATTATGAGAGGTTTCGACAAAAGCCCTATTGATGCTTTGTTTCAACTGAAAAGTCATCAGAATTCCTGTATGATCATAAGGGTGCATGAGATTACCATTCTTAAGCTGCGACCCAACCTTATGCTGAGACGTTGCCACTTTTATCAGCGTGTCATTATTCTCTGGAAGTATCTGCTTCCAAAAGAGATTACCATTCTTAAGCTGCGACCCAACCTTATGCTGAGACATTGCCACTTTTATCAGTGTGTCATTAATCTCTGGAAGTCTCTGCTGCCAAAAGCTGTTAAAGCCAAGACTATTATACTGTTTAAAAAGATCACAGGACCTCTCTTCAAGAAGACAAAGGGGCATTCAACTACTGTACCTTAAGGAAGCTATCTGCCTCATTAACCAACCAGGTACCATACTAGTCCTAGTTCCTGGTGGACCAGGAATGAAAACCCAGGCATGTAAACAGATCATTCATCATCCCTCAAGCATCAACAACACAATATCTATACATGTAGCCTACCAATCCAAACTAGCAAGGCCTGAGCTATGAATAGCTTCTTTCCTCATACTGTCACAGACTGGAACCTCCTTTCATCTAGCAATATGCAAATGGAAGGCACAAAGCAGTTCAGGGATTCTGCCATAAAATTCCTACTGCAAGAGGACTAATTATGCATGCCCACACCCAACTCCTGCATGTTTGCTCCACTAATTAGGAGTGTTATGCAGTATGCATCCAGATCCTGAGCTTTAATTTGTTTTAGAAAAGGAGTCAGGTATAGTGTATGTGCCATGCATTTTGTATGCAGTGACTGGCTCAAGGTACCGACCAACTCAACGTACACTCACTATATCTATATCCACTAAATAAGGTTAGAACTGCCTGTGGCGGTACAACTACAGAAAACCCCGCCAATAACAAACCTTATCTCACCTCTGCTCCTAGTCACAGTGAAGCCAACAGACAAAGTAACAACTTGCTTTCATGCTTTCAGGAGTTTATCTTATGAAGCACAAAAATTGCAGGCTCAACCTGAGTCATTTTTACAAATGTTATAGGGGTTTGTCAAACTATAGGTATTTGTTGGATAATTTATTTTATTTCTTTTAAAGTTTGGCAGTTTGGCACCTATTTTTTATATTTAATTAAAACTGTCTCAAGTTACCCAGGGGTCACGAAAACTTGAGACAGAAACATAATTTCAATTCAGGGAGTTTAATTACTGTATATGTTTTTAGCTGTCTCCAGCATAGTTTTAAAGATCCTTAACAGTTTATATGAAAGGCTGGAAATAAAAATGGGCAAGGATGGTACTTTGTTTGAAAGATAATCTCCCTACCTTTTTCTGTGTCAAGAGGGGATGCTTGAGAAACTTTCAAAAGTTTTTTAATATTTCACTAAAAATTGAGTTTAAATTAATCTGGGTCATTTCTACATGTGATTGAGGAACTTTGTGTATGTTGGGTAATGTCTTTTATTCTATAGATGTAAGTTGGGGACCAATTTTTTTATTTACTCATAAAAGTGTCTCAACTTACCCAGGCATGTTGGATCTTACACATACTCAGGTGCTACTAAAAAATTCAGTGGAATGAATTAACAAAGACCCATCATTTAATAGAGACACCCTATAGAGTCTACTAGTACAGGCACCAGTTCAGTAGTTGCCTTCTTGTTAAAGCTGTGATCAGAGTTTTTCAATTTAGTTGCTTCAGAGTGAAATTAATCGAGATTCGTTAACCAGAAAGCCAAAAGGCTTGGTGATTCCTTGCCGAAAGGGGGTGCTTTGTTACACTGAGGTTCATCCATCAAATTTATACTTCTCTTCTACATCATTTTTTATGATGTGGTCACAATTTGACCCCTGCTCATATCAGCTCATGTCACATGACCTTTAAACCGAAACTTGAATAACCACAAAAAAATGAAAAAAAAAAAAAATAAATAAAACGTATGAGAAGGGATTTATCTGTGCTTCCTCCCTTGTAATGACATGTTTACAAAGTTTCAGTTTTTGACCTCTGGTGACCTCAAATGGCTTGTGACCTCCACAAAAAAACAATAGGGTTTTTCCTCGTACCATAACACATCCACATACTTAGTATGAAATCTATCCAAGCTTCCTAACTTGAGATACTGTGTAAACAAGGTTTTCAGACTTTGACCCCTGGTGACCCCAAATGACCTTTGACCTCCACCAAAAACTATACGCTTCTTTCTCGCACCATAACGCATCCACATACTTAATATGAAATCAATCCAAGCTTCCTACCTTGCGATATGGTATAAAAAAGGTTTTCAGAGTTTGACCCCTGGTGATCCCAGACGACCTTTGACCTGCACCAAAAATAACAAAAATCTTCCTCTCACCATACCACATCCACATACTTGGTATGAAATCTATCCAAGCTTCCTACCTTGAAATATCATGTAAACAAGGTTTTCAGACTTTGACCCCCGGTGACCCCAGATGACCTTTGACCTCCACCAAAAACAATAGGGTTCTTCCTCTCACCACAACGCATCTACATACCATGCATGAAATCTATCCAAGCTTTCTAACTTGAGATATCGTGTAAACAAGGTTTTCAGATTTTGACCCCCGGTGACCCCAGATGACCTTTGACCTCCACCAAAAACAACAGGGTTCTTCCTCTCACCACAACACATCTACATACCAAGCATGACATCTATCCAAGCTTTCTAACTTGAGATATCGTGTAAACAAGGTTTTCAGATTTTGACCCCCGGTGACCCCAGATGACCTTTGACCTCCACAAAAAACAATAGGGTTCTTCCTCTCACCACAACGCATCTACTGTACATACCAAGCATGAAATTTATCCAAGCTTTCTAACTTGAGATATCGTGTAAACAAGGTTTTCAGATTTTGACCCCCGATGACCCTTGACCTCCACCAAAACAATAGGGTTCTTCCTCTCACCACAACGCATCTACATACCAAGCATGAAATTTATCCAAGCTTTCTAACTTGAGATATCGTGTAAACAAGGTTTTCAGATTTTGACCCCCAGTGACCCCAGATGACCTTTGACCTCCACCAAAAACAATAGGGTTCTTCCTCTCACCACAACGCATCTACATACCACGCATGAAATCTATCCAAGCTTTCTAACTTGAGATATCGTGTAAACAAGGTTTTCAGATTTTGACCCCTGGTGACCCCAGATGACCTTTGACCTCCACCAAAAACAATAGGGTTCTTCCTCTCACCACAACACATCTACATACCAAGCATGACATCTATCCAAGCTTTCTAACTTGAGATATCGTGTAAACAAGGTTTTCAGATTTTGACCCCCGGTGACCCCAGATGACCTTTGACCTCCACCAAAAACAATAGGGTTCTTCCTCTCACCACAACGCATCTACATACCAAGCATGAAATCTATCCAAGCTTTCTAACTTGAGACATCGTGTAAACAAGGTTTTCAGGTTTTGACCCTTGGTGACCCCAGATGACCTTTGACCTCCACCAAAAATGATAGGGTTCTTCCTCTCACCACAACGCATCTACATACCAAGCATGAAATCTATCCAAGCTTTCTAACTTGAGATATTGTGTAAACAAGGAAGGTTTTCAGATTTTGACCCCCAGTGACCCCAGATGACCTTTGACCTCCACCAAAAACAATAGGGTTCTTCCTCTCACCACAACGCATCTATATATTAAGCATGAAATCTATCCAAGCTTTCTAACTTGAGATATCGTGTAAACAAGGTTTTCAGATTTTGACCCCCAGTGACCCCAGATGACCTTTGACCTCCACCAAAAATGATAGGGTTCTTCCTCTCACCACAATGCATCTACATACCAAGCATGAAATCTATCCAAGCTTTCCAACTTGAGATATTGTGTAAACAAGGTTTTCAGGTTTTGACCCCCAGTGACCCCAGATGACCTCTGACCTCCACCAAAAACAATAGGGTTCTTCCTCTCAATATGGGCCATCTATGTACCAAGTTTGAGAACTGTCCAACTTTCCCTTCTTGAGATATCGTGTAAACAAGCTAAGCCGTCACATACGCACACACACACACACACACACCCACACACACGACATCACCATCGCATAGATTCCTTGCCTGCCTTCGGCAAGGAATCAAAAATGCATGATCTTATGAATATATAAGTACTTTCAATATTTGAAATATGCATTTATGAAATAATCATAACCTTGTATTAAAGAAACACTCTACCAACATTGAAGTAAACTGAATAGACTGGAATTACTATAATTGGTTATGAAAATTCATACCCTTTCAAACCCTTATCTACCCAGCTTATCAAATTTGAACACTTTATAATTAAAGCGCAAAGGCAGTTGCCCCAAACAGTATTTTGAACCAACAGCTAATTCTCACTAATATCTCCTTATTTCTCTTCCATGTACCTTTCTTTATATTTTAGGAGTTAAATATTGCATATCCAAGGTAAAGCAATGAGTTACACCACATAAATTTCACTATTCAGTGAGAAAAATATTGTCACATGATTCTCAACAGCCATTCATGGAATAGGATAGACTACTAGACTACTACAATTTGGGGGACTGCTCTTACCCTTTAAGTTTATGGGTGTAAAGGTACTGTACGTAGAAGTCATGTAGCTTATTGCCCATTTTGAGAAAACATGATTTTGAAACAAATGTATGCATTCGATTTTCACGTTTGGATTTCTTATACTGAATGGTTAGCTTGGGTTAAAAGTTTGGTGATTTTGAATTGCAGGACCTTGTCCCAAATCTTGCCGGTTTGCATCTAAGAGGCTAGTTCATTATGTATGAGTATACAGTTGCATTACACTGATGTTTACCTCATACCTGTCCACAGAAACAACTATACTAAATGTGCCCCTGATCTGCTGATTTCTGCTTCACAAATCATATTTTCCATTTTTAACTTTCCAAATTCCACAAAATTCCGTTTAGCCTAAAGCATAACCCCTTTCCGTGACTTTCGGATTTTGGAGTAATTATGTCGAAACAAGTCCATAACTTGTCTGGTTATGATACTGAAGGCAGCAAACACTTGTTACGAACAAGCAGCCTAGCCTATCACACTATAGCACAGGCAAACTGGAGCCTAAACCGGCAAAATTTTGCCCATTTTTGTAAATGTCCTACTTATTTTCTGAACATACCTTCAAGGGATTTTGATTATTTTAAAGTGAATTTGCCACGATTTCAGATGGGAAAATGTCTGTGTATGCCTTTGGTATATATGCAGGCATTCATTTGATATGGTGGTTTTGAAGAAAAATAACTCAGTTTTTTGTCAAAAATTTACATGTTTTTTACCCTGATAATTTTTGTTACATTCCATGAAAATCAGTGCAGAAAAGTAAATTCCATTTTTTTCTGCCTTTTTGCAATCTTGGCCCCTAAATGTTAAGTCTGTGTTGGGTAATGTTGGGTGCAGTTAGGTGTTCTCGGTTGCCCGCCCAGCGGACATGTATTACTCCTGCACCCACACTGACTGCACTTGCAATACCAACGTCCGGAAACTTTTGCAACAATTCTTCTTCAAACTGCATAAAAACTGTACGCTATTAACTATTTATACATACAATCACAACAAACAGAATTATGAAAATATTCAACGAAAAAACGAATTAAGCATGTCTTGATTGTCATGCTGTTTGGAACGACAAATGTCAATGTTTTTAGTGTGTGATTTCGCCTGATTCAAGCTCACACAATGAAGTCCCATTGACTTACTGTGTAAAAGTGAACATTGTAGCTGAAGCCTTTTCAGTGCAATATGAATATTCAAATATTGAAACCAATCAACAGTCGAGAGAGTAAAATCATATTGGGCTTATGAATATAACGAAATGGATGATCTCTGTCATTGTTTGCAGGTGTTAGAGTATGCACGCCAAAGAGGAGTACATATTCAACACCTGCTGTGAAGGTAATATTCTCGGATGCTTTACTATTTTACTATTATTAGGACTAAAGACCAAAAAAATACACATCAAATAATATAAGAACTTAAATCACTATAACTTTGTTTTCAATGTCTTAACCCAAAGTTTGGCCTGCGCGGGCGGGCCAGACTCTCTTGTTTTTTCGTCCACTTACTTCGGTAGTTTTAAGGAAAATCCGCACATTTTTTTACCGTTTAAAGTTGTTCCCCATGAAATCGTGCCATCACTATTATGGAAACGACAGCTGGCTGCACACAGCCTATGTACGGTACAGGTATTTATGCACACCACAGGAGTTTTCAGCATTATATGTATACACTTACATATACATACAGTACAACATCCATCACGTATGTGCTGAGAATGGCCACACGTATGCCACACAGGCGTTCACAGCATTTCATACAAATACACGTACACTACTGTATAACCTATGTGGATGTATATGAGAAGGCCTGAGTGGCAACATGCGGCATACGAAAGTGCGGCCATTCTTATCTACAGTGTGATATGCATATGATATGCATTGGTAGGCTTGTGCAGTCAGTGCACTGAAAGATTGCTTAATACAGGTTTTACAGGTTTTTCTGGCACACTTTTTTCATTCCTTCTTTTCATTCCCTGCACACAAAAAAAAAACTTTACAGTCTGGACTGTCTGTAAACACCCAACTAGGACACGCCACTACTTGAAATATGCTGTTACACTACTGTACATGAAGGTACTGGACTAGCACAGTCTAGTGCATACAGTACTAATGTTTTTACGAACCCTATAGCAATCAAAATCACTTTATTTCTCATATTCATATCATGAATTTGTCTACAAACATTTACAGCATGCCATAAAAAATTTCAAGATTTTGCATGCTTGGAAACATGCCAAGGAATTTTCAAACTGAAAATTATTGCTGGAATTAGGTTCCATTTTCTCAACAATTAGGCAGTTTCTTGTGCTACAAATGAAACTGTACACTTCATGAACATAGCCAAGGCCTATCTTTGAAACATCTGCCTGGTGGGTAAAAAACATTCACACTTCTGTATATTATTCATGGACTAGGCCTAGGCTAGATTATAAACGACTGTCCGAGAACACCTGATGTACGAGAATTCCAAGGAATCCAAGAATACCCAAAGTGACCCCCTACTTGGTGGCAAATACAGTACATTGGTAGGCCCCAGGCTATACATTTTCACTGCTCTGTCTTCAAGAAATTCAAATTTGGCAGAAATGTTCATAGCCTACTAAAAGTGGATGGAAATGTCCTGATGGTCCAAAACGGGCCATCCTACCCTAACACAAAGCAGACAAATATGTGTTGCAATTTTAATTCATAGGCCTAAACGGCCCACTGTGACTGCACCTCCACTGGAGGAAACAATCTTGGGGGACCGTGGACACTGCAACTTTGCCTCCCCATTTTCAAAAAGATGTTTTTCAACCTTGGCGGGGTATTCTACAGACTATAGTTACTCCCCTGTGGCTTAGTTGCCTATAATCTAGAGAACCATAAAATGCATATGTAGCCTAGGATAAGTAAGGACCTAAGTTGGAGTAACTATAGAATACCCCGCCACGGTCGAAAAACATCTTTTTGAAAACTAGGCAGTGAAGTCACTGTGGTCATAGTTTCCCAAGATTGTTATTTTGAGAACGAGTCAACATACTGTATGTAAATGTTTTTTGCAAAACGTCCAAGTCCACCATGCCTCCAGTTTTGAGTGGAGGCGCAGTCGCAGTCACAGTGGCCGTTTATGAATGCAAGTTATTTTGCAACACAATAATTACGTGTGTTTTTATGTACAGTAAATGTTTTTTGCAAAATGCCCAAGTCCACCGCGCCTCCAGTTTTGAGTGGAGGCGCAGTCGCAGTCTCAGTTACTATGTGCTTCATTGTGACTGCGCCTCCGGAGGCAAGGTGAGGTTTATTAATGGCAGGGTATTCTAGGTATATTTGTACCCCTAAGTTAACCATAGAGCATGATACTGGAACGTACCTAACGTTAGCCCCAGTCACAGGCAGTCCTAGCGTTATATACTACATATACCAAATTGGAAAGTTTGCCCTGCGTGGGGGATTTATCCCCCGCGCAAGAATATGAATTTCAAAGTTGCCAGCCACGCAGATTTAACAACTGACAACTGCAACCGCGCAAACTTGTTGAGAGCAACCACACAAATTGCCTGGGAAAGGCAATTTCCTGCAATGAAGGAGATGGTTTTGGCCAAAATTTTCTCAGAAAGCTCCGCGCCATCCGATGGTGGCACTCCGCTTAGATAGTATCGGCCGTGCAATTCTCTTGGCCATAAACCCTTTTCCAAATAGCAATTACAAAGGATTATGGGATAGAGTTTTGGTATGGGTTGTTTTTGTCAATGGCATTTTACTGTGGACAAAATCGACACACACCAAAACTATATCCCACAATCCTTTGTAATTCCTATTTGGAAAAGGGTCTATTATTAAAATCCCCCGCACACCATCATAACTGTAATTTTTCAGGGCATCTTATGAGGCCTTAGCCCTCCTTTGCCCTTTAACCTGTTATGTTATGTTATGTTACAAGCTTTTCAATCTGGTACATATATATACGTACAATAATGGAAAGGTAGCGCACCTCACAGCCTTTCGATACCAACTTCGCCTAACTGAATCACGATTTTTATGCCTTACTGTAATATCCACTTTTCCACTTTTCAATACATACGAATGTTCAAATCGCGTGTTACGATCACTTGAGTAGTAGCCTACACTATGATGATTCAGAGTAATTATAGAATGCAGGTCTTCCTGTGACAATGTTCTTAGCCTAGAGTGGATTTGTGGATTCGCAGATACGATCTTCGGGAAAGGAATCCCACAGTTCTTGTCATTTGGATTTTACAAAGCCAGGGTTTAGAGACAAAATATTATGAAGTCTGGGGAAGGAATCCCTAAGAGGATTCACGGATTCGTGGATACGATCTTGCTTCCCCACCCTGAGCTATTTGAGAACGACACACAACTCACTGGGTTTTAAGACAAAATATTATGAACTCCAGGGAAGCTTCCCTGAGTGGATTCGCAGATTCGATCAGAACTACACTCTAAGCTATTTGAGAACGAAAAATTGACATCGAATCTGCGAATCCGGATTCTAAGAAGAAATAAAACAGTGGACCTGCATTCTATAATTGTACCGATGATTCATTTGGATCAAAAAATGTCTTCCAAAAACAAACATTTCTCCGCGAAAATTTGGTTTCCGCACTATCACGTTCAGTTGTCGGCTTTCCCATTGAATAGTATACGGCCCCTCGTCATGATGTGGTTACGCTCTCATGACGAGGGTCGAAGTACCCAATGGGAGGCCCGGATTTTGTTTTCCACTGAACGTGATAGGCTAGTGCAGAAACCAAATTTTAATTAGGCCTAAGTTAGGCTAATAAATTAAATAAAATTTGCGAGATTATTTTAATGCTGTATGAAAGACTTAGGCCTAGCCTAGTCTTTGTGGGCCTACTGAATATGGATGAAACTCGATGTACAATTTCATAAGTTCTGAAAAATGCAATCGATAAATTATGTGTTTCACGCTATTGGTACACATACGGTGGCCGGTATCCAGTCAAAACGTCCCCAGACCAAAACCTCCCCGCATTTTCGCTACCAAAACGTCCCCGCTTTTTACCAAAACGTCCCCATACTATTATATGGGAAGTCAAAACGTCCCCAATATAGAGACTTTGAACATGATTTTAGGAATCCAAATTAAAACTATCGGTTGGAAACTTGAAGAAAACTTGAGACATGTTAAAAAAATTGAGTGTATGAGGATCGATTACGATAAAGTTAGGCAGGCCTAGGCCTAAGATAACGTCAGAACTTACTAACTTTAGAATTGAGAACCGAGATGCTATCCGACTAACGTTAGGCCTAACTGTTAGTTTTACAACAGACGAACGTAGAATGATTACCATAAACACTTTAGAATTTAACATAAAAGGTTAAATTTTCCAGAAAATTTCCATTTCATTCCAATAACTGTATGATGGTGGTACCATGAGTCGGTCAATTAAGGGAATTTTCACTAAAAACATACACATAAAGTAGTCATATGTAATTTAAATTTATCAGTTATTCTCATGAACGTTTTTTCTCTTAATCCTGAAAGTTAGAGTGAATTTCGTTGGCAAACTTTCAAGAGACAGAGAAATTTCCACCACATGTTTCAGATGCCTTAGGTTCAATAACAGTACCTTGAGTCGGTCACCCAAACATTATGAAAGCCCATAAGAGTGTTATCAAGATATTCCAATAATTATATCACCATTACAAACACAAATCATAAAATGATGGAAGGAGACCATTTGCAGTGATTTGGAGAATTGTTTAAAATAATTTTTTAGGCCATTTAAAGAAGGTCTCAAGCTACCTTTAGGTAACACTACATGTAGCCTAGGTTAGGCTGGGTAAATTTCTTCTAAAAATGGGAGTAAATGCTTATTTTTGACAGGGTTTGAGTTATTGTCATGTCGTGCTGGAGTTTCTCTACTGTCATATGTTTATTTGAAGGCTACAGCAGGTATCCAGTCAAAACGTCCCCAGACCAAAACGTCCCCACATTTTCGCTACCAAAACGTCCCCGCTTTTTACCAAAACGTCCCCGTACTATTATATACAGGAAGTCAAAACGTCCCCGCCATAGAGACTTTGAACATGATTTAAGGAATCCAAATTAAAACTATCGGTTGGAAACTTGAAGAAAACTTGAGACATGTTAAAAAAATTGAGTGCATGAAGATCGATTACGATAAAGTTAGGCAGGCCTAGGCCTAAGATAATGTTAGAACTTACTAACGTTAGAACTGAGATGCTATCCGACTAACGTTAGGCCTAGCCTAACTGTTAGTTTTACAACTGACGAACGTAGAATGATTACCACAAACACTTTGGAATTTAACATAAAAGGTTAAATTTTCCAAAAAATTTCCATTTCATTCCAATAATTGTACTTAAAAAAAAATTATTTGAACTTCAGAGTAGGCATACGTACTGTATGGGAAGATAAAGGCTACCAAATCCAGGGACGTTTTTGCACGGGGACGTTTTGACCAATAGCGGGGACGTTTTGGTACGGGGATGTTTTGACTGGTAAGCCTACAGCATGCCTATGTTACATTTTGTGTGCATTGACCGACTCAAGGTACACTCACTATACTTTACAAAATTATTTGAAAGGCATACTGTAAGGGATAGCCTAAAGCCTAAAGGCTACCAAATCTAGGGAACGTTTTTGCAAGGGGAAGTTTTAACCAATAGCAGGGACGTTTTGACTGGTAAGTCTGTAGCCTAGGCCTAGTATAAGCCCTAGCCTAGGCCTATCCTACTCTAGGGCCTTGCCTCGGGCTTACTGTTGGGCCTAACATTTAGCTAGGCAAGTCTTAGTATTTAGTAACTGGGCTTGTCTACAATAAAGGGGTATAAAAGTGTTACAAAGGTGGTGAAATTTGAAGTCCTCTAAGAATAAATTTTTGTTGTGTTATTTTGTTTGATTGGTAGTCTAAATTTTTTCCTGAGAGCAGGAAGATAGTTCTTTTCACCTATCACCACTTTTTAAGTGTTAAGTGTTACTGGTTACGTATGTAACGGGGACAGACATGGAAACTCTTTGCTCCAGAAATCTTTAAGGAGGACAATATGTATTTATAAACCCATAGAATGATAAAGAACAAACACTTTTTCACTGAAATTGCATTACCATTAGTTAAACATGGACTAGTGTGGAGATCAATGGTTACGTTGGTAACAAGGACGGACATGTCCGTCCTCGTTACCAACGTAACCAAACTATGTTCGAGAAAATTAAGCACTTTAAACACTTGAATGCATTGTGACACAAGTTTTGCTCTTTCCTGAAGTGTAAACTGATGACATGTGAAACATTCATCAAAAACCAGTGTCCCCATGTGCCTAGGTTATACTACCGACAAGGACATGGTTACGTTGGTAACATCTGGACGGACACCGCCTTGAAGGCTCTCATACCCTTGTTGTAAGTAAAAAGATGGAGGAAAGCACACAAACCAGTGACAAATATGGCCATCTGCAAACAGATGCAGTTTTATCAAATTCTCTGGTAATTTGTGTCCTACAGGCCTGTTATTGTTAATATGATAGTTACCAACGTAACCATTAGGGGACAGACATGTTACCAACGTAACCATCATGTGCTCCGCAATTGACTATGATGCATTTACTGCTGGATTATTTTATTTGTGATACTGCACATGATCAAGGTAAAGTGTTACATCATAACCTTAGCTCTGGAAATCTTTTCTTTCAGTTAAAATATCAACTATTAAGATTTAATATCCAGATGGACGTACAAATCTCAAAATTTTACTCCAAATTGCTGATAAAATTTTGCGGTGTTTGTGCACCTAAAAATATTCATTTATCATTTACCATTTAGTTTGTACATTACATTTATGAATGCAGACAAAGAACCTGCATCAGTCACATCTGCAAAGGTCCCACTCACATCATAAATTTATTCCACATCCTATGTAACACTTATAGGTGGTAAAAAAGGCCAAAATAGCCCCAAATTCTGCCCAAAACATCCTTTATATAATTATAAGTTGGACATTGATAAAATTGTCTTTATTATCTCTCTATAACGTTAGTCCTCCAAGTATGGTGAACTGTAAAATCACCAAACCATTGTGACATCTTTCAAAATATCATCAAAGCAAAAAACACACACTGAATATTTTCCTTTACTGTAGACAAGCCCAACTTGACTCTTAGTCCTCAGAAAGGACTATGGTCGTTCGCTTACATCTCACTGAGCACTAGGCCTATACACTATCGGCGACCGGCTATACACGGGCCTTTACTGAGGACTAACGTTAGGCAAGTCTGCATGTCCAAATGAAGACGTATTCGAGTCCACCACCAGCTAATTTTGGTACAAAGGTTTACTCGTCATCAATTGCCACCGCACGTTGAACAAAAATATCTCAAAGAATCGAACCTCTAGAGCTAACGTTACATTACTTTCGTAACCTGGCATATTCATTTCCATTCAAAGCCTGGAAGTTTCCTACTCCCCTGAAGTTCATTACCCAGAGCTCTATGGCAAAGCCGGGTTTCCTTGGTCACTGAAGAGAGGGCACTATTTCGTTTTCATTAAAGCAATAGGGGGCGCTCCACCATTACATAAAATTACACTTCAGCCAGAAGGTGAACCCTCTACATGTAGTCCCTATAAATTTTGTTTGGATTGATTTTTGACCGTGTTATGAGAGGGCAGTGAATCCTTTGTTGAATGTATTTGGTAGTGATTGAGTTGGAGATTATTCTGTGGAAAAAATGGTTGAAATTGGTTCCGCCTGAGCTGATTGCGAGGCTTTGGAAAGACAGCGGACCTATCTTATATATTGGTGAGTGACAAGGGGACGGATCACTTGTTTTGTATTCATACGCCTATAGCTCGGAAAATCAATGGTCATGCTACGGGAATTTTTATGTGCCAGTAACAAGCAACACGTGAGCTTCGCATTGATGGGTCACAAGCTAGTGTTGAAAACTTTGACAAGGAATGAGAGACCGAGTAAGAAGGTCTGTATAGTGTGTAAGTCAATAGCAACAATTAATGGTGGAGCGCCACTTAAAGAGGCATTTCAGTCACGTGACTTTAACCAACTAGACCCAATTTTGAAGGGCAAGATAGCGCGTCTCTTTTGTTTTGACGGGCACGCGTCCATTGTGTCACAGAAGTATCTATAGTTATGCCGTGCGCGTGAGCTGTAAATTCGCTCACTGCGTGTACGTGTGTTTTGCCCTTCAGTGTCTGGGGATCCATTGCGCGTGACGTCACATGAAATCCCTCTATAGTGAGAGAGATTGGCCAACCATTGTTCTCAGATACGCATTCTGATTGGACGAAATGTATGGGCACCATTTTGGAGCCAAAGTACGAGCTTGCAAGATCATATGTAGCCTATGTACATTCTAGAAGTTGTGCAGGCTGTACGTACGGCAGGACGTACGCATCCTATGTAAGATAGACGTGTTTTGTTTCCAAAATTGCGGCCAGGTTGTGCTGCATTTGGATTCAAGAACATACCAAAAAAGGGTTACAATTTTGTATAGATCCCCATCCTGTACAAAAAGAAGTCTTTGGTGGGCTGTAAAAGTTAGAAGGTTTAATTGGAAACCATCAAATAGCAATCGCTTATGCGACGTAACTTTACAGTATACAATTTAGTAATACATGTAGGCCTAACGTTAGAGTAGGTTTAGCCTTGGAGTTAGATTACGACGTTCTGTACAAGGCCTAGCCTATACCGTATATGGCGGATCCATCTCTATATTCCAACTGCTTGATATTCCAACACATAAACCCATATACAACTCCTAACCCTTCAATTGGCCTAGTAGTACCAACCCTATTGGAGAGTTGTCGGAAAATCCCCATAGAGACGGAATACCAGAGCTGATCGTCCCCAGTTATAGGTGTAGGAGCAGTGGCGTATTTAGGGGAGGCCATTGAGCCATACCCCCACCCTCTTACTGCTGCCGATTTTTTTTTTTTAACTTCCTAAAGATTCCTGTAGTTTTAAACACTACTTTTACTGCAAATGGTAGCATATGTGGCACCAGATTGC
This sequence comes from Holothuria leucospilota, assembly GCA_029531755.1. Taxonomy (NCBI): domain Eukaryota; kingdom Metazoa; phylum Echinodermata; class Holothuroidea; order Aspidochirotida; family Holothuriidae; genus Holothuria; species Holothuria leucospilota. The sequence continues at coordinate 51,066,152 of CM055976.1, forward strand.
ATGTAAGGACACCTCATGTCTCAAACATTTTCAAAGGGGAGGGGGACCCCATTGGGCCATGGTTCCCCCTCACTGATGCCGATATTTTTGTTTTACTTCCAAAAAATACGTCCATTTTGTTAACACAAATTTTACTTGAAATGTTGCCTATGTGGCACAAGATTGCAAGAAAAAATTTCATAGGGGAGGGGGACACAATAACAGATCAAACATTACCCCTGGATCTATTAGTAACATGAGAAAACTGAAACATTTGCGTACCTTTGACTTTGATGTAGGTTTTTACATGGAATACACCCTGGTCAGTCACGATTTTATAAAACCTAAGCCTAGGCCCATGGGCGTCAATCCTGGGGGGGGGGCAGGGGGACACGTCCCCCCACATTTCTGAAATACACCCATTGACTTAAGATTTTTACACAGTAAATTTTTGACAGAAGTGGCCATACCCCCCCCCCCTCGAGTAAAGATTGACGCCCATGCCTAGGCCTTTCCATAAAATAAAAAAGTCTCCCTAGGAAGTGCTCCCCTATATTTACCCCTTCCCCGAGACCTCTTCTGAATCTTTTGCTAAATAATGAAAAATCGTAAATGATTAGTTCAACTTGCTTGAACTTTCTAAAAAAAGCACCATTTTGCAAGGATGTCATCCTGCATTAACGTACTAGTAGTAGTTTTCTTAGAAAGAAGGGGTAGACCACCCCTCCCCCTCTCTTACAAGCCCTGGCAAAAATAAGACACACTAAAATGAGATTTTTTTAAATAAAATCACTTTTAAAACTGTCAAAACAGCATACACCATTCTGCATTTTGTCACTTTCTATTAGTAAAAGCCTGTCACTCAAAATGGAGGGTGGTATCCTCTCCGGCCCTCTAGACCTCTCCCAGGACGGCTTAATTTTGTTGCATCGGGTGACAAACTGGATCCGGCCAGCCAGAGTCAACCAATACGAATGATTGTCACAAGAGAACAGAACGCTGGAAATCACTTTGTTTTACATTTTGTACGGAAAACTGTACGCACACAGTGTATATGATATCTGGCCATAGTTAACATTTGGCTCCAAAATGGCGCTCATGAAATAAGTTGGCCAATCTCTCCCACTATAGATAGGGTCTCTAGTTTTCATAAACTGCATTCGTTTTGAAATCCCAACATTGAACGCGGATTGGACCTTGTTCAAATATGTGTTATTTCTGGTTATTTGCAGTCATACTATGATGAGCTGGCGGTTTGTTCATCCTCTGTGTATCCCATAATTTTATGAGGCAGTGGGATTATGAAACTCACTTATAAATTGAGGGAAAATTTGATCAAATCTCATAAAAGATACCCTCTATCTACACCAGTTTTTCAAGAGTGTGTTCAGCTTCTCACAATTGGGGTGGCGGCAGTGGCGTAGCCAGGGGGCGTGGGGGCGACAGCCCCCCATGAAAGCTTGTCACTCCCCCAGTCGCCCCCCCCCCCCGGCTGGCGATCTGGGCCAAAAAAAAAATTCACTCAACTCACTACTCAACTTGATAATGATATACGATATACCTATTTTTTTTGCTCTGAAGAGGGCAATTTCTCTTATAAATGACCCAAAATTTTCGGCGCGCTTCGCGCGCTGTGAATTACTCTTGTTTCTCCAATATATTGTAAGTTCCATTCCACATAGCTAGATAGCATAAGTTCTGTTTACTTTACAAGTTACACGGTAGGTAGAGTACACAGTTTATATAGAGATGATAGTAAATATCATCCCAAGATCGCAAAGCCTATAGTTGCTGTTATCTTGTGTGTGTCATACGGTACGGTCGGTTGCTGAGCTACTCACGGAGCAAAGTTTGGCTATTTCATCTGGTAGTCCAGGCATGGCCGTACGGGCCGGAGGGGGGGCAGCCGCCCCCAAATGTCAGAAACCTGACTAAATCGGGCAGATATTTTGTCTCAGTCGGGAGAAAAATTGGACATTTAAATTCTATACTCCAGACTCTGAGGCAGGGGTGGCGCCAGGGTGGCTCCAAGAGGACAATTTCTTTAATCAAAACCCCAAATTTTTGGCGCGCTACGCGCGCTTTAGATTCACTCCAGTTTCTTCAATAGTTCCATTCCACATAGCTAGATAGCATAAGTCCTGTCAACCTTACCAAGAAAAATGTAGGCACAGTACACAGGTTATAGATGTCGTCAATTGCATCCCATATCGCAAAGCCTAGTTGCTGTTCTCTAGTGTGTGTCATGCGGTAGGGTCAGTTGGTGAGCGACTCACAGAGGAAAGCTTGGCTATTTCATCAGGTAGTCCAGGTGGTGTCGACACAATGTATGTTTTCTCCGATACGGTCTACAACCCCAACCGTTTTTATTTTTTTGTCTTTGTACTCAATGATTTCATATGGGTTTTGTGTAAGCCTACCAAAAATTTTCAGGCGATTCGCGCGCTTTGCAGTGTCAAAATTCAGATTCAAAAGAACACTATCAGTGCACAACTCGGCTGTTAAAGTATTAAGTAATGTTATGCAAAATATGTCCTGCAATGGCGTTGGATAGTTCGGCTCTTCCATATCCCCTTCTCACCACCCCTCAATAAAGGGGCTGTCGGAACTTGGGGTCACTGGCATGACCCGGCCCCTGTGGGGAAAATTCTGTCGCTACCCATGGTCCATTTACTATTTTGGCTTTCAAAAGGATCGTTTCTGCAATAAAACCCAAAATTTTTGGTACGCTCTGCACGCTATTCCTCAGTTCCGTTACTTATAGCTAAATTTAGTACAAACCCTTTCCTCCTTTTCAGGTAACTTAATAAGTAGAATACATGGATTTACGTAAATGTCGGAAATTTCATCTCATTTCGCTAAACCTATAGTTAATGTTCTTTTGTGACTGTCGTGCGGTACGGCTAGTGATTCTAGAAGAGACGTACAATATACGTTATGCAAGATAAGGCCCAACTGCTCGGACAATTGACCTATATAAGCTTTAAATAAGTAGGCCTACAGACTTTTCTAATGTAAGCTTACCCAAAAAATTTTCGCGCGCTCCGCGCGCTTTGCAATTTCAGAAGTTATCAGAAGTTATTCTGAAGTTATTCTGCTATTGCACGTCGTTTATTTTGTATTTCTGGGGAGTTCATATTTTCAAGCCCAGCAGGGTTTTTCGTGTACTTCCCTTCACCTCATGTACATATGTCTCTATTACCATTCATCATGTATTTTTGTATGTATGCGTGAAGTGATAAAACAAATAAACGAAACGAAACGAAACGAAAAGGGAAACGAAGCTAGATTCCGGGAGAAACATGAAATCAGTGCCTTTGCTTCTCTAGTATATACAAATTTTATGCAATATATCAGTATGGCATGGTATAGTACACAGATTTTCTTTAAATCCCCCTCACCAACCCCTCAAAAAAAAATCGGGGATGTCGTCACTTGGGGTCGCTGGCCCCGCGACGGGCAAATCCTAGCACCACCCCTGCTGTGAATTACAAAGAGACCAATGGTATGTGAACTTCACAATTTACGCCGAATGCAATGGTTATCATAGGCTATTAAAGTACCCACCATAGTCTAGGCCTAGGTGCGTGGCTTTTGTCACTGACAGCGAGTATCAGTATGTGCAGGAACCTAGCCCACCGCTACCTCGTGAGAATAAAATAAAATGAAACTTAACGTTTTTTCACCAAAATTGCACATCTTGATGGCTGCTATCAAGCCTGGCAAGTGCCATTTCCGGCGATCTGGGATGCATTAAAATCTCAAAATTTCTTGGTACGTTCCGCGCTAACTCATGGTGGCGCTCCGCTTAGATAGTAACAACGCGCCCTCCCATGAAATGGTCAAGTCCCCCCCAGCGCACCCCTACTAAAAAAAGCCTGGCTACGCCACTGGGTGGCGGGATGGAGGTGGCCGGGCCGGCTGGTATGTGTGACCTTGACCAGGACTACTTCCAAGTGCAAACTGAGAAGCCCTTGAAGCGAAGGATCCAGTGGCCTGAACGTCATTTTTCCCCTGGATAAAGGGATCCAAAATATAACTTTTTCCCTAACAATAATCAACCACGACCCTAAAGTGAGCATTGTTTTCCATTTTTCATAAGTTTTGTGGAAAAACTTCCAAAACCTCCCCCATCTATTTTGTCCAGTCTGTGGAAATATTCCGGCATGTGGAGTACTTAAAGACCCTGGAAAAACTTGGAGACTAGATGATCTGTGTTTTAATCTTAATCGTTTCCTACGGTTTCAATGCATTACATGCCGAATGTTACTTTTTCTGTCATATTGCATCCCTGTCAGCAAAATTTGGTCGGTCCGTTGACGGACTGCTATCTTCCACGTCGGCAGTCCATCAGCCAAATGTCCGGTGGTTTGCTGGCGGTCCGTCGCCGATGGGCGTGACGCTCGAATTGGGTTAAAAACTTTTACCGGCCATCATGCAATGTTGTGTCAAGCCAGCGGACCTCCGTTGGCCCTCTAGAGACTGGCTGCGTATTCATGGCCGATCGTGAGCCGTCAATGGCCGCTGGTGGACCGCCGGATATTGCTAACTGGGATGAGCATGCCTTCTCTTTTCCAAGGCTGGTTCAGAGTGGGAAAATGAGCAGAGGGGGACCGTGACTTTATCCCCTCCACTTTCAAAAGTAGGGGAACATGTCTCCCCCTCCAGCCTCGTCGTCCGTCCACCAATTGACGCCCGTGGCAGGTTTTAAAACATAGGCCTAAGGTCATGCCTGTAATACCCCAACTTGCAACAGGGGCGTAGCTAGGATGAAATTTTTAGGGGGGACCTAGGTATGGGGGGTCACGGCACTGATCGCCGCCCTTAATTCTTATAACATTTTATTCGGACACACACAATTTTTGGGAGGGCCTAGCAAACACCTGGGGGCCAGCCCCCGCCCCCCCCCCCCCGTTGCTACGCACCTGACTTGCAAAAATTAGCAGCACTTTACGGTATCAGTATTACTAAGTTTTGCTACGTCTATAGCTATTACCATACTTTCTTAATCTTAATACTAATTTAGCAGCTGAGCTAATTGATATGATAGTCCATTGTATTAAATAAATCTGGGGTAATTAAGGTGTCTATTCATTCATGAAACCTTTAGTTCTGGATGGGCAGAACATTTTATGCAATACAAGAGACTCCTATAAAGTCTCCTTCGTTACAAGTCAAAGAAAGTACTGGGGAAGTCCCACCGGACCGAAGGACCACTAATGGAAGATCCCCTAGACCGAAAATCTATGAAGGGTTAGCTAAACGGATCTAGGGTTATAATTTGGGCAATATAGAGGGATTTCATGTGACGTCACCAGCGTGGGATTTCATAACCACAGATACTACTGTGACACAATGGACGCGTGCCTGTCAAAACCAAAGAGACCCGCGATCTTGCCCTGCACAATCAAAGAGACGCGGGATCACGTGACGTCGGTGAAATTCCTCTATGCCGTATGCAATTAAGGTTAGGAAATGGAATTTTTAACATTTATCTCATGGCAAGAAAAAAGGGGCTGAGGATGATGATGGAGCAGCACGTATAGCAAGTGGATATTGCCAACACTGTAATGAGTTAGTTTGACATCTTGCTAAACTTTGTTCTGTCCATGAAAGTATACTATAGTCATCAGGGCCGTAGCCTGTTGGGGCAGGGTAAATTTGCACCTGAGATTTCCAAATCATAAATAAAAGTTGGCATACTTGAGAAAAACATTGAAATGCTGAAAATTTCATAGTCCGAAGTATGATTTCAGAGCTCCCAAAACCTTGGAAATCGCATATAAGTAAGTCCCTCCGACGACCCCCGTGGATGCGTTCTTATTGGGGTTTCTCCTCCTGAAGAATGAACCATCTTCCTCCTACAAGATACACCGCTTGAACAGCATATACGCTGGCTAAAGATAAAATAGCCTATGATTACCTATAATCATTACTAGCTAACTCGATGAGCTGGTAAAGAACTTTTAATTTTCTCCGTAAACCTATTTTGAAACAACAGCTAAACCGCACAAATGTCCTCTTATTCAATTCGATTAAGTATCTTTTTGGTATGTTAATAAGAACATAAATATTGCATATTCAAGGTAAACCAATGAGTTACCCTATACGTGAATTTTGCAACTCAGTGAAAAACATACTGTAACATGATCCTCAAAAGCCACTCATGAAATAGGATACTCGGGTACACTCATTCAAATTGGAGTGACTGCACATTCCCTTTAAGTCAAATCTAACTTTTCTTCTTATTCCGCTATAGTTATTGTCATGAACTGCCCCCCCCCCCCCAGAGATTTCGCCCAGGCTACTGCCCTGGATACCGCTGAAATGTTATATTAACATTTCAGATAGAATTTTTTATGGCAAAGAGCACGCAGCGCACGGAAATTTTCGGGACTAGTTTTGAACGATTTTTGATAGAAATGTAAATGAAAAATCACCCGCCTACTCTTATTCTCCAATATGCCTCTTCGTCAATATAATTTCATACGAAAGTAATTCACCAAAAGCACGTCCAGTTTTTGGTAATTCAGATAAACCAGGGCCGTAGCGTGGGCGAAATTCCTGGGGGAGGGGGTATTCGTGATGGCCTCCAGTTGCGTACCTAGGAGTACCCAGGATAGTTGGCACCCAAGTGGATCCTTTCTTCCTAAACCACCGGGAACGTGGGGGGAGGGGTGTAAGGGGAAGGGTCAAAATGGAGGAAGTGTCATTTGTGTAACGTAAGTCGCTTAGGTGAAATTGGTGCGTCATTGGCAAAGCTTCGAAATGATCATATTTAGTGGTGGTTTTTTATTTCTTTGTTTTTGGAGGGGGGTTCTAGGTGCCGGGTCGGATACACGGTCACACCTAATCTTTGAGAAGTTTATGTGTACATAAGATGCTAAGATGCAAAATACTAGGCCTACTGTCTTTGGGAAAACTTTTAAGTGGTTACATGTTTACAAAATTCTCATTTTTGTGACTTTTTCTATTTCCCTTTTGGCTGGGTTTATGGAGGAGGGTTCTGAATTAGAGCAGAAATTCCTTTGAGAATTTTTCGCCTTTGTAAGATTGTTTTGATACAAGATGTTGCTTACACTGACAAAGCTTTGCATTGATTATATAGCTTACAGTTTCTCATTATTTTTTTTTTCAGCTGTGGTATGGCACGCGCGGTGCCATGCCACAGCCAGTGCCGATATTTCCCCTATGATAGGGCCTACTTGGAGGGCCAACATTGATTGGGGCGTTGCGGAGCCTGTCGAATGTTTCCAAGATTGACGGGAACGGTACTTTCTAGAGTCTAGACCTCCTAAGTAGCATCTAAACAATTTGTGAGACTTCATGCTTTAGAAATGAAGACTTCAAGAAGAAAAGTTAACTTGAAAAAACTTATTCAGTAAGATCACTTTGTAGGAGGGACTTCAACAGGACTAAAAGATACTTCACCTGCGCATTGATTTTAGCATGATAAGGCAATTATAGGCCATTTATAAGTATGCTGAGGCAAAGTCTGAGAAGCATTCCTAAAGATCTTTAACGTGTAGGCTACAATTTGGTTGAGTTGTGTTCATCACGTATGAGGAAGTTCGTCTGTGCGAGTTAGCCACAGAAGAGACCGTCTGTCAGTCTGTGGCGGGGGAGGGGGATCTAGGCGGGAAAATTTGGAAAAATGGATCAGGTCATATGTGCGCATTCCTGGGTCTTGGGGGAAACTGCCTCCCCCTGCGGGGTGCGGCCCTGTACAGCGTAGGATCAGCTGCGCCCAGACCTCTATCACAGGGCCGTCTTAACGCATGGGCCCACTGGGCCCCGCGATGTCAGGGGCCCCGCAAATTGACCTCTGGGCAAAAAATCATATCTCCCCTTGCGTAAAAGATTTTTGTGTGGAAATACTTTTATATAATCTTGAACAAGATTCATGACGGATTCTGAGTGTTCCAATTTCCATGCTTTATGCGCGACATGGGGGGGGGGGGGGGTAAATGCAGGCATGTCTATGCTTGAGCGATGGTCAAGGATGTCAATTTTTCACGCAACTTTTTTCGAACACACTTGATTGAGGGGCCCCGCTCCAATGCCGGGCCCAGGGCCCGGTGATCTCTTAAGACGGCTCTGCTCTATCATCTAGTAATGGGGTTCGTGTTCGCCAAAGGTAACCCTACATGACTAGGAAAAGGAGATATAGTTGCGCTTCACAATGTTTTTATGATGATTTTGATGGTCGGAATGTTCGTTTACGGAAGTTGAAAGTCCCTACTAGCAAACACTAATTTTTCGATTTCAAATCAAGATGGCTGCCTTTATACCCCTTAGCCACGTTTCTGATTACATGGCTTTGGAACAGTAACTGCACCCGAGCTGTCCTTTCTGAAGTATCAGTGAAAAAAAATGATGACAAGTGCGTGCTAAACTCGCCTAAAATAGCGCATTCAACACATTTCTGTTATGCTTTACTTCATTTGAAGTTACAGGAATGATTGTTCTGTCCACACTATTAATATCAGTCAAAAAATTTTACCACTATTGCTGGTGCATTTGATTTTTTCAACCTTATAAGATCTCAATTTCTTCGCGGGCTGGCTGGATTGAATCGCCTTGCCATTTAAGAATGCAGGCTGTAGGCAGTTATATGCATGTATCTCAGTGCTTTCAATGGATCTCTGCATTGGGTGTGTGGAACTCCAGCCTCCAGTTTTCTTTCTTTTTTGGGGGGGGGGGGGTGGGGGGTGGGGGGGAGGAGGGCTGGTTCAAAGGGACTTGGGAGGGAGAGGTATTAATAAGTTGCAACATCAAAGCTCAATTGTTCTCCTACAGATTTTCCCAACAGGTATGGGTAATTCTGCTCGTGATTTTAAAAATCGTGTGATTGTTGAGAAAGTGCTGGGATCATGTGGCCCTGCTGCCTTATGATATTGACACTGATTTATTGTTGAAAGGAACTTCTTTCTGCAAACAAGTTCTTTATTTTTCCAATAATAACAAGAACAAAAAATTCAAAAACAAACATATGTTAAGGGTTTCTTCTAATTATTATATCTCAATCTAATCAATTTGCATATTACATCATCTCCGGCAGCTAAACATCACTCAATGAAAACTCACAGATGAGGATGAAAGTTTCTATTAAACAATAATGATATTGCATCAATGAAGTTGGTCTACCTTAAAAAAAACATTCATTACAATCTTGTTTGCACCAAACGTAAATGAGCTGCAATATATTTAACTGTAAACATTATAGTTCTCAACCTTGTACACTCAGATGTAAATGGTTCTTGGTTACCAATCTTTCATGGTGTGTATTACTGACTTTAACAACACACTACCTACAGTTATGAAGACTGAATGGACTGACCATGTAGTAATTACACACCCATATCATCGCTTAAAGGAACGGTGTAAGCAAACAAAAAAAATTTTCTGATGTGAAAGAGGAACTAAATCGATGCCATTTGGTGAAAATTCCATTCAAATCGGACATGTAGTACTTAAGATATCAGCAAATAAAGTTGCCACATTTGTGACCTAAAGTGAGCTTGAAGCAAACAGGGGTTATATCACTTCCTTACATTGATGAGTAATGCTTTGCTTCCTTTGTTTTTTCAGTCTGTTGTGCTGACCTTGAAGTTAACAGGGATAGGAACTCCAAGTGGGAAATGTGAAGTTTGTAAAATTCCCATGCCTCTCATGCAATCACATTTTGATAACATGGGATTGTGGAGGAGAAAATTGGTTGTAAAGTTTAGAGAAACACAAAGGACTGCTCATTAATGTGAGGCTGTGTCATCATTTGTGCTTGCTTCAAGTTCACTTTGTGTTGAAAATGTGACAACCATAACTGCTAATATCTTCAGAACCACACAATGCATTTCAATGCAAATTTCACCAGAATGCTTAGAATAAGTACCCCTCTAACATATCAACACATGATTTGAGCTTAGACCCTTCTTTTAATTTGCTGCCAACAATTCTTCATCTCATCCATCCAAGGAAGGATGAAGAATTCTTTTCAATAAATGCTCAAAAACATATTAAACTGGTTTATAACAAATACGATTAAAACATAAAGATACTTGAGGAACTTCGAATTAGTCTGCTCAGCACACACTTGCAATTCATCTCTATTCAATATTACTCATCAATCAATGTTTTATATGCATTCATTTATCTCCTTTGCAGACATTTATAAAATAATTCTCTTCCTCAACTGAAAAATGAATGAAAGTTTCCCATGCAACTTTTCAGTGAGTAAAAATATAGTAAAGGGAAATATTATATTTGAGTTACAGAAAATTTTCATACCATTCAAATCGTTACATATCTCCGCAACATCTTAGCCAACTCAAAATTAGGTAACTGGAAAATTTTGTTTTCAAGAGATAGACTTTCTCACAGAAAGAAATTAATTCACCACTGTAAAATTAACTCATGCATAGTTTATTCACTCAAATGTTGACATTTTCAATTGATGCAATGCCCTCAGAGAAGAAAAGCTACTGCCTGAGTTTATCCATAACATTAATGGCTTGGAAAGGTGAAAGCAATTTTATGTCCATGCTATGTTGTGGTGCGATGTAAATACAATATTTCCCTTTTAAGTTGCAAAGTATGAACAAACCTTAAGATCTATATTAATCTGACATGTTCACATCATTGTAGAAGAGAATGATCTCTTACTACTGTACAGTGAGAACATTGGTCCTTTGATTCATATGAAAATCACTTCTGTGAATACAAGTAAGGCACTTGCAACAAATAATGTTAGTGACTGTCACACCATTAAACATGACTGTCACACTAGTACTACAGTAACATCATTACAGCAATGTGACTGTCACACTATAGTAAAATCATTACAGCAATGAGACTCACACTACAGTAACATCATTACAGCAATGTGACTATCACATGAAAGACAAATGACTGTCACAAAAAATAAATGTCACATTACATTCACAATGCAGTTACACTGATTTTACACTGAATTAAAAGGTAACATCAGAGAAAACAGATCAGTTTGTGGATGAATATAGATAACACATGTCAAGTGAGTACTAATTTCAGAAGTTTCTGACAATATTAGAAACAAAGGTGAGAAAAGGTACATCACAACAATAAGCACCAAACTGTTTGAGACAAAAACAGAAGTGTACTTCATAAAGCAAGCTCAGAGTATATTTTGGTTGAAATGATCAGATGAAGCATATCTAATACTGAAGAAACACTTGGTAAGATTTTAATGAAATTCCACAAGTCTAACTTTTTTGTTGGAAATGTTTTTTTCTTTGTTTGTTATGTGTATAAATGTAGTGGTGTGCAATTTTTTACACTCACCCCTGAATGTAATCTTTTATGTATTTAAAAGTTGAGCAAAATCAATAGAAAGCACATGACATTCCTATCAATGATGGTGTTTTAAGCAACAACAGCACTTATTGAGTTCATCAACACCTGCTTTCTTGTGTTTACAGAAACGAATAGGATTTCAATTGATCAATTTCCACAGAGAAAATTTCTCACAGCTCATATTTTGTGGACCTGATGCATCTTGGGAATGTAGGAAAATTTCGTAGGTTCAGAACAAACATCTTCTACCTGTTGCTTGGTAAATATCTAAACACCTTTCTTGTTTTAGATTGTAAAATTCCAAAAGATTGATTTCACATCTAACACAAAATGCTATGACAGCTACAAAACAATACTTATAATAGGTGCCTAACAGCTTTTAAATTGCAAACCACATACAGCCCCTGGCTGAGTTGCTGGTCTTCTTACCTGAAACCGAAGATTGTTTCAAGTTTCATGGACAACACAAATATAACGTCAGATCTTCACTGAACCTTGAGATGAGTTACTAGTGATCAGTTGTAACAATTACAACTGACCAATGCTTAAGGTTCTTATGGTAAAAACTAACCATTATGCAACCTATTTGCATACTCACTAATGGGTAACACTGTTTTCATTATTATACCCTGCCCAATATCACCCTTTGACCTTGACTTCATAATTCAATGAATGACTGCTACACTCTCCCCTTCCTTGTAAATACCATAAAGTATACAATGCTACCAGAAATGAATAATGCAATGAACAAAAGAAGACTATACATGCAGCTGTAGTGCTGTAAATAAATTCTTAGCACTATGGGATTTCCTGAACAGTAATAAAGCAATGAGATGATTGGCATGCCTTGCGCAGCATTTCAGTTTGTACAAGTTGAGAAGATTTTCAATTATTGTAAATGCAACCCCCTCCCCAATGAAGACCAAGAAAAAGTTGATTAACAGTTTGTATGTCATACTATTAATTTCAACTAAAAGATACACACAGTATAGTCAAAATGACAGTCACAATGAGAGTCCATGACTATCTGCTTGGTACTTATTTGTTTCATTTTTTGTAAGTACAGCACCATGCCAAATTGTATCTACAACAAGGCACAAGCTAAATAACTGGTTGAGGGCACTTTATAACAAACATGTGTATGGTATGCATAGTACTAGAGTACTGCAGTATCAGCATCTAGCTACCAGTATCAGGAATATGTTCCACAATGGCTCTTTATGCATGACTGTTTTGCTACAAAAATTTATCTAAGTGATCAAAAGTAGAAAACAACAGCCTTCTGTTCCATTTTTAATGAACAAAATATCAAAAACGGAGGACAATATAGCTTCTCTTCTATTCTTAATAATTCTGAGCACCTCATAACAGCATCCCTAAAATTTGGCAACTTTTTAGCACTCTCATAACCTGCAACAACAGAAAGATGAAAACAAAACCTCTCTGAAAAATTTTCATGGAACTAAACTAACCTTGTTACATACCTCCATAAAATTAGACTCGTCTTATTGATGCCTGCTCTGCATTTCTGTATTGAATTTGTAAAGCATGTGGGAAGAATAGCACCACTTTGAACACAGCTGTAGCCATGAAATGAATGTGTACTGTTCTGCATCATAGCAGTGTATCAATTCAAGAATCAATCACTCATTATAACCTCTATTTCTGCTTGTTTGATTGTAACACACACTTAATTAAAAGCTACTTCACCTTAACAGGACATAACATACTATTACCATAATTTAAAATGTTTCTGCTCCAGAAGAGCCATGTAAGGTGGCTACTGGAACTTGAAAAGATATACAGTACAAAAAGAACTGTCACTGCAACCAATAAACTAATGACAAAGCAGCAGTAATTTATTACAAAGGTCATATCACATTTTACAGAATTCTAATTGATGTAGTATACCTATCTATTATGTAAAAGGAAGTGAATAATTCTGATGGAAAATCTTCCCAGGGCTTAAATGCAAAACTCATATAAAACACAACAAGACTAAAATCTGAGAGAAATACTCCAACTGCAACTGTAGCCATTGCCTGTATGTCTTTGAGGTATACCATAGCAAAAATGCATGGTGGCCCTTGCCATCAGTAACGTGGGTTAAGTCTTGCTTTCCCTACTTGACTGTGCCTACACAGATAAAAGTTCTATCAATGATCACCTTCTTCTGTTTTATCTACAAAGGACTGATCATTCTACATTTCTTAAAAGTATAACATGTCACCTGTCCCAGATTAAATACATGTATGCTAAAGCCCTGTAACATCAATAAACCAAACTCTGACTATTCTTGGGTGTGTATCCACATGGGACAGCATGGAGGGAAGCTATCTCTTTTAGATATTGCAATGTGGCTATGGAACAAACTGGCTATCAGATCTCCCAAGTATCTTTTATTTTTTTTTATATAGATCCAACATCTTTTGAAAGTTTCAGGCATTTGGGAAAATGTGACACTTGGATAAAACTTTTTCATCTTCTTGATACAGTACTTTGATTCTCTATTCCTAGCTTCCTACAGCTTAGATGTTTTTACTTTTAATGTTCAGCACCTTGGGTAGCAGTTTAGTGCTTTGTCCTCACAGCACCTTGCTTAGTGCTTTGTCCCCACAGCACCTTGCTTAGTGCTTTGTCCCCACAGCACCCTGGGTAGCAGTTTAGTGCTTTGTCCTCACAGCACCTTGGTAGCAGTTTAGTGCTTTGTCCTCTGTGTAAATTTACTATCATAGTTTTTACTAGTTTTTATTTTTTAATTTTTTTTCAGTAAAGGATTAAATACATAACTCAATTCAAGGAGGTGTTGACACATCTGAATGCAAATGTTGTTCCATGAACATTTTTCTTTTCAACTTAGAAATGAAAATTTTAAAAGCTTAAATAAAATTCCAGGTGAGCATAAAAATTGGCTAAGCTTTGATGCAACATTTTTGTGCACTTGTTAGGATAATTTGTTGTACCATTGACCCTGCATGTTATATGCTATTATACATACTGTAGAAAAGCAAATAGTGATTGTCACTTATATAAAAAGAACACAGAGAAATTCAAAGAAATTCTCTTCTAATAAAACTTTCTGGAGGCACACAAGTTACCACAACCAGTCTGCTCTCAAGAGACAGAGCATAGTTTACATTTTACCTTTTAATAACAATAATTCAGTCTTTAAGGGAAATATTTGCTTTAACATACACTGGAACAAAATCCATCTCATTGTTCAGGTCATTTGAAAGTAAATTATACATTAACTAATGTAGCATGTTTTTTGTGGATACACAGTTATGTGATCCAAACACACATATACGGTTCTAGATCAGGGGTTGGCAAACTTTAACCAATGGGCAGGATTTGGCGTGCCACTGGGATTAATCCCCCTGCAAGGCATACTAAAGCAGTGCACTTTTATAGATGCAACTCTTACTTGCAGTAAACAATCAGTGCAATGAGAATCAAAAATGTAGCACAAGTTTAGACTTTTCAAAAGAAACAAAACAAAAGCTTTAATAGCTAGTAAAGATTCTTTTCCAAGTCCCATACATTGGTACACACCGGTACATGAGTGGTTCAATGTTGTAATGGTGGTCATCACATAATCTTTATGTTTTTAAAGTTTGGAATAAGGCAGCTTAAACCATGCACAACTTTCTCAAAGGCAAAGGGAAGATGCTTCCTTCCCCTTTTAGGCCAGTTCCCATTTATCAAATATTAGATTATTTGCCTGTACCCTCTTAAAGACTGACAAGTCCTTTTCTAGACTCAAGAGTATACTTTAAAATCATAGTCACCATTAATAAGGCCATAAAACCCTGTTCCAACAGGGGCATAAGTGGTAACATTACAGTATGACTGGCAATTGCTGGCTCAGTATACTGTGTCCATGCTTAATCTGTGTTAATCCACACACCACTGTATCAAAAATACTGGCAAGAGATTCTACTGTTACAATGGAATAACAGCAAGCTCAAAGTATGTTGTAAGTCATAAAATTGACTGAATGATCTTTAATCTATCAGCCATCACATTATTTGCTTTCATTACTGAGAAGTTACTTTTCTTTAAATTAGTAACCTACCACACCTCTGGCAAGCACATCAAGCAAAGTATGGCTGAACTCATGGACTTTCATGTACATAGCAAAATATAGATTCATAACATAATATTTTCATGTCCTAAATGCTTTAAAATATATTTGATATTAACCTTTCTTATAGCTGTGATCTACTTAAAGAATCACCTTTTATTTCACAGAATAAATCAATATTCATTTTATATTAAATTTAAGCACCACAATTGGAAGGAAGCTTGTTGGGAACTGCAAAATTAAAGATGAAATTCAGCTGGCCTTGAATAGTTTATAAACTTTTTGTATGGTATGTGAGCACAATAATTGTAAGCAGAGGAGACTGCTTAAAATGGACATACCACTCCAACAAAATGTTAACAGAGTGCAAAAACGATTTTTTGATCAAAATTTAGTAAAGCAAAATACTCTACAAAATGACATCAACAAACTAAGCTTTCATTAAGTTGGACTCTGTCGACCAGAGAAACAGGTTTTGCACTCACAAAAAAAAAAGGAAAAAAGAAAAAATTCCTTTGTCACTGATAAGATGGTGTGTACTTATTGATATTGCTATGTCCTCACTACAAAAGCCAGTTGAAAAACACCAGTTCTTGTAATAATCAGAAAATAAAATCTATGCAAGAATTCCCCCTTCTGAAATATTTTTTGTGTGGGTTTTTTTTTGAAGTTCTGCATGATTTTGCACATTTTTAGGCTGGTTTTACAGTTAGCTTAAAAAATACAAGAACTTCCTGCAGCAATTGTTTTATATGTGGGATAATATGAGTCAAAGGCAGGAATCCTGCAAACGTGAATCTTAATTGAAACACTGATCCTTTAAAGTTTATTCAATGGCATTTACTTGAAGAAGTTCAGAGTAACAACTTACATACACTAAAATGTTTCCATCCAAATTAAAATCATTTGTGAATTAAATACACACTATAAGCCATTCAAATATGTTTGGCAAATGATACCAGCTTATATGGTATTTTCAAACCTTTGAGACTTATGAAAAAACCTCCAGCACCTTCATATGTTTAAAAGTAAACTGAATGACTATTCTGTCTTATGAAAAAAAAGGAAAAAGTAAAACATAAAACGGTGCTGTTCATCTCAAAATGTCTTTCATAAATTTCTCGTTTTTGGAACGATCAGACAAATTTGGTACTTCACGTCAATACTTTCCCCTTAACTATTTACTCAACTATGGAATGAAAAAAAAAATAACTGATACCCATAATTCAAATGAATACTTTTAGAGACAGGTAAAGTACAGCAAAGAAAGTATTGCTAACATAAAATTCAGTAAACGAGCTCAATAAATTCACTATAACATGTCTCTTTGGTTGAAAAACCTTCAAACATGACTGAAAGTCACAAAACCTTTCTTCTTACTACTTGTAAATTATTTCTATTTGAAATGAATGTAATCACTCCAAATTAAATTATCTCCGACATTTGAAGAGAATGATTCAAAAACAAATTGGAATGCACATTGAAATAAACATACTTGAAATATAAATCTGCTGTGTTGAGTTGACATACATCTATATACAAACTTTAAAGATTGTCTATTGTGGAAGGATATGACAAGGTTTTAAGGGGGAGATCACTCCTACTCAACAATACTTTAAAATTTTCTTTTCAGAATATTCTGTTGCAAGTAATTTGCGTAATCTACCTTGTTTCCAAACTTAAAGAAAGTGACAAATGAAATATGAAATAAGAATCATACATAAAGCTAAGAATAATTAGAATTTCCATATCAACTAGAAACTTCCGAAACCAGGAAAAATGTTAGAACTAAAAATGTAATTACCAGACAAAAACATTGCTGCTGTGGTCATTACGATGCTAATTTTCTTTTTTGACTTCAACATTCGGTGTAATATTTTCATGAAAAGAATCCCCGTTTGCTGTTGATAAGGAGGATACTGTGCCATTCTTTTCTGTGGATGACCTGTGATTCTTTGACCCATAAGATGACCCATGGGAAGCAACGGTTACAGATACCATTCTATGGAATCCAACTTGAACTGTTGAAGGAAAAAATGGAATCAAATTGAGTAGTTGATTTGAGGCAGTGCGGATGGTGCAACTAGCAAGCTCTACAGATTGATCTGGTGACATGTCGGGTTCTACCAATAACTGCTCATGTAGGGGTGTGTTAATGGCAGGCATTACACTAACTGCTGGCACCCACATCAAATCAGTGCTAGAGCACATGCTGCTTGCCTCTTAAAATACAGGCCAATTAGCAGCAGTGACTACCTTACCCATATTTCAAATCACTGCTGGTGCCCTTTTACAAGGTGTTAACTTAACAGTGTCCTGGAGAATGATATCAAATGATACAACATGCTGCCACATCATATAATATATTCCTGCAAGACGAACTCTTCTGTTAATGCTTTGTTGCTCATGCATACCAATCAATTAGAATAAGCTTCAATGTTTCATAGTCATACCAACACATTAGAATAGGCTGCACTGATACAAAGTCATACCAACAAGTTAGAATAGGCTACACTGCTACATAGTCATACCAACACATAGGCTACACCGATATAAATAGTCATTAATGTATGACTAAGTAGTCATAACTACAGTACAGAGCACAGAGCATATGTCTCAGAGCTATTACAGCATACAGACTAGATGTCACACTTTACTGCTTGTATGTTTCTGACTTCCCTCACCCCAAAACCTACCCTGCCCCTCCAAATGATAAGTGGAAGACCTGTTTCATGATTTCTACTCAGAGCAAGATCCTTGATACAATTGTGATACAATAAATGAGTGACAGTCAAAGAATCCTACAAACATAGAGACATTTCATACAGTGATGACACATTATTAGGCTTACTACAAATTGAAAAGAAAGCAATATCTCATACTAAAGGTTTCTTTGCAAAGCTGTTAACAGACTTAATGTTTGTGGTGTGAATACAATGTGACAAGTATAGATAGAAATAAAGTGTCTCTGGCTGCAAGAATGGCTACACATCTTTGCTTTTCTTTCACTAGTATGAGTACACTATTTCTTTTTAGTGCTACTTTCAATGCTCAACTTCCAATATCTGTAAAAGTACAAGTACAAACCCAATCTAACTAGTAAAAGGACAGTAAAACATACCAAAGGGTGAGTGAGACTACATACTGTACTCTGTCCAAACCTGCCAGTTTAACATTTCGCTAATGCTTCAGACAAACTTTTGTACACATATACAGTACATACCTATGACCTAAAAAGGATAATACAAAGTGTAGCACAAAACAAGACTAGGATTGTAAAAATAACTTGTCTTCTTTTTGCGAGCGAATGCGAAGTATAGCAGTCGCTTTATGGACTTGTCACAGTGTTTTCATTCTGTGTGTTGTTGGTTTTGTTAATCTATAAGTGTTTGTAGATTAATAGATGTTAGTAATAAATAGAGTAAATTTATTTAGGGTGTCTCTAGCTTTACTACACTTTGAGGCATTTTCCGTGACAGATATTTTAATTGTACGGTTCCTGGAACGATTGTATCACGTTCTTAAACGGCCTTTCTATGGTTTTTGTCAACAGCTGTTATTTTGGAAAGGACGCACACCCTTATCTGCTCATATTTTGAAACGTTTGAGCGATCTGTTGAAGTAAAAGTTTATGTGTTGTTGTGGGCAACAAATTGTACGAGTGAACTCTCCTTATAATAGATCAAACATACTTGGAAAAAGAACGACAAACTACAGAGTTACGTTTTATTTTCTTTGGAACTGAAGACTTCCAGTAGGTTACGACGCAGTGAACGGATAAGATAACGAAGTGTCCCGGATGAAAAAATTGCGCAATACTAACTGCGTAGTTATCTTCTGGCACAGGAGTTTCTTCTGAAACTTGAATTTCCCTTGCAAATAGGTGCTTGCTTTGCCGGTTCCCACGTGACCCGACATTTGATACAGTTAATTGTGGACTTGGAGTAATGATAGTCTATTATTGCGAGCGAATAGCGAAGTATATCTGTCGTGTTTTTGACTTGCAACAGTCTTTAGGTCCAATATGGTGACATTTCTCTTGTCTTGTTATGTCCTGCACTTCTTGTACAATATTGTCATTTTTATAAACTTCAATTTATCCACAGTACTTAGGCCTTCTGTGTCGTTCATCGCCAGCAAAGGGTGATTGCTGAACTGTTGAACGATCCCCAGTTAACCTTCCTCCTTTCGAGTGAGCACTTCCCATCGTTAAAAACAATAACATAAAAGACAATCCTCCACTAGATGCATAACTTCATCACATTTGTTAGCATTTATTCTCGCAAGGTGCTTTAAAGAGTTTATATATTATTTAAATCTCTTGGATTCAATTGTTCTTGTTGGCGCATTGGATAGGGCATAAGACTCACACGCTGGTGGTACGCGGTTCGCTCCCCATTGCTACGAGAATCTGTGGAATACTTTTTTTCCCCTTCTTTTCTTTCCCTTCAGTTTTACATTCGCGAGTGTGAATGCCTCGCATTCTGGTTTAAGTCTCATGCCTCCTTTTACCGTTTATTATTGTTTCTCTTACAGACTGAATGAGTTACTATTTCCTCTCCTACCTATTATCTACAACAGATTTCCAATGATTTAATACATACTGGTAAATTAATCATGTAAACCACTCTAGCACTTCCCCTCCCTCACACTTCCCCCACCCCTCTTCTTCATTCTTGATCCATGCCTCGTCTTTCACTATCAACTACAACCTACAGTCATTTCCTAACAAAGGTTGTTGACAATTTTAAGTATTCACTTCTAAACCAATATAGTGATGAATAGTACTTGTGCAAAAGTTGAAAGCATCCATAAACTAGAACAAAAAATGAAGATTCATATAAAGAATAACAAAAACAGCAAAGACACCCAAATTATTTTGGGATGAGCACATCAAAATTTAGCTGAAGACTTGACTCCTAACAAAAAATACAACTAAAGAAATAGATTAGGAAATCCCAGCAATGCCGACACCCCCCTCTCTCTTCCCCCTCCTTCCCACTCCTGACAAAACATCATACTGACCATGACACTTAATGAGCAATCAGAAGTTGGATGTCAATGAAATCATTGTATCAATACAACATTACAGCCCTGAGCATCATTACCCAAATCCTGGTCATAGGGTGAGAATGGCCTAGGAAAATATTCTGCCCCTGCTGTGTTTGCTGACATGGTACAGTAATCCCCACCCCACAAATAGCAGATTAGTTTGTCCAACTCTCTAAGCTGAACACTACCTCTTTGCTTGGGTAACTGCTAAGTCTTATTCAATAATCAACCATCTTGTTTAGCTGAGTGTGCACTTTCACAGGTGAGAGGGTTGAATGTGCCTTTATTTGAGCATTCTCACCTTCTGATATCTACCTTAATTTTACGAAAATATTGGATCTAGCTATTTCATAGGATGGTATTGCAACTGCCTCTAGGGGTGCTATAATGTTCTCCTACCATTATGCCTAACTTTCCAGCTTGGCACACAGCTATTGACTTAAATCAGCATCATAATGACTGTATATTTAAAAAGAGCTTTAAGTGCAATAAGCCTCTAATCCAACAAGACTTAGTTAAGATCTCATATGAACATCAGTGTTCTCCACTGATTTAATTTTTGTCTGAGTGCTCCGAAGGTTAAAGGTTACTAGTGATCGCTGTCTATAAAGAGAAGGGGTGCTCTCTTTGAAAAATGTTTGCTAAAATAGATGATAAATTCAATTATGGCCTTCTTTGATGACTAAGTACATTTCTGGTTATTGTAAAGTATGTTTTCATTGTTACGCACCTTGAGCACCTTTTTTAGGTGGATTTGTGTGCATAATAAATCCACACTATCCACATTATTATCACTACTCAATGTTCACACTGAAATAATTGCTGTTTCCTCTGTTTTAAGGTTTTGCATTGATAATTTCTGTCCAGGTGGCTCAACTTTTGTCCGGATGGTACATTTTTGTCCGGGTGCTGAGCACCCTCTGCAAATTTTGTCTGGGTGCAGCACCATAACAATACAGCTAGTGGAGAACACTGGGACATTATTCTTTTTCTGAGCCATGTCCACAATATTCCAGATCCAAGCCAAGTCTGAATGCAGCAACAAGTGGCCCAAGTCCTAAAACCTTGCACTAAAAGAACAGATGCTCATTCTACTAAAAACTTTACAAGAATGCAAGAAATGAGAAATCTCAAACATTTGCCTAGGCAGCAAGATGGACAACAATCTACTTACGTAGAAAAATAACCAGGACTGTGAAAACGATGGTATACATCGAGCCATTATAGAGAAGTTTCCACAGATAGTACAACATAGGCATGCCTAGAACAGTATACCAGAACATTGCCACTAGTGTTGGTTGTATCCTTGGAGGTATAAAATACTGCTTGACAGTGTCATCATAGCCATAGAATGTGTTGTGTTCCAGGAAATAACCCAATGCTTTATCCTGATGGAGAAATAAAAGAAACATTACATGAAACATTCTTAGGGAGATATAACAGACACCAGTCAGGAAAGGTAAAGAGACTGAGGGATGAAATGATGGTGAAGAAAAGAAAAAGATGGTACAGGGAAACTTGGTGAGGAAGTACAAATGGCGAGGGAAAATAAAAGTTGTGGTGAGGTCTGTGGACATGTAACTAAAACAGCTGTTTTACTCAACAATGATAGATTACCTTCCCCTGATGAAATATCTGTCAGAATTATTTTACTATTCTTTACTGATATACAGTATAACTTCAAAGTTTGACCATTTCTTCCATTTCTCATCTGATATGCAGATATTGTGAGGTGGAGTGTATTTCTACACATTTTCCAAAGTCCCCTCATCTCTCTGGCAAAGAGCTGAAGGGAGAAAACCAAGCATTACTCTTGAAGGAGTTCTGTTTCCCATAGGATCTACTGTCTAAGTTCCAAAGGAAAAATTTAGGCTGAACATGACCAAGCTCAGGTCTGTTTTTCTTTATTCTATCCTCTATGAATTACCTGTAATTACTTCTCTGCTACTTTCTAGTTCCGTGTTA
The DNA here is from genome assembly GCA_029531755.1 of Holothuria leucospilota. Taxonomy (NCBI): domain Eukaryota; kingdom Metazoa; phylum Echinodermata; class Holothuroidea; order Aspidochirotida; family Holothuriidae; genus Holothuria; species Holothuria leucospilota. Next base: position 51,088,563 of record CM055976.1, read on the forward strand.
ATCCCCCCAGCACTAATACACAAAGTAAAGAGTACATTTTTAACAAAATTATGCAACTTTATGCTGAATTTGGTAATTTTTACCATATTTTTCATGTTTAGTCTTTTGTCAGTAACTTTTTGCTTGTACCCATTATTGACTGGTCTTCTACAGAAGATACGAAGCCTACTAAAGTCTCTATTTATGTTGTATACACCTTGAATATCTTTGTTTGAGGCATTTTTGTAAAAATATCTAATCCATTTTGTCTATTATAATCATTTCCCTAACCCCTACTTTTGTTTATAACAGTACTAAACTCCCTTGTAAAGTTACTTAGTAGCAGCTTAGCTTACTTTACAGGGACCAGGCTACTACCTGTCTCACTTTGATAACCTTGGGCCTTACACTAACCATACTGAATGTGCACACTTATTGTTCTAGTCCACAGCTGAATATTCCCTTATAAATTCTTTCTAAAATTTCTCTCTGTGACTATGAAGATATATAATACTCTACTTGGAAATGCTCCATCAGTTAAAAATTTTTTAGCAATTTTCCACTCATTTCAGAAGTTTTTAATGCAACAACCTGGCCTGTTTGGCATCAAACTTCGCAGAATAGAGTATTCTATTAGAATGGAATGATATGGTTTTGGACCAGGTGTCATGGGAGAGTGCATAGAAATATTAGGTTGATCAAGAAAAGTCACTTGGGTGGATATATCTGCCTGTAGTGTGAAGAACTTAATCCTGCATTATAGATATATCCACCTGTAGTGCTGAAATGGCTAAAGTGGACATTTTTGTAGTAGTCAATAGCAACTTCCAAATAAAACCCCTGCCCTCAGGGCATGTCAAAGTTACAAATGTCCTTGGTATGAAGGTTACACAAACAAAGGACAACGTAAGATATATCTGATGAGTCCCTCTTTCAATGTCATAACTTTGCACATGTAGCTCAGGTTTTCTCATGATGTAAGTGTTAAAACAGTAATTGTCTTGTAAAATGGTAAAGATGAGGAGGAAAAGTAAAGATGAGTAAAGTTAAGTTGATAAGGGCAGCAAAACTTCTGAGGGGGAAAAAATGTCAGTGAGGAAAGATGAAGATGGTAAGGTTTAGTAAAGACAATGAGGTAAAATTGAAGATGGTGAGGAAGAATTAAGTTGATAGGGGCAGAAAAGATGAGGAGCGGTAGTCAGTCAGTGAGGAAAGATGAAGATGAAGTGGGAATGCAAACTGAGGGAGGGAAAGTATGAGTAAATGAGGAGAAGTAAAGATGGTGAGGGAAAGTCTGACCCAAGCCGCTAGCGAAAGGATGGAGCAGGAGTAAAACTCCCCGCTCCAAAGTTTTCACCCTCCCCTCCCTGATGTTTCCACCCCCTACAAGATCACATATTACCACTGCCTTAATGAATTTTGATTGATTAATTGATTTTATTTGGTACAAAACAACAAACACAAACAAAAGCAAAGACATTCAGAAAGGCATACTAAAGGCAAACAGATGAAAATAATACATAAAAGACGAGAAAAAGGAGTTACAAAACAGAGTACCAGGGATAACCCAAAAAGCTTGCAAAAAGCTGTTTTAGTATATCAGGAGTAAAATTCCCCTCTCTTAAGTTTTCACCCTCTCCCCAATGTTTCCACCCCCTACAAGATCACAAATTGCCACTGCCTTAATGAATTTTAGTGTATTAGGAGTAAAATTCCCCTCTCTTAAGTTTTCACCCTCCCCAAATGTTTCCACCCTCTACAAGATCACAAATTACCACTGCCTTTTAGTATATCTTACCTCTCCCCACCACTGAAAAAAGCTATCTTGCCCCCCTCCAGTATCTTGTCTGGCTACAGGCCTGTCTGTCTATCCTTACCTTAAATTTGCATGACAGGTTGGTCTAATTACCTATAGTTTATTCTATTCCCTCATGGCATGGAAGTCATTTAGCTTGAACACTACAGTTAAGTTTGCTTTTGTCAGTCTCTCCCAACATTTATCTCTTCAACAAATAAATCACAAAGTAAAGTAAATGGGAAGTACATGTGCCAGGTACTAATGTTAATTATTGTACATGTAGATCAGTCCTGGAAACACAGCACCTACTATCTCAGTTAATAATTAATACCAAACAGAATAAAAATCCTAATGAAACAACAATTCAGCAATCCCAGTTTGTCCTATTTAGGTAGGAACTTAAAAACTGTTTTGAAACTGGCAAATGATCAGTCTAAACCATTACAATATAACATGGGAGAAACCCATAACTATAGTACAGCTCAGAGAAATAAATATAGCTTTGTCATAAGCACTGGTTAACTGGTAGACACACTCAGTGTTGAGTGTTCTCAATGTATTTAGAAAACAAACACTGAGTCATTCCTACCAGTACTGATAGTGCATAGACAAAGCCTTACATGTGACCTAAAATCAATCAGCCTAGCAGAGTTCAAAACACTATTTTACATTCTTTGAAATGAAGGACAGCTGTATCTACATGCACATTAGCATCACTCATTCACAAAGTAAAACACATGGAAACTCACTTGCATAAATCTACATCAAACGACACTCACCTTTGTTTTTCCACCATGAACATTGACGTTTAACTAGGTCTGTTAGTCAGGCACTCTGAATTCAAAGTGAAGAAATGCAGTACTTTTACTTAAACTTTTCAGCCACAAAAGTTTAATACCAACCTTTTGCTGATACAACATATGACAATATGATGAAGTTGCTTCTTCACTATCTGTAGGTACTTCATTAAGATCTCGAACTCTTTCAAGAAAATAAAATGGGAAAAATATTACATTGTGTTATGTAAAGTCTTTTAATTTACCAGAAGCAGATTGCAGCTTTTCATATTAACAGCATAAATACAATTTTACTGACCAGGAAGAAGCTACAGACATATGCTTCCACAGGATGTGTATTGAACTTGACACTTTTCATATAACAAAGTTCAGGACTTTTTTATGACAAGATGGCTATTTTCACAACCTATGAATATCTAGTTATGCTGGGAAGTAAAATCTTTGCACTTGGGTAAGATGTATTTATCTTGATCTTCTGTATATGTTAAAAGTACATTCACCACTAAAACACTCTTTACTACCAAAAGGTACATATGTAACTTGTGTTTCATAATTTTCCCATGTAAATAAAAAATTAAGATTCTTCTGCATTTATGATCATGAACATAAATTTACTGCAGACACAATCTTTACTACAATAAGTGAACGATTTTTCAATTTGTCAGATAGTATAGCAGTCTTTCCCTGCCAGCCACCCACACTTCAAGGACTTTGATGACCATAACTAAATAAGAGACTTTTTCCAAACTTTCATCCCTTTTCTTCTCAACAAAATGGACATACTTATAATTCCAAGTGACTAAACTGACCTACGTACAAGAAAGGCGAGTCACACACAAAACAACAAAAAAAGTTCTTTTACACAAACCAATGACTTATCCTATGTCTGTATGAATACAGGTTTTGCAAAAAGATGGATCTTTTACAATTGGTGACTCAATTTGAAGTTTTGTGGGAGATTCAGTACATAAATAAACTTGGGGAAGTGCTGTTATGATCCCTAGAGGTATGCCTTGAAGATGACATATCAATCCATAAAATGGTCAGTCCTAATACAGTTCAATAATTTATGAAGGTGCTGTGTAAATGATTAAAAAATATCACTTTCTTCATATCTCTCCAACCCTCTTCCCCCTCGAAAGTTTATTTCTGTATAAAAAGAAATAGTGACTAAAAAACTTTTGCTCTTCTCCCATCATGTCAGACTAGCAGTTCAAATCATGATCACAAAAGGTACTTGCTTAGACACTTTTAAAGCATCTTCATTTTGTCAACTGTTTCTTAATGTAGTTAGCAGAAATTCAGCTGCCTCTTCTGTCTTTGTTATCACTCTTACTATATGAATGTCCTCATTCTCACTAATGTTAAATGAAACATGGTTCCAAGCATTTTACAGAAACAAAGTTCTGAGAGTTTTTCCAAATCTTTCCCAACTTCCAAGTAACCTGTTCTAACCATTTCTGACTTGATGTACCTATAAAGTATCCATAGCACATCATCCGATGGATATGCTGTTTATACACGAGACAAACTATATCAAAGAGGATACTTTTCTCTCTTGAGAAGATCAAGTTCCTAACACTCCCCTGGTGTAAGGTATTTTTCTAAAATTCCTAACATTTCTCTTCCTGGAAAGAGGAAAAACTCATTTTCTACTTTTACTCTGCTTTCCAGGATGAATGGGAGCCTGGGATAGTAACCTTTGCAACGAGCACTTGTATACTTACTTGACATAAGCATGAAATGTGACCTTCTTGCCAAGTAAAAGATCATAAATAGTCACATCTCCCCCACCACTATTCTGAGCAGCAATAGTAACATCTAAAAGAATAGGAACTAAAAGAAAAACAGAGAGATGAAAATAACCTGATGGTATAGACTTTGTATGAGTAACAAAGCCTTGTGAGGCTTAATAACAGTGGACACAAAAAGGATCAGTTAGATAAATCAGAAATGAAAAAACATGCTAGGAATATGACAGTAATGTATTATTTCAAAGACTTTCTCTAGGCCAGCAAGAGACACATTACAGAACAGCAGTATTTAGGGCTTATAACAGGCAAATTAAGGAAGTATACTGACCCATTAATTAATTTCCCATACATGAATATGAGAAAAGTGTAAGAAGTAAACAAATGTTGCTTTAATAATATGTAATTGAGCATTGCTACTTAAGAAAAAAGACAACTGAACCTTTATTATTTACAATAACATACCTCTCCCTTTTAAACCTTCCACAGCTGTGCAGAAACCTTTTGTCCGGGGTGTTAAAATGTGCTTTAAAACTGGTAATCCTTTCTTCAGTGCAAACTGTTTGCTTTTTTCATATTTTTCTGGGGTAAATCTTGTTCCTTCACAGAACATTAACAACTGAAACAAAGAATTTGCTAGAATAATAAAATGTACACACTGCTCAGCTGTGAGGTAGTGACTGCTGACACCAATACAGGATTCAAAACATTGCCAGAAATTTATTCTGTGGTAGGTGGGGATGTTCACTAACTTCCCTACCATAATATATGAGGAGTGAAACAGGTAATTAAAACAGCAAAGACAGAAGTGACTTTCAACTTTTTCAAAGCATTAAACATCAAAACTATCTCTAGTTTAAATACAAATGGTCATCAACAGTGTGCAAAGTTACCTTCATAGCAGGTGTCGAATATGTACCTCTTTTTTGACGTACACACTATATTAGGAGTGCAGCCAATATAGCTGCAGGAGTAATACACGTCCGCCGGGCGGGCAATGTGCAAAGACATGTAGTTGATCTAAAGCAGTGTTTCTCAACCAGATGACTGTAAAGTTGGCCACATAAAATTAAAACATGGCAAGTTTTTTTCTTGTAATTAATTTTTACTGCTTAGTTTTATCTCATCCAACACTATGGTAATCATCATCATCATCATCATCATCAGTACGTCGCAGAAACCCACAGGGCATAAACGCAACGGAATGAGAGAGAGGGAGCTTTAGCAAAAAGTCAGACGACACCTGAAAATGTTCAGGGTCTGTGCATTAACTTCCTCATCGGTCAGCTTATTCCAGTCAAGTATAGTCGATGGGAAGAAAGAAGACCTATATTGCGGGGTTCTACAATTAATGTATTTAAGGGCTTTATTGTTATTACTAGCCTGATTTTCAATTATGTTAAAAAAGGTAGAATCTTTGTATTGCCTAGGTTTGACCCTTCTTTTTGCTGGCAGGTCTGTAAGGTAGTGGTCACGTGGGACAGCTGGTAGCTGATTATTCAAAATTTTATACATGTAACATAACCTGTCGACTTTCCTACGATTCTTTAGTAGGGGAAGTTCCAATTGCTTGAGAAGGTCAGTCATAAAGCCTTCCTCTCTGGATGTGTAATTACCACTAATGAATCTGGCAGCTCTGCGTTGAACTTTTTCCAGACGGTCTATATCCCCTTGCTGGTAAGGGTCCCAAATGGAGGCAGCATACTCTAAGTTGCTACGAACTAGGGATATATATCCCAGTTTTTTGCACTCCATTGGGCAGTGTTTAAGATTTCTTTTTAGGAGACCTAGCATAGCACCTGCTTTAGCGGTAATTTTATTTACATGCATTGACCATTTCAAGTCGTCCGAAATGGTGACACCCAGATAGGGGCTGTTCTTAACTTGTTGAAGTATGCTATCTTTAATGGTATAGAAAAAAGAAGATTTAGATCGACTCCTCAATAGGTAGCATTTCTTTGGATTAAAGCTCATACCCCATGTATTTGCCCACAAAGTTAGATTTTGCAGGTCTTTCTGCAGGGCAATGTGATCGCTTTGGTCTTTTATGGGTCTATAAAGGAGGCAATCATCAGCAAATAGTCTCACTTGAGAGGAGACGCAGTCAGGTAAGTCATTTATGTAGCACAAGAATAGAAGTGGCCCAAGAACTGTCCCTTGTGGGACTCCTGACTCAACAGAAGCATACTTCGAGTTTTCACCATCGACGACAACACGCATTTTACGTTTGGTAAGGAATGATGTTATCCATTTCAACACATTTCTATCAATACCATAGGCCTGGAGCCTATATAACAATTTATTATGTGGTACAGTGTCGAAGGCTTTAGAGAAATCCAGTATGATAATATCAGATTGTACATTTTTGTCATACTGTTTGAATAGGTAATTCAGCAGTATACTGACCTAAGGGTTGATACTGTCTCATATGGTTTAAGTTATACATATGAGTGGGAGTACTCCATATTTAAGTTAATAGTAAAGGTGTTCCTCATGTTATCTCAACAACCAAAACTACTCCTGAGTTACTAAAGGTTGAGAAACCATGATCTAAAGTAGCCAAGTCAATTCTTTTGGCAAAAAAATTATGTAAACACCTGACTCATCAAATTTGTCAAACCTAGTGTGTGTGTGTGTGTGTAGTAAATTGCAAATGGATGAGACTGTTTCCATAAATTGTTTCAAAGATAGGGAACCATTCTAAAGAGATTGAATCTCAGTTTTAAAAGTTATCATAGGCAAAGGTAGGAAATCCTGTCAGTTTTCTACAAGTTTGTGGTTTTGACTTCCTTCAAGACAAACCATAGGATAAAATTTGACAATGCATATCAGGTACAGTTTCCAGAAAAACAATACCTTGAAATGGAAAGAACAAGTGTTAAATCATGCATTGAAGGGTCTTTTCTTAATCTAAGTAGAAATATCCATAAGTGTTATACAGAACATCAACGAACATCAAAGTTTGGAAAGAAGATTCTAAATGGTAGACACACATGTTACAACACAGAAAGGCAAGGTACAAACATAAATAGTCTTCCTTTTGGAAGGTCTGATATGAAGGAAAAGAAACATCAGAGAAAGAGAGAGAGGGGTTGGGGTATCCTGAGGTAAACAAAATGTTTTTAACCACTATTACATCCCTACATTTTTTAAACCGGCAAGAACCCAAAATTATCAAACTATAGTATCACTGGTGCGACATTTGTACTACTGACACTACAAATGACCAGGTAGTCACCAATTGTGAAACAAACCAACCTCTATCTGGGACTATTGTAAACAACTGAAATACAGTAAATATTCCTCACCTCCACCTTTGAAGGCGAGACTGCCTGGGCCACTTTACCTCTGCATTCCCCCCTCCCCCCCTACCACCACCACCCTTCCTGTTTTAAGTTCACAATGAGCAGTTACTGCAATTGCTATTTGTGTAAAATCTCTACAAACACTATCTCTAGCATCATGTCTCACAGCTACCTGTAAGTCACCTTGCACTTGGATATTTTAGTGGTGCAGAAACTTCTCCTGACTGTTCTCCAGGGACCTCCCAGTTTATGAAGACTGTACTTTCAGCTATCCAGGGACATCCAGGTAAGGCAACCACAGAAAGTCACCTAGCTTGCTGGGTCAAATACAATGAACTAGCTTCTTTTTTTTTTGGAAAGCCTGAAGAGCATTTTCACAGTCGCATACCTTTTGCTGTTTATTTCAACAAACAGCCCCCTGGTAACAGAAAATACTTTTAGAAGCAGCTTTCATGGCAAACAGCCACATTGCAGTAAAAGTGTCACCCTTCTACATTGTACAGTAAAAGTGTCACCCATGTGAAAAAGAAATAGTTGCATAGCCCAAACAAAGTTGCTCAGATAAAAGAAGCAAAGTTCATTTTGCAGATACTTGCCAGGATCAGTCTGTATCTAACTGAAAGACTTATGGTGTAAAAATTACGGTAAAGTAACTTGTTTCTATTGTGAAACTACTGTTTAGATGATACTTCAACACTGAAGAAAAACACCCCGACACTTAACAGTATTCAGTGCAGTTTAGTTAATCTCTTAAACCCCCTGATTCTAAAATGTGGCCCCCAAATTCATTTGACATTTTAAAAAAAATCATCTTTGACTAGAAAAACACAGCAAACTTGAAAAAAGCCTTATAATTTATGCTGAAATGTATTTTAAATTATGTGTTTTTAAGTCACAACTTGATTCCCTCCAAATTCCAATTTTGCTCTCTCTAAGTGGTCCAAGGTTGATGTATGCCTAGACTGCCCTTTTGATGTCTAGCCAAGACTGGGAATTTTGTTCCTGTACCATGTTGTCAATCATATTTCGTAGACAGTGGTAAACAGTTATGCAGGGGTGCATTGAGGGATGCATTTATTTGTAGTGACAAAGCTTGAAGCAAAGTTATATCTGGGAAATCCAATTGCTGTGAGAGCTGATTGTGTGATTCAAAAATGTATCACGTTGAATGTGTCTTGATTGATTACTGAAATTAAAATCTCCTCTAGACCTCTTTCAATACTTCTAGAAACTAAACAAAGTGTAATCAACATGACATCATCTCCCAATGCATTTTCAATCTTTTGAATGCACTCACTCTTTTTTCCACAACCATGGTAAATGAAAAGAACCATTCTTTCTTTCTTGATTTCTTGGAATGCATTGCTCCACCACAGCCCTGCTTCTCTGTCTGACAGTGTTTCAGAATAACTTGTCTAGAGTTTCCTCACACACTGGCTACTAACTCAATTAAATGCAGAATGCCGTACACAACTTCATCCATATCAGACTGTTGCATTTGGCAACTTTGTTAAGGATGCCAAATGTTTCTCCCATTAAGCCTACCTACACAATATAAACATCAAAATGATACTGGGGACTCACCCATGCTAGACACAGAAATGGAAAGACAAATACATGGCTTAGAATGCAATTTTCTGTGATCTAGGGCATTCAGAAAGCCAAATTTTCTGCATCAGCCCCAACAACAGTGGGGATGAGGTCAGGCTGATCCTGTAAGGGGCTGTGAAAGTGCACACTGCCCTTTGAAGGAACTGCCTCCTATGGAAAATTTGTATGTAAAGTTTGTATGGCAACTACTGTTTTTAGATTTTGCGCTTACAAATGACCTTCTCTCTGAACAGAGTCTCCGATCCTCCCTTGCTGCCCTTAACCTCAGCCCTACCTATGCATTTGGCCCTCAGTCTCAAAAAGTTTGAGATATATCTGTAACATAATACATTCTATGCAGCAGTCAAAGATGTTCTACACTTTACAAATTTCTCTATTGTCATTTAAAACCTGGTGTATGAATACAGAAATAATGACAGTATAATACCAGCAACCATAAAGTTTAACACTTACTTTCTAAGAGCTCATGTCTTCTATCCCTAAGCCCCACATGAGACAGTTTCTTACTTTTCATTCCCAAAAGTGATCTGCTCTACGAGTTCACTGTACATACACATTCTCTTTCGATACTAAATTCTCCCCAACCATTTTCACTTTCTATGCAAACTGATGCCTATGATGGCACAGGTCTAGAAAATGTTACAGATTTATACCATTCATCACCAAAATGAGTGGTTGGGTCTCCGAGATACCATTTCAACAGATTCCTGTCCGTGCCAGTGAGACCTTTTATGCCCATGCACACTTTCAAAATGGAAATGAAGGAAAATAGTGTGCAGCACTAGGAGAGACACTGTCTTGTGCTTCACCAGACAAACAGAACTTTTTTTGCAAAACATAGAAGTTGTCAAAAAACATATTTTAAGAAAGTCTTGCTGCAGGAGGGATGCTTTAGCTAACAAATGTATTTCCTTACACCCAAGTTAAACATGAAACCTTTATTTCACCTTTCACTGTTTTTGACATCCATGTACTTTAGCTTTGGCAGTATCACTGTCTCACTGTTCAAGCATCAACAAAAGTATCATAAGTACCTACCTTACTTGGCATGGGGAACTCAGAGAGCAACTTAATGCCTTCTATAAGCTGCTCTCTGTCTCTTGTGAAATCTCTCCTCAAAAAAGGCATCTCTAGAAGGTAGAAAGACCAGCCAATCAGTGGAACGTACTTTAATTCATTCTTCATGAAACATTTTGCACTCTACATTTGACAGAAAAAGGAAACAGGCTTTATCAACAGGTGTATAAAACAAGTTAAGAAAAAGCCAAGGAAAATAACTAGTGCTGTATATTACACCAGACTGAGTATCAAACAAACATATCAGAGTGATCATGCCAAGGGAGGTCATTGGTGCATGGCTGTTCATCCTGGTATGCAATGACTGATTTTAAACTTATAATATCATGAACAAAAAGTAATTCAATATAAACAGAATAACCCTGATAATCGTCTAGAAAAAGAGTGGGCAAGCTCCATGACTAATATCTACAGTACAGCATGGAACTATTGTATTAACACAATGGGACCACATATTCAGAATTGATTTTAGCCCCATATTACTACTGTAAAATCCACCTAAAAAGTAATGTGAACAAAATGGATGATTTACACTAATGAATCCAACTAAAGATTTGTTTGCTCCACTCTCCCGACTCCCCACCCCCACTACTGATCAATGCTGCTTGGCTGACAACTTTGAAGATGGGAAACTGAGGATTATTTTTCATTTACTTCTGACAAGATTATATGCAATAAAAGACTACTGTGCTATCTATGATAAACTATATACCATGTTTTCAGTGCAAACATTGATAATATACTTCTTGGTTGATTGTAGGATAAAAAGGTTAGAACTTATTTTTCATTTGTTTTTACCTGTATGGTTTATCTATCACTCTAGAAATCTAAAAATATCCAAACTATTTTGTATAGCCAGTGATGGGATTGGAATTTATTATGCTATTTGAGCCTCAACTGTTCGTACAGCTCTTAATGTGGTATTGCAGGGCCTAGTTTATATTACATAAAACATTAGTAATTCCTCTACATCTGATTGGAGGATTGGTGGTCACATGCCATGGGTTAATCAGCACTAACCCACTATCGTGGGCTAGTGCAGATTAACCCATGGCGATGACGTCAGCTATCACTGCGGTATGTACAACCAGATTTTGGCTAAGATGTATTTAGGAAGTTAGGTGTTATACATTATGTTTTCTATCTGAGCAACAGTATGAATAATTTCATTCACTGAAAGACTGAATGTTCTATTCAACTTAGCTTCACCTCATTAAATAGAATGTGCAATCTTTCAACTCATGAAATTATTCATACTATCGCACTCATAAACATTCATTATTTGTATACTAATCACTATGATTCAAACTTGATTAATAATTATGTTACCACCGTCTATGTTATGGAGTGTACACATGCCATCATAACCACAATGCATACCATGTCATCTGTACAATAGTGAATAGAGTACCACATCATCAGGTGTTCTTCACAATTTTGAAACCATATTTAAGGTGCAACCTAAGTGAATCAACAGAACACTAAATTATGTTCAACAACAGGTGATATTTTTTCATTTTTAAGAAATACTTACAAAGAGTTGGCCATATCTGTCTGCTACACACCACGTTGCTAGCCAGTCCAGATCATAAGTGTGATTCATTACAAACAACCCATGAACTGTATCAATGGTATCAAAAAACTTCTGATCGCAATGAACAAATATATGTGACCCTGAGTATGTGTCGTAGAGAAATACCAATTCTGAAAAGGAATGAAAGACAAAGTTCAAGTTAAAGGAAAGCTCTAAAGGGAATGAATAACTCTGATTGCAAATTTCTTCTTTCATTACACTCAAGGAACACTTTAACTGTACAGCATCTGGTACTGCATCACAATTTGCAATTTACTCTAAGTTCATGTTATTATTTTCAAAAAAATGTACACAGCATCAGTTGTACATGGAAGACTTCAAAACAAAGAAGACTCCAGAGATTTTGTACTACGGGTTTGACAAATCCACACCTTATAGCTATAGTTCTACAAACACCATGTACTGTACAGCTATATACTATATTGTATGTTTAAATCCAGGCAATGTCAGCATTACCAGCAAAGCAGCATTTAAATATCACTTTTCAACTGTAGAATAAAATATCACTTTATAGAGCAAGAACTTAATAAATTACCAATTAAGCTTTCAGGAAATTTGTCTTTGAAATATGAAAATGGCAGTTAGCAGTAGCACTATTCATATCTTATAAATTTATGTACTATAAAACTGCCAGCACATAATTTAATGATCTACTTAAAGGTACAGTCTGTATTCCCAACTGAAGAAAGGCAGTTCTCTTAACACTCTATTTTTCTGGTAATGTTTACAGGCATTCACAGTATGGAACTTACATGACAATTTTTGTGGATTAAAATTCAAATTAGGCAACCCTTTTTGTTTATAGGTAAAATTTTAAGAAGAGAATAACAAGAGGTCTGAGCAATTGAGCTATTTTTTAATGACTGCATGTCACTATACTCTCTGCCAGTACTGTATCTACGGTAACTTGATGATCAAAAACTACTGTGCTACCATGACAATGAAGGTACTGTATGTCTTTGACCAACCAGGGACTAACCTTCCCTCATCCATGTGCTGCACCTGTATCCCATATTAGTTTCAGGGGAAAGAAAAAGGTGGTGAGAGCAGGGTCTGCATGAAGCATTTTGTTTTGCATAGCAAAACTGCTATGCATTTTTTATGTTGTATAGCAATTAACAGTTATTTCTTCAATTTTTGTATCACTTTTGTGCTCATTTGCAACGCAAAACTGTGATGCGACACAGCTATTGCAGACCCTGGGTGAGAGGTTGGAGGGGTAAGGAGTTAAGGTAAAATAAAGTGGTGATTTATTATTTTATACAGCAATATGAAGATGGTCTAGCCACTTTCATAATTTTATATATTTACAAAGTGTACACGTTCTAAAAGGCTTGAGTCGGTAAAGCTGTCCTTCATATCATGCACAGCACATCATGCTTTAACTTAATATTAAACATTCAACTGAAATTGATGGACTTGGAGATACCTCAGTCTAACCATGTACTTTTCACCATACACAAGTATACGGCTAGCTACTACCCCTACCCATGTATCTCTACCAAGCTACCTAGTTATTATGCAAGCCAAATATAACTTAAAGCTAAGTTGTCTGTCTCCTCCCCCATCTACTCCCCCCTTCTACTCCTCCTCTTCTGTCTCCCCCCCCCCCACCAAAAAATGGTGGTCCACTTTTAAAACACTGTGGGTACAATGGAAATGGTATGAGGGTGGTCCTGCAACATTTTCAATGAAATTTACTTTCAAGAACTATTTGGAGTAACTTTACCCTGCCCTTCCCACCCACCTTCTTTTTTTTTACTATATTATAAATCTCAACATAAATCTCAATTTTTCCTGAGAAAAGTACCCTTAATTTCAGAGTTCATCCACACTTAAGAAAATACTTCCTTTATACTTACGTGACCAATGAAGGTAGACAAGATATCCATTTGCCTTCCTGTAGATGGACTTATTAATTGGCCACAGCAGCAGTGTAAAAACTTGCAAAATGTTTACAATGAGTCCAGAAATGATGAATATCACAAAGAAGAATAGATGGACTAAGAAAGATGTTTTCACATAGTCCAACAGTGCCATCGTTACTATGACAACTGAGTCAATTGCATAGGATAAAAGTTGTACTTCAGGGAAGCTTTAAAACATCTGATAAGGAGGCATTGGCTTTACAAGCTACAGTCCATCTTCTTTGGTCAGAAGGTAACTTGCCAACAATCACAGTTCCTGAAATAAAAGGAGACAAACTTTGTTACAGTGACATTAAGAATTCTAGAACTAAAATACATGTAGAGTGATTGTTTTTGCTGGTTTAGGAGTAGCACAGTATCAATATTCATTCCACTGGACATATAGTCATTGTAATATTACTGACTAAAGTCTGAGTCATAGACTCCAGTAAGTATAATTTTTTTAAAGGTGAAAATTTCAAAAATTACTCAAGTCACTTAATTTTTGGACAAGACCAGATACTCCCACCAGCTGACAATTTCCCCCAGAAAACATCTCCCCAGACATTTTCCACTAGACATTTTTCCCCTAAATATTTACCACCAAGGAAAATTTCCACCCATAACATCACCCCTCAGACAACTGTTCCCACAACATTCCCCTCCATGGGCAGTGATACCAGGGGGAACATGTCCTCCCCAATATTTGAGAAATCGCCCATTGACTTTGACTTTTCACACAGTAAATTATTTGAAAATGGGATCTGGTCCCCCCTAATACTGAGAACAAATCACTGCCTCTGTACCCTCAGATGACTCATAAAATTTGGAAGTCTATGTGGGAAAATTGTCCTAGGGGCAATTTGTTTAGGTAGGAATTGTGCCAGGGGAGTGTGGGGGGAGAAGTTGTCCAGGAACCAAGTTTGAAAGGTCTTAATATTCCTGTATGGTTTGTTTCATGTGATCAGAAAGTGTCTTGTTGCTTGTCTTTGGTTTTTTTTAACCTGCTTTGTATCCTGATAACCCCACAACACAGTAATAACTCACTCTAGTATGCAGTCAAGTCAGTAACAGCAGTTTTATGTTAGTGGGGAAATTTGGGGGAAAATGGGGTTTGGGACTTGTTACATCACTGCCAACTTTGCTTCTACAATATTCTGATAGTAGATTTAAGCATCCACTCTCCTACAAGCTGATGAAGAATCCTGCTACAGTAAATCATCATGTGTTATCTCCAAGGCGTATGTCCAAAGGCAAGGAAGGAAATGTGTCCATCTGTCCTCTTGATACAGCATGATACACTCACAAATACCTGTCAAAAGGGATGTGGTAATTTACGGTACTGACCTTAAAAAGGTCAAACTGAAATCAGGCATACATGGACAGCTACTGTAATCCTAGTGAAAGAAGTAGACTGATTTATAGATTGTAAACAGTAATTGCATTTCCTGGGCTACCATTGCCAAACCAATCATATGTAGGCTCTAATAGTAGGACCCAAATGTTTACACTAATTAATAGAGAAACAGTCCGATTTGTCTCATACACAACATACTTTGTGCTTTATGACAGTAGGCCCTATAAACAAAAGTATGGTATGCCAATATGATGTTCAGGGCTCGACAATTCCCCTGCCCGAGATTCCGGGGCAAGAAAAAACTCACACAGGCAAGTGCAGTCTTCATTATCATAGCCCGCCAGGCAAGTAACCCAGCAAAGTCTTCTCCACATAGGCAAATTCAAACTGGACAAGTAAATATTGATGTGGACTCCTAGATTTAGTAAACAGCTTAGCCCGACAGACAAGTAATGAAAAAAGAATTTGTGGAAGCCTGACGATGTTACAAATGATTTCTGAAGATATGTGTTAAAATTGAAATTATTGTTCGGCTAACCCAAAATGAATGAAAATATCCTCAATCATTACTGTTAAATACTGTATTTACATATATATTTCATTATGGAGAAATTTTGTTCAATTCAAACTTAGGATATACTGTACTGTACCTTTAATGTGTTATCAGTACAGTAGTCAGTATATTCTGAAATCATAAGGGATACCAGCACCATAGTGTACTGTATGTCAATAAATAGTAGGATACTTGAAATTGTTAGTTAACTCAATGGTTGGGGAGACTGCTTACAATATTTATTAATCATACACTAATACAGAAAAGATAGTAGGCCTACAAGGTATGTAACATCAAGACAAATCTCATAGTAACTGTAGCAGGCCTACTGTACTGTAGAATGTAGAACTTAAAGTCGAATATGCTGATTTGCTTTTACAGCTTCAGCATTTAATTAGTTTATCACACTAAATACTCCAACCCTAAGTACTAGGCTTATTTAACTAGAAGATTTCTTCACTGCTGAACAGATTGTTGCGGATGGCATTAAGTACAGTTCAATTTACAAATCCAAATACTTTACCATGAACTCAGCTTTACAGTGATTCAAGTACACCACAATGGAAGCAACAGAGCAACAGAAGGTTAAACAACTAGGTCTTCTGAAATACTAAACACAGACTTCTTAGTTAACAGTATCAAGATAACAACAGTACAAAGTACAAAGTGGCATTACTGTACACACAGTGTGTATAAACTACTGTAAGCCTACCACAGCAGCATCTCATTGCTGTGTAGTACTTTACTATGCATCCCTTACACGGCCATTTGGGTCAGTTGGCTTCGCAGTTGAGTCTACCACCTGCCAGTGCCTGGCATTCTAAAGTTCCCTTTATCAAATCCCAGTGGAACCACTTGGAAATTTGCTACTTTAGCATAGCTGTTCCCAGTGCTTCTAAAGGGGTTTGAACTGGTAAATTTAAATTCAGTATGGCTGCCAGCTGTCTCAGGAAACTGTCCACTTCAAGGAGTTGCCCCATTAAGGAAGTCATGAGCTTAGCTCCATTAAGCTGTCAAGCTTCCAGCAGAGGTGTGCACAGAGCAAGGTCCTTCTACCCCTCCAGGCCTTTTTGAAAAGGGCTAAAGACAGGGGACACAATCGTGTCTGTAGGATGGGGTCATTAATTTAAATGGTGGCCCCTGGAGCAAGACTGGGAGTGATTAGTATGCCCCTGCCTCATTACCCTTGGAAAAACTGTCAACAAGAGGTAATCTCACAGGCTTTTATCCATTTCAATCTACTATAGGGTCCGGGATGAGCGCAAGAGGCTTCCTGATCCTGAAAGGTTATATCAAAAAAAGTTACAACAAAATAAACCCCTACTCCTCTTACTTTACAAAAACTTGTTAAAGAGTTAAATTCCTTGCGATCCAAAATGGTTAAAATTCTCCCTACTTTCTTCACTTTTAGTTCATCTTCCAACAGCTGATTTCCTCACTCTAATTACTGCCCTGAATCTTCTTGACCAGGCTATGAATCTTGATCATGATATTACAAAATCTTTTTTGTTAAAAAAAAAATAATAGAACCTCATGATATGTTAGAACTGATAAGATAATTTTAAAAGTGTGCTTTTTTGGTTGCTAAGGGTGGTCAAAGGTCACAATCTATGTCAAAGGTCAAGTCTGTCTAAATTCTGCAAAAAAGGGTCTGTGGCAAACTCCTCCTAAACCGTCAGGCAATGTAGTTCAAATTAGGTGGGTAAGTACCTCACCATGAAAACTCCTGGTACACAAGAATTTGGGGGAGATGAGATTTGCAACTTCATGGATTGCCCTCTTGTTTAATTTTCAATGATGTAAAACTTTTGAACACCCATTAGGATTTTTATTACCAGGATTTTCTTTAAAACATTCTATTTTATTTCTTATTGCTCAGCATTTTCAGCCAAATTACAAGAAATGCCTAGCGTGCAATTAACAGTGTGTGTATGTGCATGATGGCCCATCAGCATCCAGAACAAGCTTATGATGTGAAACTGGTTTTGACTGAGAGTCAGTTTTTTGGCTCACCAAAAAAAAAAACAGTTCCCATTTATCAGAAAACCAAACAGCCTTACTCCTCTGTGCAAATCCCTCCATAAAGCAGAAATTGCATAAGGCTTACATTCCAACTAGGGGTCAACCGATGTGGTTTTTCGCTGCCGATCCGATGTCCAATGTTTTTATCACAACATCCGCCGATGTCCGATCCAATCTGATATTTTTGCTATCAATGCTTTTACATCGTTTCACAGCGCGATCAAACATTCCTTATTCCTCGTGAGCCATGCCTATGAATACACATCGGCTCAAACGAATTTCCCTTTAAAAACGGAAGTTTCATATATTTCCCCTCCATGTTTTGCTTTGATACCTTTCATTCACAAAACGATGTTTATATGACAATTCAATGACCAAATAAAGCTTCGAAAATAAGCAATCGGCGGACTATCGGTGACTCTTCATTCATAGCACATAATTCAGTGATTGAACTTTCACCTACTCACAGTAAGCCTACTAATTTCCCTAACAAAATGCAACACCTTTCGTTCTCTGTTCGTAGCCCAAGTCGCTCACACTCATGAACATTAAAACAGAAATAAGCCCGCGATATTTCAGTGCATGTACTTAGCCATTTCACACCAACCTACCATGCTTTACCTAAACATAAACAGATTGTGTAGGCTTACACGTGTACGTTTGTTTTGAGTGTTTCATATAGCAGTACGTAATACATGCATGCATGTACTATATAGCCATACGTAAATATTTGTTCCATGCATGCTAGCTAGAGAGCTTGCTGTGCGCAAAGTTATGCAGCTAGTAGGAGTTTGGGTATCGGGGCCATGTTCAGGCATCGTTATCGCATAAATCATAAAAGTACACTTTAATTTCACTCAAATGAACATGCATGTTTTACATAAAAGCACCTGCCGTAACTACTGCAAACTATGATGTAACAACTGCAAATTTGGTGGTACAAGCAGCGATCGAAAATTACTGCAATTTCCCATACCTTACCTAATATTCTTGCTATGTAGGTCAACTTTTGTACAGAGCAGGTGCGTAGCCTAATGTCTTAGTTTTTACATGCAGTTATGGACCTATACACATGCTGTGATTTTACTGTACTTTCACAGGGTTTACGGTCGTTTCGCCCCCTTGCCAGTTCGCCCCCAACCAGTTCGCTCCTAAAAAACCAGTTCACCCCTAAGCGATGACTGGTTCGCCCCCAAAGACCTACCAGTTCGCCCCAAGTGCTGACCAGTTCGCCCCCTAATTTATTGACAATATACCTTTGTTATTTTCGGCATTTTTGTGCTGTTTCTTCCTTTATGTTGCATCCTTTGATGCAAATATCGAAAATTACACAAGAAAATAAGCAGAAAAGAGTTGTAGTGCCTAATTCCTCTTGGAACACGGCAGAGAATACCGCGCACGTGATACCTGATTGGTTGTTCTTAGTTGATTGCACATGTGATAGTGTATGGTCAACAGTATATTCTGCGTGTGCCAGTTTTTGTCCGCATTTTACTAAATAAAATTCCATGCAATTCTTAAAATACAAAAAAAAGTTTTCCAATATACCTATCTCATGAAAAGTGTATTTAAGTAAGCTGGAAATGTAATTACGAACTTAACAAAACTTAACACTAAGAAACCACTAGACTTTAACTAGCACAAAAGATGTGATGAGCTTGCATCGACCATGTAGGTATAGGCCTTGGGTATTTCAGTTCAAGTGAGTCCCCTCATCACTTTCGTTACCACATTTCATGCCATTTTGCTGCTGCTGTCGTTAAAAAATATAATCGAAAAAGAAAATTAACTGTGTTTGAATTTTTTTTAACAACAACTAACACTGAGTGTAAGTAAAATCGAGGGGGCGAACTGGTAGGGACTTGGCGCGAAACGACTTTCACTTTGGGGCGAACTGGCAAGGGGGCGAAACGACCGGGGCGAAATGGTTGGGGGCGAACTGGCAAGGGGGTGAAATGACCGGGTACCTTTCACAGTGGTTCCACTTGAACTTCTGTACAGAACCTGGAAATGACCTTATGTGTAGATCTGTGTTTGTTCACATTAAGGCCCTACAGTACATCAAACGTATGATCAATGACTGCGAATTTGATACTTGGTTTTCGTTCATTGGGAAATTTGGGTGAATTAAAAAGAAGTCAGTGAAATGATCACTAGATCTCGACGTACGGGTTTTCACTATGCGTGGTCAATTGAGCCATGCATGCATTACACTGTTATATGGAATAAGGTCAATGTTTAAACGCTAACATGGCACATGCTGCAGGTGAAGTGCAAGCCCGCACAAAATCTATTTCATGGTTTGTGATACTGTGTGAGGCAAGTGCAATGTGAGAAAATGTCGCAAAATTGTGTATTTTTTCATAACATATCTTCTCATCGAATTTAAAATGCCTCCAAAGGAATGGTCAAATTTTAGGTGACAGAAGAGATGAATTTGAGTGCCAAGTGTATTATTGTAACCGATTTTTTGGTTACAAGTTTTGGCTGTCACGTAATCAACACACGACCCCAAACGATCGTTTGCGTGAAATCCGCAGGCCTGTTAACAGTAGACAGGTAGTACTACTGTACTTCCATTACAACAAATTTGATTAAGATTTTATTACATTTATTCGTAATTATGCCACATTTTTGCATCTGTCACAGAAAAAATGTACGTCTGGACATCAAAACAAAGTTTTGGTAAATATGGTGGGCCGGAAGCTTAACTAAATCTTCAAATGACTTTTGCTGATACTGTAGGCCTTTGTATGTAGACTGAAGCCTTTTGTATGTATATAAATTTCAATTTGTATTCTGTTTCAAAATATACACATCAAATCTTCAAATGACAAATGTTGAAAGAGTAACTTTCTCTGCATACTGAGTATTTGTCACAAAGGGCTTATATTAATACTTCTCTGGTAGAGAGAACAGGAACTGCAACCCTAAAATAATGTTGCTTGGTAAGGTACATGTTCCACAAAGGCACAAAACCTAGGCCTAAGTACAATCTAGCCACGAACAATAACCATTCAGAGAGATATAAACTGTCCAAGATGTTTCTCCAAATTTAAGGGTATCACCTTTTGGCCCAAAGAAAAAAATCTTACATGCCAAATAAGTTTATAACTTAGGCTATATGTACCTACAATTTTCTTTGAGATTTAGGCCCTAGGCCTAGTTAAAACAATGATGAAATCTGGGCTCAAATGGAGAATCCGTGACCGGAAGTGACGGTACGTGGTACGCATAGGGATAGGGTTATATACGTAGTAGGCATACGGATAGCATACGCATAGGGATAGGGTTAGGGTTATACGTAGTAGGGATACGGATAGGATACGCATACGGATAGGGTTATACACGTGCTACGCATAGAGATAAGGTTAGGGTTATACGGTTAGGGATATATGTATACGTAGGGATAAAATACGTATAGACATGTATATTATACTATACAACTGAACTGTTTATAATTATATTGTACTTATAATATTTAAAACCGTTTGCCGGCAGCTCGGCTCGCAGCGCTATCGGTTAGGGCATGGAATCGCTATACTGAGATCTATACCACGTTCGTATTCTTCAAGTGTTCCGCGTTCGAATCTCGCTGCCACCTTTCTTTCTCCAGCTTCTTTTCTCACTTCTTGTAGCGCCAGGTTATGAACTTTACTTGTCACTGATCTTTTGTAACATTTACGCAACTTCCGGTCACGGATTCTCCATTCGCACCGAAATCTGTAACATGTTATGTTATGTTACATGAACTTGTGAGATCAGACACCATAATCAAGTTTTCATTGTATAACTGTTACTGTATATCCCAGTGAAAGCAAGTGTAGAGTCTAATACTAATGGGCTAGAAATAAGTGCTAGTGGGACAAGGTCTGTGACGTATTTGAAGTGTGTTTGGCCTATGGCCATATAGGCCTAATGGAATGTAGCCTACAGCCCTTTTCAAGAGCTTGCAATTGCCCAGCTACATATACTGCCAAGTACCATCTGTCCTGCAGATGCTAAGGCTTAGTAGGGCCTACAGTCCCGACTGGAAAACATGTATGTTACGCCGAAGATCTTCGGCGTGCAGTAAAGACCTTATACGCCAATTTCATGGCGTGATTTTCTTGTCTTTTACATACACACTGTACTTAAAACACAGTACAACAATTTGGCGTGGCGTAAAAGTTGAGAAAACGGTGACTGGCGTAAAATTTCGGTGTAGGAAATACGAACTTTCCAGACTGGCCTACAGTACTTAGAAGTTAGAATGGCCATGTGGGTCTATTGCTAAGTGGTTGTACCAGCTGGGCCTAGCCTATAGGCCTAGTATACAGGCTTTATGGAAGTTATGCTTAGGTTAGTTTAAATTAATTCTAGGGGCCTACAGTACTTTAGAATCAGCCTAGGCTAGGCTAGGCTAGATCTAGGCTAGGCCTAAGTATTATTGGCCTAGAAGCCTAACATTGGCTACTGCGAAGTTTAGTTAAGATATTCAACATAATTTGAATATCTCAACAACAAAACTTGACTTGAAGCTGTAGCTTTACCGAGATGTGCCCACTCGATCTCACCATGAAACTGCACGTTGAATCGCTTGTTTATCGGCGCGGCAGGTCCATACTGGAAAGTTCGTTTTTTCGCCGCCGAAGATTAACGCCGAAGGAAAGGCAAGATAAAAATTACGCCAGCCTCTGCTGTAGGCTAGGTGCGCCAAATAGAAATCAGGATGACAAAATACGCCAGAAATTTGGCGTGACCGCTTGAGTGCCACGCCGAAGATCTTCGGCGTAACCTACATGTTTTCCAGACGGGCGGCAGGTCAAATCAATAGACAGCAAGCACGACATACGTACATACCATACAATGTCACCCAGCACAATGGTCATCTGTATGTTACCCATGCATACCATATTCTGCACGCTCATGCCACATTTTGCATACAGCAATGTTCACTACTGATTGCGGATCAGACTGCTCGAGTGAGTGTCTCGCAATCTCGTCCCACGGCAATATTGCGTAATCGATCTCGTGAACTACATCCAATCATAGCGAGCCTGCATATAGCAAGATCATTCAGCAGATACGGTATAGTTCCTGCTCTATTAGGAATATATGGAAAGTCTCTGGCTTTACAAGCTTTCACAATTAACTTGGTTTACTTCCACCAAGTATTGGCCCCATGGGTTTACCAACATAGTAGGGCAAAAGACAGGGCCCCGCATGGTAAGATGCCTGTAGTCCTAGTCGTAGGCCAGCCTGCTTCTTTTTGTGTGGAGTGTTTTCATTTTGCGGGAAGATCAAAACGAAGTACAGTACGTCTCCTCAACAAAAACTGAGTTGGCCATGACTCAACTGAGGAAGTTACAGTCGGAGAATTTTGTTATTATTGCAAGTTGATTTATTGAGGGTAACTAATTTAGTTGAGCTAATCTTACATGAGGCCCTCTTTACTTACAAAATATAACACACAAAACGATCATGTGGCAAAGGTGGACATGTGAGAACAATACAATTCAATCAATACCAGGCCCCATTGGCAATGAAACACTACAAAATGATGGATCCTCGCCTGAAAACGGTAAGACACGAAAAAAGGCTGGGATTTGAAAGCCTGATCGGACTTACCAATTGGAAGTCAGGCTAAAAACTTGAGAAAAACAAGGACATCTAGACTTAAAGAAAATGAAATTTAGCTTATAAAGGTAAGGTTGTAGGAAACGTATGATCATTAAAAAAACGAATGAAGGGAGTCAACGGTAGCTTAAAAGTAAGAAACTGAAAAGGATTAGGATCTAAGAGAAAACTCTGCCTTAAGAAAAAAAAACAACCCTTATCATTACCATCAAAATTGTTACAGACTAGGCCTATATAAGACATCTAAACATAAAAAATGAACTTAGCTTATAAAGGTTAAGATAGCAAAATGGCATGATCAAGATTAAAATCTGAGTAAGGGACATTAAAAGCTGCTTACTAAACGTTTAAATCTAAGTGAACTTAATTGCTTCAAAGGAAAATACGTCCCAATCCTTTGTTACTAATTCTTCTCTATGTTATTCAGTGGATCCTCTAGGAATAAACAAGATTCTTGAGGAAGTATCTAGGGAATAGTCCTGGATTTCGGCTGAGGCTGAGTAAACAAATCATTGATATACGTGGGTGCTAGAAGTATAAAGCTTAAGTATAAGTCATCACTACCAATCTTGTTTGTTTAACAAGCTCATTGAAAGTTTTCCAACCTAGTTCTTGAAACAATGCAGGGACTGCGGAGACGGGGGTGAGAGCTACGGGGGCTTTCGCCCCCGCACTTTTTCGGCCGTGGCATTTTGGGCCGTCTTAAACTGGAATGATAGGCTTCTATATTCGCTTCGGTAATTAGTCACCCCCCACCCCCACTTCAAAATTGTCTCCGCGGTCCCTGCAATATGGCTGCGTTTTGATCTTGGGACAAGGGTGGATTTAGGGGGACATCCCCCCTTTCCCAGAGAAAAAAATTAACCAAAGCTTAGATAACATATTAAGCACCTTTATTTCGGTTTCTTAATGGTATAATATTGCTTATTCGTTGCCCCAAATCCAGTGGTGTCACCAGACTTTTCATTCTGGGGGGGGGGGGGCACAAGGAGGGCACAACAGTTCGATGAGGGGGCACAAATAGATAGTGGCGTATGCAGTATGTTGTGTGAACACAGGCCTGGTGGAGGGGTTTAAGGGGAGGGGGTGTCCCCCTCCCCTTTGAAAATTTTTCAAAAATTAGGTGTCCTTAGATGCAATCTTGTGCCACATACACTACCTTTTTGAAGTAAAATTTGTGTCAAAAAGTAACGAATTTTTAGGAACTAAAAAAAAAATTATGCATGGATTGAGAAATTCTCATGAAAGTGAAAAAAACGTGCATGTGTAATTGCCGAATCAACGATCAAATATTCGTTCCATTGTGGACTTTTCAATTAACGTGAAATTTTCATGATCCACATACTGAGTGATTGGAGTCTTCACGGGATTAAAGGGATCATAGAATTTTGTATCATATATTTCCCTTTTAAAATTTATCGGAATTATTTTTTGCGAGGAAGAAAATGCAGAAAAGTCTCATTGAAATTGCTGGCACTGAGCCTGCATTACAATTCGCAATGGCAAGTTCCATGGCACGTACGAAACAACACCATTCACTGTCTTGGTCAATGAGTTCGCAAGGCAGACATTTCCGCTACACTTTATCAAGACGTATATTCACACCTGTTGAGGCGGCAAGGATTATGCATAGATTACCAAGACCGATGCTCAGCCTCCGACACAGAGAACACCATGTGTTTTATGAGATGGGCGATTTTTTTATTCGAAATAATACAAATTGCTGCCTTTTCTTGTTCTAAGAAGAATCAAATCATATGAAACATGGTAGTTAAATATTCTGACTACAGAACTTACAGGAGATCTATATTTTTTTCAAAATCTCAAATCTCAGTCGGGGGGCACACGGGGGGCACAAGGTTTTCCAGGGGGGCACGTGCCCTGCCCCCCCCCCCCCTTGGCGACGCCACTGCCCAAATCGAGTTTTTCCATCCAGTAGTTTGCGCTGACTACAGGCATTTTGCATTTTGACATATTTGACTGCAAATAATAATAGCGCCATCGGACTGCAAATAATAATAGCGCCATCGGTACATGAACTATTTTAATGCGATGTATAGAACTTGGAGCAGTTGTTCCCAACCTTTTTCAGCTAAACGCCCCCTTTCACAAAATGAGGATGGGCAAACGCCCCCCCCCCCTGTCCAGAGCTAATTATTGCTATGGATGAAACGACGATAATAAAACAAAACATGCTGAAATAAATGGGTAGACCGACCTACCGTGACATACATCGTTTTTACGTGTGGGTTCGACCCAGGGTAGCAAAAAAGCAATGCGGGACTTAAGAGACCGACACCCTTTTGAGATGGCGACTCTTTAACCCACGATTTACAAAAGCTGGAAGGCTTGATATCGCTGTCAAGAGAGGAGAAACGTCTTTGGTATTTAACTGACTTTGCTAGGGCCCCATCGAGTTGTGGACTGTTCCCCAAAATGAGACCAAAGGTCACCACCCCAGTGGGCGACTCCCCCCCCCCCGGAAGCTGTGAAGTATTTACGATATTGTTGACTCGAGAATGACGTACTGTCAGTCAAATTTTGGCTATCTTCCGATTGCCTAATAACCTTAAATACAAACTAAAAAGATTGCAAAATCAGCCTTAGCCTAGTTTGTATTTCTATAATAAATAACGGGAGTTCCCGTTTGATGCTGAAAAGGGCTTGTCCTGTCACGAGAGGAAGAAGGATGGTAAGGGTGGCATAGGGAATTGAACGACTTGTGTCAATCAAGCTGTCCAACAGGTAGAAACAATGAGAAAGCAGAAATTGGCGCACCGAAAAATTGCATTTTTGAAAACATTTTAAAGTTTTATTTCATAGTACATTGCCAAAGTTATCTGTTTTGTTACAGTTCCTACAGTTGTCACTTCTGTCAATATGTCATGTTTATGGACTGCAAGGAAGAAAACTACATTCAAGGTTAAATTTGCGGGACGATTTTTAGCTATGACCCCTTCGGTCACCGCTTTCACTGTCACTGATGGGAATATGAGGGTCCTTGCAGGAAAAATTGAAATTAAACGCTGTTACAGTAGATGCGATTTTGTGGCATCTGGGAAGGGAATATGACCTACTCAACTTGTTGACTTCATTCATCTCCTTTGGGTGCAAATCAATTTGAGAGTTCAGCTAGAGAAAACTTTTTGGAATCTTGTAAAGCCTCGGTTTAAATTGAGTATCCTGTTTTTTCAAAACGCCCCCTGCCGTCCCTTAGCGCTCATCGCCCCCCTGAATTGTGCAAACGCCTCCGGGACGACAACGCCCCCGGTTGGGAACCACTGACTTAGATATAGTAAATAATTATCTTACACACCGAAACTTTGAATATTATATATAGTACTGGGAAAGAATGTTCTCTAATCTCCTTGCATTCTCCTGGCTTGTTGGCTGGAGCGTAGCCTGGGCGTAGCTATTAGGAGTCAGGGGCAGTAGCCCAGCTGGCCCGATCTGTTAAAAAGGGACGTATTCTGCGGTTATTAGTGGCTTCGTGATTCTCAGAAATTAGTCACAATATTCTTCCACTAAAGGCCCCTTAAAAGCCGAAATGCCAGAGTTTCCGGGGGCTTCGCCCCCTGGCCCCCACCGGGGCTTTGCCTCTGGACCCCACCAGGGGCCCTTAAGCGGGCCCTTGGAGCCCACCACCACTTGCGGATCTAAGAGTGGCAACAGGGAGCCATGGCCCACCCAAAGGTGGGCCAAAAATTGTTTCCAAAATTTCGCTGAATAATTAAGGAATAAACTGCAATATGGAGACTTTTACCAGCAAATAAATCGTTGAGACGTAACCCGAGCCTGAGACAGACCCCGTCCCCACCACTGCAATTGCTGCGTTGAATACGTGTCACCCGGTTAGCTATCCAACTATTCAAAGTTATTGCAACCCTCCCTATGTCAAATGCTGAACCAGAAAGATATGTTTCTCGAAAGTTGAACGGACGATGACTTTTCACTTCGTTCAACCATGACTGAGGACATACTAGAGGCTCTAATCTTTCTTCAATCACATGAGACCGCCTGCCAGACCCAGACAGTGTCATTGAACACTTTGCCACTAGTGGGGTCAGGAGATGGGAGTTGAGCTTCAGGATTTAGACTGGACATCTGCATAATTGACCGTGATTTATTACTTGGAAATTCCTAACATGTCGTACTATAATTTGTGAAACGGAATCCTTTAACGCAGTGGTTCCCAACCTTTTTCAGTCCATCGCCCCCTTTCACCGAACAGGCTTGACAAACGCCCGGTCTATAACATAGCATTGCTATGCATGAAACAATGGAAACAAAAACACATGTTGAAGAGTGAAGAACCACCCGGGCCTCTGATGGGGCCCCGGGACAACGTTTCAGTGGGGGACCAAGGGCAAAACCTCCAGAAGCTCTCGGGTAGGCGTATTTAAGAAATTGTTAAATCAAGAATAAAGCATTTTCACTATCTTCCTACTACCTAATAAGCTTGACTGCACACGTACTAAAGAAATTACAAAAATCCACCTTTATATATTTCAATAGTTACTAATGGACGGCCAGGCTCTTTAATGCTGCAAGGGATTGCCTTGTGAGTGGGAGGGAGAAGCATGGTATTTGGTCGCATGATGCATTGAAAGACTTCTGCAACCGTGCAACAGGGCAGAAATCCCAAAGGGAGCAGTTCATGACAGCGTCCCTTGCCGTACGTATGGTAGTTAGCACCCAGGCGAATCCTTTCTTTGGCTTTGTCACCAACTGCCGCCCCGAGGGAGGGGTGCAAGAAGAGGGGTCTAACGGGAAGAAACGACACCTTGTAAGTCAGATCTCTTTATAGGTGCAAACTGGTGATGTCTTTGGCAAAGCTTTGAACTGATTATGTGTTTAAAAATTTGCATTCTCTAGTGTCTTTTTTTTATTTTTGTTTTTGTTCGAGGCTAGGGGTGCTGTTTAAATGTCGGGGAAGCCCAATTACTCTCTCAGAGTTGAAAATTTGTTGTGTATGTAAAATGTCTAAGATGCAAAATGGTGCTATGTTTAGGGCCACCGTCGGTTGGTGTTTAGCATTTGTCAAAAATGCCTCCCAGATTGGCGTACATAAAGTCTTCTGGACTTTCAAAGTGGCGTCTAAACACTTTTCGAGTCTTCATTCTTTAAAAACGGAGCTAGACTTCGAACAAGCAGGTTTAACTTGAAATATTTATTTAGTAAAATCCTTCGTAAGAAAACACATGACTAAAAGGTACTCAAACAAGCTCATTAATTTCAGTGCATGAAATTAAAAGTTATCATAAGGCTTTATTTTACATTGGCATGCTGTGCCGGACACCGTGGCCAAGTGAGAAGCAATACTAAAATTCTTCAACGAATATAGGCTTCATCTGTGTTTTGTGCTTCATGCATGAGGAAGGAGGTTCATTCGTTCGTGCAATTTACCTGCTTAGGAACCCGTCTGCGGCGGGGATCGGGGGACCTCCCCGCTAAAGGTTTGGAAAAAGGAAACCTGTATATGCGTTTTCCCAGGTTCTGCACCGGCCTGGGGGAGGGGTAAAGGGGAGGGGTTTCCCCTCCCCTTTGAGAAATTGTTGAATATTTAAGTACCCTTAGATGCAATCTGGTGCAAAATTTAGCATCATTTGAAGTCATTTTTTTGTTCCATTACAAAAATTGCTCTGCAAAGAATGGCAGTGTTGTAACGAGTCATGACTCGAGTCACTAATTTTCAAAAGGGAAATGAACTCGAAAAATTGTATCATAATTTTCCTCATTGAAATAATACAGTGACTCGAGTCACATTGAAAGCAGTAAAATGACTCGACTCGACGGCAAAATTGAGTGACTCGTTACAGCACTGAAGAATGGGTGGGGGGTGTACGCACCCTGGATCCGGCCCTAAACTGTCATAAGAAAACTTATGCTAAGATAACCAAAGGTTGTCAGTACATTGGTGTAGTTGTATAGTCAGGCCTATCTCGAGGGGTAGGCACTAGCCTATATGCAGATTTTTCGGGGGTGTTGGTGTAACTCAGTCATAAGAACTGTAAAACAAATTACCAGAAGTCATTAGCGTAATAACTGATCATGGCCAATACGTTCATCACAGATCCTGCACAGCTTTGTATTATAACAAGTGGTAATTCTATTTATTACCCAAGTACAGTGCATCCACTTGTCAATGGACACCAGCTTGTGTTGTAATGGCGGATCTCTATTGTCAGTAATCATTTCATTTATCTCACACCAAGTGCAGATTATTCTTAGCTATCTTTTCATTATCATCGCTAATCCTATTCATTGATCACATCGCCATATCTATGGACATCAGTTTGAGATGGTCGTCAACTGTGTAGCTGTTCTTCTATTTGGTTTTGTTTATTTGGAATTTCTTTGTTTCTTTTCTTTTCTTTTCTTTCTTCTTTATGGCTTCTCCTTTGGGCACTTCTTGCAATGGATTTGCTTCTTATGTTAATGGTTCTTTAGGGGGTAATCCGGTCACAAATGAAAGCATCACCTGTAATCACGAAATAAATTCATTGTTTCCTTTTCATGGTGTTTTCAACGATTTTGATGTCAGTGATGACAGAAATGAGTTTGATTCAAGTGAATATGTTTTGTATAACAGACAGATGATTGATGAGCTAAGTGAAAATACAAATGCTACTTATTGTAATATCAATGAGTTTAAAGAGCTCCAAAAGGGTATTTTAAAGGCAATGGGCAGGTGCCCCAAAATTTTCTTTGAAAAATCAGCAAACTCTTGCAAATCTCCTCTTATTGCATTACAAGCAACTCTGAAGACGTTTTGAACATAACTATTACAAACAATAGGTAAAGCAAGGAGAAATTCTTCTTGAATTTAACAATTCACTAACAAAAAATGTTGTCACATGATCAAAATAGGCCAATCATAAACTAGAGTGACAGGGCATACTCACTCTGATTGGGGTGACTGCACTTTACCTTTAATATCTTTCATATGAATAGTCGTAGCCTCTCTAAAAATTTTGATGCAATTATTGATTATCTTCCTCACTAAACTGTGATTTTGATGTTATAAGGTTCACAGAAACTTGGTTCAGTGACAATTATTTCTCCCCTCATTAAAATCGATGGTTGTAATGTGGTGGAGAGCCGCCATCGGCGAAACGAAAACGGAGGAGGGGTAGCTTTATTTATTCGGGATTGCTTCATGTTTGATCGTCGAGCTGATATTTCTATTTTTAATGAAAACATAGAAAGCGTATTCATTGAATTACGCACTCAAACAACTTGTCATAAAACTATTCCAGGGGTGGTGCACTGCCCTCCAAGTGGTAAATTATCATTGCTCAATGGTTGTTTGTATAATGTCCTTAATAAAATTTCGCCTGAAGTTAAGTATTTTTTTATTATGGGAGATTTCAATGTTGACCAAATCAGAATCAGTTGATTTTCTTCAACTTGATCAAAAGTTACCTTTCTAACAGACAACAATTTACTTCTTTCAATTGCGTTTAAATCTGACCTAAGGAAGGTAAAAGTGGTGTTCCACAGGGTTCTATTCTTGGGCCTCGACCTTCTTCATAATTTATGTAAATGATATTCCCAATGTTTCAAAGAATGCTTCGCTTGTATTGTTTGCTGGCGACGCTAATATATTTTTCAGCGACTCTAGATCTGATCCACAGCGCCTGGGGGAGCTAGTGTGCCTTGAACTTAAGCCAGGTGTGGGGAACCTCCGGCCCGCGAGGCCAATTTATCCGTCACGCGAGGCAATTCATGAAGGTAAAGTCATTTGAAAAATTATTTGAAAGGTAATTGATAACCTTTTAGCCCACTGTGCCCATCGTTTGTCCTGTTTATACCACTTTCCGCATATTTCACGTAAAACTGCTGCGAAACGACCAGTACCGTATAAAACCTTAGTATACTCACAATGTTACGTCCCTCCGTTTCGTTTGACACAAACCAGATGTAGAACCCTTGTACTTCTGGTGGCATAGGAAGTTTTGCATGGAAGGCTTCATAGCAATGAACATGCACAGTGCGATACCACATGTATACAGTGGAGTCACCAGACTTTTCATTCTGGGGGGCACAAGGGGGCACAACAGTTCGATGAGGGGGCACAACTAGATAGCGGCGTATGCAGTATGTTATGTGAACGCCTGCCTGGCGGAGGGATCTAAGGGGAGGGGGTGTCCCCCTCCCCTTTGAAAATTTTTCAAAAATTAGGTGTCCTTAGATGCAATCTGGTGCCACATACGCTACCTTTTTGAAATAAAATTTCTGTCAAAAAATAACGAATTTTTAGGAACTAAAAAAAAAATTATGCATGGATTGAGAAATTTTCATGAAAGTGAAAAAAACGTGCATGTGTATTGCCGAATCAACGATCAAATATTCGTTCCATTGTGGACTTTTCAATTAACGTCAAATTCTCATGATCCACAAACTGAGTGATTGGAGTCTTACGGGATTAAAGTGATCATAGAATTTTGTATCATATATTTCCCTTTTAAAATTTTTTGGAATAATTTTTTGCGAAGAAGAAAATACGGAAAAGTCTCCTTGAAATTGCTGGCACTGAGCTTGCATTACAATTCGCAACGCAAGTGGCAGGCAAATTCCATGGTACTGTACGTACCAAACAACACCATTCACTGTTTTGGTTAATGAGTCCGCGAGGCAGACATTTCCGCTACACTTTATCAAGGCGTATACTCACACCTATTGAGGCGGCGAGGATTATGGATAGGTTACCAAGACTGATGCTCAGCCTCCGACACAGAGAACACTGTCTGCTTTATGAGATGGGGCCATTTTGTTATTCGAAAAAATACAAATTGCTGCCTTTTCTTGTCCTAAGAAGAATCAAATCATATGAAACATGGCAGTCAAATATTCTAACTACAGAACTTACAGAAGATCTATACATTTTGTTTCAAAATCTCAGATCTCAGTTGGGGGGGCACACGGGGGGCACAAGGTTTTCCAGGGGGCCGTGCCCCTGCGCCCCCCCCCTTGGCGACGCCACTGCATGTATATAGGCCTATTTATCACACTGAGTACGAAACTCGGTGGTCACTTTACTTATTCCGGTAGATTGGGGGAGAACTGTCCATCCGAAGAGTAAATCAAACGTT
This sequence comes from Holothuria leucospilota, assembly GCA_029531755.1. Classification (NCBI taxonomy): domain Eukaryota; kingdom Metazoa; phylum Echinodermata; class Holothuroidea; order Aspidochirotida; family Holothuriidae; genus Holothuria; species Holothuria leucospilota. The sequence goes on from CM055976.1 coordinate 51,121,028, forward strand.
AAAAAGTGGAATCAAATTGTATCCAAATGAGCTTTTTTCCGGCGCAGCTCGAGCTCACGTTTCGTATGTGCTCATTCATTATTACTTCATACAAAAATAAAACGTCAAATGGTAGTATTGTGATATTTCTGGTCTGTGAGGGCCTTTCGGATTCAATGTCATTTAAAGATAGTGAATGAACATTCTATTGCCTTCATATTTTACAAACTCAGAACCCCTTGGGGCTTGCTTCGCCCCACCAGGGCCTGTTCAAGGCCCCTTGGCCTGCTCCTCATGGTTAAACCTGGTTGCGCCCTCACTATTTGTGGCCTGCGAGCGGATTATGACTATCAAAACTCCCCATCGAGGAAGAAAGGTTGCCCACCCCTGACTTATTTTGATTGGTTCACTGTGAATAAACTTTCCCTAAATGTGGCAAAAACGAACTTCATTGTTTTTAATAATAACACCCTTAACAGGACTCAATCATAAGTTTAAAATTTCTATTGATGGCAATTGCTTACAACGTGAGGAAAATGTTAAATTTCTGGGGATTCATATTGATTTTAAGCTTTCATGGAATGAGCATGTATGTAATATTTCGTTCCATGCAGATCGCTTAAGTTGTCGGTATACCAGTAAAGTCACTGAACCTTCTGAAACTTACGGATATTTTTAACACGAACTTTGCCACATTCACTTACCGATCCTTACACGACCAGCTACCCAGTCTATTTTCAAACTATTTTTCATGCAACTTTTCAGTTCATGATCACAACACTCGACAATCTACATCCCTACATCTGGACTCTATTCAAAGTTCTTTACAACACAACTTTCTTCGTAATCGAGCCATTCGGCTCTGCAGTGGAATTTCCTCCCGTCTTCTGTCAGCATTAAACAAAGCACCAAATCCTTCAGGAAAAGCATTTGACGTAATTATATTCACGACTTATAGAGTTAATCTTATTGGTACTTCGCTAGGTTCATTCCGTAGCCTTTTGGTTTTCACGTTTTGCTTCCCTTAATTGTCTTGAGCGTCGTCGTCCCCGTCGACGTTGCTGGGGTGGGGTGGATGGGGATCGGGTTTCCATTGGGGTAGTTCCTTCTCTTCTTTTAACCTTTTTTCTGTGCTTTTTTTTTTTGATAACTTGTTTTTATTTTTTGCTACTGTCGAAGCAGTTTGTTTGTTTGCTCGTTTGTTGTTTTGTTTCTCTCTCTTTGTTTATAGGGAGCAGGTTCTCAAGCCCCCTGAGATTTTTTGTGTACTTCCTTTTCGCTTATGTATGTAGTACATATAAATTCCTATGTAAAAGTTATATTCTTTATTTGCATGTATATTATGTATATATGTAAAGCGAAAAAAAAAACTAAACGAAACGAAAACGAATCTGCAAATTTAAAATCAAGTGTATAAGTGAATTGTTGTCGTTGAGGAATACGTACTTTACTTATACCCTTACCCCACGACAAAATTACAATTAGGCATTCTTAGGCTAGACGAAGGTATGCCCTCTTTTCCCACCGGCGAGTGCCAAAGTTCCTAGAAATTAGCATTTTAGTCTTGAGAAAACCAACGTTTTGTGGAACAAGGCAACGTATATTTAGGAATAATAAAAATACAACCCTTTTTCATCATAAGCCGGCCAGCACTGTGTATTGGCCACTTATACACAGCCTATTCAGTAGAGGGTACGGTAATGTAGTGGTCATTTAATGCGTTTAAATGTGTGGTCTGCAGAACCGCAAAGCCCATCTTTAACCTGAAATACATTTCAAAGATTCTGTTAACATGATGAGCAAAAATGCAAAAAGAGAACGAACTCAAATAATGGATTACTTGTTTGGCATTGCATCCTTCAAGAGAAAAGGCTAGGCTTGGCTATTGAGGATAAAATTTGCAAATTTGACAAAAGTGCGAACGCTAAGTATGTTTGGGTTGCTAAGTATAGTGGAAAGACATACCGTAATACTATTTACTACTGCATCAGACCAAACAATAGAAGAAAAGCCAAGAAATTCTACAGCGCCCAAAGTGCGCCAAAAAATTTGCTTTCGTACTGCAGGATTTGAGCTGACTTGGAGCAACGAAAGGTAAACTGTCGGGACGACTGATCTCGGCTGGGATTAACGTTACACTTTATCTTTCTCACTAAGGCTTTTGAACAAATTGGAAAAATTCGCCCATGGGGCCACCTCGGCTCGTCCCTTATCTCACCGGTGGCCACCTCTCACTGCTGTAAAAATAGCAATGTCATCGATAAAGGAACTTACAAGCCAGATAAAAAGGTCACTAGGTTCGTTTTTTTTTAAATCGAACCTCCCTTTGATATTGAACCCGCATTTCGTGAACTAGGGGTGGTTCGTCAATATTCTACCATCGATCGTGCAATGCATAAACTGAGGTTTTTGCACATTAAACCAATCCCATATGAATACTGGGATGACATAATAGGCATGATTACGTCATTATCTCAACACCCTTTTTTCTTGCGCTTGTCACGGTGCGCAATATCTTTGATTCATTTCCTTTGATGTTCAAAAGAATGTTACGCTATATGAACCTTTGTTTTCTCTAATAGTGGCTGAGCTGGTTCTGTCTGATGAAAATTCCGACAGATGACCGCTATATGGTATTTTATACATTAATGTTAGAAGGAACTTGCTGCAAAGGTCAAATGGTCAAATTCAGTGGACGCGCTAATTGTTGTGGAGGGCAAATGTGCCAAACACCACTACCAAGCTCATTGCTTTAGTACATGATGCAGCATGCAAGTGTGTCTGTTTGCCCTCTAGCACTTTTATTTTTAGACTTCCTCTAACCAGGGTAACTCGTTCAGTCCCATGGGACTGTTCTTCCACGGGGCCCGTGGTACAAAGTAAGCGCAATAAGTACGACGTGGCAAACATGTAAAATTGATATAGGAACAAATTACCGTCACCGGAAGAAAGACGGAATGGAACATTACCATAAAACATTCGCATGAAACAGCTAGGGACACGACTTAAGCCGGTAAAATATAGAATATACCACAAAAAATACGAAAAGTAAAAGATGAAAAGTAGTAAGACAAGCAAATGAAAGTGATTAAAAGAAAATAACAAAATAAACACTTGCAATGGTTGCGGTGGTTGATTTTGCGAGCATGAAAACCCCATAAGTGGGTGATTAACAGCGCCATTGTGGCAGCCCTTATATTATGAACACTGATTTTAGTTAAATGTCCTTCCCACCATTTTTGGTGCCCCACGAATGATGGACCATGTTGAACTATAGTGAAAACTTTGTGTTTCAGAGCGCAGCTTCCAGCAATCTACGACGTTTGCCTGCCAAATTTTCTTTGAAACACTCAGTGACTCGTGATAGATGAGAAACTGGTGACAAAGTGAGCATTTTAGAGTACAATTGTCTGTAATTTATGACCCCTGTAAAATGCTAAGTCTGTCTCACACTGGTGACTGATGTATCGTAGAAAAAACTTGCAATGACACGCTTTTGCTTTAGAATAAGGTAGTCTATTCTGAATTGTAAAGCGTTTCCATTTTTTAGCCTCAGCTCAAACCATAATGGAGGGCAGAGGTCAGGTCGGGCACAGGTGGTCAAGGAGTCAGAGTCACTCATGATGCGTGGATAAAGTGTGTAATACCATTCGGAGGACAGTCTCCCCGACTCTTTAGCTATACTTGCTTTTCAGGGGTCCTTTTCAATAACCAACAATTTGTATAGCTTTCTTTCTTTTCTCCCACATTTTGGCCTTACTATATGCATGAGCTACGTGGAGCTACGACGAACGTTATAGTTCCATGCTTTACGTAACTCTCAATCGATAAGTTGTTTTTTGTACCTGTCTCACGGTACGGTACACTAGCTGACTAGTTGGGATGTGAAGATTTCATCGTAGTAGACGGGACGGTAGATACGATACTATGCACGCCATACACTACATGGGCCAGCTCTTCTTTTTATGAGTACAGATTCATCACATCAAAACTACCAAAATTTTTGCGAATGCTTCGAAAACTGTCAAAATTTTCACACACTTATAATGTACGGTATGCTTTTGATCAGTACCGTCTTTAAACGTATATATTAGCATCATTCAACGGAACGGGTTGTCAAAATTATGTGGACCGTTTGTGCGTGATTGAGTAGTAACACAGCGTTTTGTGCTTTTGATAGACATATTTCAAGAAAATCGAAAGATTAGAGGATAAATTCAGCATTGGCCTTTTGGTAGACATGTTTTGTTTGGATATTAAAAGAGTCTCTCTGCAGAGTCTGGATTCAACTTTTGTAATGAAAAATAGTATTTTGTATTTGCGCTTCCGCGCATGTAAAGGCAATACTATACAAGGAATAATTCTGTGGAAAAGTTTTCTTAAAACTAGAAGTGCATCTTCAACCCCCGTAGACGCTGGGCATCAAGAGGGTAAGATGTACCAATCAAATATAAAGAGAACGTTAACGTGCATAACGCTCATCTATTGCAACATACATGCCTGGTGATTACTGGGGATATTTAGACATGCATAGCAGTGGCGTAGCCAGGGGGGACGGGGGGGGGGAGGCGAGTTGCCCCCTCTTGAAAAATCTTGGGGGAAATTTTGAAAGTGAATATATGGTGAAATTTGCGCATTATCTGGCAAAATTTTAAATTTCTCAACCAGTACAATTTATTTTTTTTAAAAGTTTATGCCACACTGGCACAACCAGTCCTCATTAAGGTTTTCAGAGATATGATGGAATGATGACACCATGCTTATAGTTGTACTAGTTATGTTTTGCTATCTGTTTTATACAGCATGGGATTTCTGGACCTCTGATAAGGGACTCTGTCCTTTTACTGTATACTTCCGATGTTTCTTGATAATTAAAGCAGCAGCATTGTGGTATATGCAGTTTGTTAGAATGGGTCAGTGGTCAAGTGCTATACTCTGATACTAGGACAGGTCCTCGTAAAATTTTGACTGATTGTGGTGAATGTGGTGAACTGATGAAGGGAAAGGTGTACCAGGGTTCACTTAATTACTGTACTTCACCCATTGTGATTCTGATCTACCAGTAGGAGTCAAGAAAAATTCACCAAGACCTGAAGACAAGCAAGATAAAAAGCTTCCTAAAAGATAGGAATTCTTGGTGATGTATTCAGTTTACATTTAGCACCAAATGTGGCACCATTTTGCATCTAGCCCACCTTATATGAGCAAAAATTTTCCAAAGGGGGAGGGGGATACCCCCTCCCCTTAGACCCCTCCCCCAGGACGGCGATCAGTCACATCAGCCAAGGTCAGAGGGAAGCACCCGGACAAAATTTGGACCTGCGGAGAACACTGATTGTTAGGAAGCAGATCACTAATTGGGGGAAATCTTGGTGCTCTTGCCCCCCCCCCCCGACAAAAAACCTGGCTACGCCACTGATGCATAGGCAAACATTATATCAACTCCTTATTCAGGGTGTTCAAATTAACGCACTTCATTGAGGTAATCACCAAGTAAACATCGCAGTTGTCCCAGCGCTCTAAAACAATCTAATCCATAGGGCACGAACCGGAATCCTTTCAAAATCAAGTTGACTAAATTTGATTCAACATTTACTTGATTTGGTTAAAATGAAAACCTCGGAACATTTTCAGCCTAATCTAGTGAACAGGTACAATAATAATAATAATAATATGAATAATGAACATATTTCTGTTTGTAACCCTATTGATAAGATTGTTACAGGGTTTAGAGGGACGTTTCAGATGAATGTTTCTTCAGGAAAATAGTGTCATGCTTAATTTCAACTATTGCGTGGATATTGTGGTTTTCGTATCCGTGTTTCCAGTCCCTTTTATTCATACATCAGACTGAATGACAACAAATCCACAGTAGGATCGCCAAGGGAGGTTTAAATATTTTCCATCTCTATACCCCCAAAACCAAATGGATCTGGGTAACTTTGATAGTGTATTTTCAACGCACTTCGCGCGCCAGTTGTTGCCTAACGGCAATATTCATGGAGGGGGGGGGGGGGGGCGTAATTACTTGTTAGTAAAGGGATTAATGTTTCAAAGGCCATCCTTAGGGTCCACAAAACCTTTTTTAAGATCCATAAAGCCCACTTTTCATTAATTCACTCTATTCAACACACTTTGTTCTCCATATAGCCTAGTAGGGACAAGCTTTTAGCCTGGTATTTTATCAAAACAAGTAGAACTACTTTTCGCTTGTATATGTTGCACCACTGAACTTCATTCGATTGTTGACAACTCTCTTAACACGAGCTTGTGGATCTTCACCCAGACTGGACATGGCCTAGTGGATCACACCATGGGCGTATACTACTTCGGACTTTGTAATATGCACAATGTTGTATTTATATACATAAAGTTTCTTCGACAGACCAACTTTCTGCGCTGTTCGCGCGCAAGTGTAGCTTTCTCGCGTCATTGTCAGGAACCATTTTTGCTATTTCTTTTTTCTCTCTGTCAACCACTGAAATCAGGAGCAGTGAAAGACAGCTTTCTGCTCGTAAATGAAACGGCTTTTGGATATAAAACTGCATGGTAAAAGTTTGGCTGTTACTGACTTTTAACGCACGCTCAATGCTTTTTGCAACGAGGAAAAAAGATGATTTGTGCTTCTTCGGGTCCACTAAAGAACTCATTACGTGATCAGCATAACATTAGCATGTACCGTACGTTTATATTTCCATATACGTTTACGTATACGAATAGGTATCTTTATACGTTTACATATACATATGCGTGTACGTATACGTGTAGGTATTTATACATATACGTCACTCCCAAATGTCCAACACAAATCACCGCCCTTGTATAAAACAGTATATTGCTGAGTGATAATTTTATAATTGAATTCTCGAATAATGCGATTACTGTTTACGGAGTAGGTAATATATATATAAAAAAAAAACGACGGTCAATCATTTTCAAGTAACATGATCGAATAATTTCCTCAGTATATTTCCGGATAAGAAGAGCCTTAAAAAGTGACAAAAGAACATCATGTAATGAAGCAACAATCATTGCAGAATATATTAACAAAGAAGCTGTAACCACTCAAGTTCCAAAAACGTCAAAAGGGTGAGTGTAAATTAACAGTCATCATGTCTTTGTTGTATTTTAAAATTGTTCAAATATCTTCACTTCCGCTGATTTGAAGTCATCCTGCCTGTTGTCAAAGGCACCGAAGGCTACGAAGAAACACGGTACGTAGCCCCGTACTGCTGAGACCAACCTGGAGAGCTGCTGCGCATAACGGAAAACAGGGCGCGGATCCAAGGGAGGGGGGGGCTTTCCAGGGCTTAGCCCCCCTTTTTCGCTACATCAACAATAACAAATACGCGAAAATTAGCATAATGTAAATCTAGGAGAATATATAAGGGTGCTTTCAGCCCCCCTTTTCGAAATGTCTGGATCCGGGCCTGGAAAATGTATGCTAAATATATATTTGTTTTTATCTGCTTATTGAATTGATTTGTAAGGTCACAAATTCATCCGAAGGTTCACAGTGCACTTAAGGCTTTTAGTTACTTTTTGCGTCTTCTTCTCCGTCTTATTGTTACTTTTGTCTTTATCTTTTCTACCTGTCTCTTTCCTTACTATATGGAGCCTCTTTCCGATCGATATATTTTTCCCTTCAGTGACCTCACAAATACTCAACTTGACCATCTTCTATGGGATTGTAACGAACATGAACATCTGAATAGATCATTGAAAATTACCTTAAGAATGCAATTAATGAAAATCACATATCAAAAAATTTTTCTTGTAATTACTACAATGAATCTGAGTTCAATGAAACTTTGAAAGATAAAAATGTTCATTTATCGATTTTCCATCTAAATATTAGAAGTCTCCTTAAAGGCATTTTCCAGTGACTTTTCACAAGGATCCCATGTGAAAGAGAAAAAAATTTCAGTTCATACCCTCTAAACCCCGTAGCAACACTCTTTTCCTAACTCAAGATATCTAATGTTAAAGACTTCTTATTTTTGTCAAAAAATACCTCCAGTTCTCATCAAGGTCTCAGAATGTTATGTAAAGTGGGCACATTGCCTCAGATTTCTTTTGTTTTCCTTTATAATTGAATGTCCTGTTGTCCTTGAAATTTGATACTGTTGGAATGTTTGAATATCTTCCCAGGTAGGTTTAGCATAAATCTACACCATATGTACGGCATAACAAACAAAGTTGCTAAATATTCCCTACAACCGTGTCAATATCATAAAGAAATCCAATGCTTTGTCAAATTAATGTGCCACGATGACATCATAGATTTCCCATAATGCACTTTATGTTGAGAAAAAATTGCATTTCGTTGAAAATCAGTATCTTCCAAACGCTACAAGCTATGGAGATGCGGTTTTCACCTCCTAGAAGAGAAAAATTTTCTGCATTTTTTGAAGTTGTTGATTTTTGTCACTGGCAAATCCCTTCGAGAGTTATCTACAGCTTGTTGTTTATCTCGATAGCATTAAACATGATTTTGACGTCATCCTTTTATCTGAAATAGGACAAAGTAATATACACCACCTGAGATGTATTTTGACTGGTTATGAACTTGAATGAGTATGTTGCTTCCCCATCTAAATGTGGTGCATGACGTTGGCTTTTTCATAGATCTATTTACAATAAGCATTTTGTTAGGAAACAGGTTGTTTCCAGTAACTTAAATTGCTCTCCTTCACAGTGTCATATCGAGGACATTTGGGTAGGATTAAGTACGGTAATGGTAATCAAACTTTTTGTGTCCCTGCGTGCTATAGCCATCCTAGGGGTAATATCAAACACTTCTTAGAATCACGTGATCAAACCTTGAATATCTCTTTTATTCCCCATATGTGTATTGTTGGGGGTGATTTTACTACTGATGTTTTGAAAATTGAATCACAATCTGTGTGTATCGATTATACTAATGTTACGTCATGTAACAACTTTATACCTACAATAACTACCTACCAGGATAAGCGATTACAGTGCTACTCTAATTGACAATATTTTCATCAGGCTACCCAATAAGCTCCTTGACAATATTATGTTTAAAGTTTCTGGCAATTTTTTTACTGACTTGAGTTACCATTTTCCAAGACAATAATTCAATAATTTTAATAATTTCCTAAGTCCATTCGCTTGAATTTTATAATTTGTCACCTATTTATAGCTAAAGTGACGTTGAAACATCATACAACAACCTTACTTCTATTTTACAACGTCTTCACGATGAACACTTTCCTCTAGTTAGAATGTCCAGAGAGAAGTATAATGACAAGCCTTGGATTACGCCAGGAATAAGGAAATCTAGTAAGAACATTCTTTTTCGTAAATACATTAAAAGTCCCGGCCACTGACTCAATAAAACTTAAGCTTATTACTCATCGTCGGATTCTGAATCGTATTATTAGGTCTGCTCAATCTTCTTACTATAGGAATATTTTGACTTCTAGACAAACTTCCTCCAAACAGGCGTGCACAGAGATCAACAAACTTGTCAAAGGAAAGCTGAAGACTCAGTCACATCGTACTACTTCTATTTCTCACAATGGTGTTATACACAGATGATCATGGCATTGCAAATGCCATTTAACGATTACGTTTCTACTATAGGTGATAAGCTTAGCCAACACATCTTTTCTTCTGTAAATCCCTCAAAGTACTTGGACAACCCTGTTCCCCGTTCTGTCTTCCTTTCACCCGTATCAGTTTCTGAAGTTTGTAATCACATAAATTTCCTTAAGCCCGGTAAAGCCCCTAGTGTTGACAGTATCTCTCCCCGCTAAACTTCTTAGCTCTCATGTGTTGGTTGTGGCCTACAGAATTCAAATCAAATTACCAACTGCAAAGGCATCTGAATAATGAGCACAACAAGCATCACGAACACGTGTGGTACGTGTCAGGAGCGTTTCCAGGCGAATTAACCTCATGCGACATCAGCAAACACACGAGGGAGAAAGGGCTTACGTACGGTTCTCTAAATCCAAATTGAAAATCATACAAAAAATTATTATCATAGAGAAATCTTACAAGTCTTTTTTTCAGTCACACCCTCCAGAAGCTTATTTAGGCAAGACAGTATGAAACTTATCGATCTATAATTCTCGGGTAGAGTGTAGTTACCTTTCTTGAACAGTGGGATAACTTCGGCTACTTTCATGACATTGGGATAAACACCGCTTAGGAACACATTGTTAAAGATATGACAGGGCAGGTGGGTCATTCTACAACACACGCATTGTTAGAAACTGTTAACCCTATTCCTTCCCAGCTTGATGTTGTCATAATGTTTTAGATCTTTATCTTGATCTCAAAAAAGCTTTTGACATCGTCGATCACAGTATACTTTTACAAAAATTATATCATTATGGTATCCATGGTACTGCACACCATATTCTGTCATCCTATTTGTGCAGCAGAAAGCAATGTATTTATGTAAATGGTACATACCCTAATTACTTAAGTGTTAATATTGGTGTCCCTCAAGGTTTCGTGTTAGGACCGTCATTGTTTCTAATGATTTAGACTACATAATACTATTCCTAATGTTTCTACTATTCCTAATGTTTCTACTCGCTTATATGCTGATGATACAAATCTTTTTCTATTTGATCGTAGCTGAGATGATTTAATTGTAAGGGGTGTTGAAACGCTCCATCGACTCAGCAATTGGTTTGATGCTAATGAGCTTACCCTGCATTTAGGAAAAACTAATTATACCATTTTTCATTCTAGAGACGTGGCTCACCCCTGTTATGACTGTTTTGTATTTAAGGATGTAAAAATTAAGAAGACAAGTATAGTACTAGATATATGGGATTAATCATTGATGAAAAGCTTAACTGGGTGGATCATATATTAGCGATCTTGTAACTCTCTGATAAAGTATACTGGCATTTTTTTATCATCTAAGGGATACCCTTCCTAAAACCACTATTCAAGTATATTATTCATTTATTTATTCTAAGTTGAGGTATGCTATTGCAATTTATGGAACCGTCTAAAAAACTTACTTAAACGCCTTCATACTCTCCACAATAGACTTATTAAGTTCTGACATGTAAACCCAGACGTCATCGAACCAACCTATTATACAGGGTACAGGGAGTTGGACCCACTCATGTTGTCCCAAATTCACACTTACTGCATGTGCTCATTTGTTTATAATTATCGTAAGAATATGTTACCCCAAGCCAGTTCTGATGCTGTGTGCTACCATTATGTTTCAAATGATCGTATTACTACCCGAAATAATAACTTTTCAATGTAACTCGTCATTACTCCCATCATGGTAAATTGCTTCTTAATAATTAGTTTTTTCTCTGTGGCAGTCTCTACGTTCTCCAGTTACAACTGCAAAGTCACTTAGATCTTTCCAAATGAAGGTCAAGATTTATCTTTCAAACACATATAATTAAACTTCCTTTTTCTCGAGTATCGTGCTCCTCTTCTTCCTTCTTCCTTTCTTCCTGTCTTTCTTTCCCTTCTTACTTGCTGTCCCTCTTCTGCTCCCCTCTCCTTCTGCTATGCTTAGTTTTTTCTGGGGGGGGGGGGGCTCTTTTTTACGAAAATTTGAAATTTGGGGGTTTCAATGCAGAAAGTTTGACAAAGTTAGGTTTTTTTCGAGAAAAATTGGAAAATTTGGGGTCTCCATTGAAGAATTGTCCTTCCTATAAGCAAAATCAAGTAGATCGTCGGGACCACTGAAGGTCGTTGGGATCACATATTTTATCCTACGGATTAAGGCTCCCCGACGAAAAGTTAACTAACACAAAACAAGGATTTTAACTAGGCACTTGTCATAGTGAGTTTCCTGACCTTTAACAAACGTCGTACTCATGATGACAAAAGCTTGCTTTCAAGAATAAGTGTTGATTAGACATATACGGCCTATACTTATGTATTTAACCACAGAAATTATAACACCGTAAACAACGTATGTGGACCTAGACATATGCGGAATTGTCTATAGAGTAAATTGTACATGCTGATGTAGGCTACTTTCAAACTCCAAAACCTTCTAGAAAATACAGATTTTCATAAAACATCAATATGTGAATTTTTAAAGGGCAAATTTCCTCATCCCAGACAGTTCCAATATCCCACCTTAATTACTTCTAGCCCTTCCCAAATCTGTCAGGCAGAAACATAGTTTATTACTCATAAGCTAGGCCACGTCCTGGTACTGTGCACAAGGCCCATTGTAATCAAAACACTCTAGTCTCTGCATGATGTGAGACGTGCTGAACTACTCTGTATGTGACTTGAATTGAAGTCAAACAATCAATGGCACCAGCCGACTCCAATTGAGAAGTTTGGTTGTTTAAACAAACATGTACTTGGGTTGCTGAGTGTCATCTGTCTTTAATATGAGATCTATCACGGATGTCGCTAAAATAGCTGGTTCATTTATTTCCAATCAGCCATGAGAGTTCTCGCCATAATAATTATTGAAAAGATATTGACCTGTGGCCAATCACGGAAAAAGCATATGGGTTGAAAAAAAAAATAAATTCGGTTGATCCGAGGACCGCGTGTTCTTTTTCATTGCACACTCTTTTCATAAATCCCCGAAGCCTATAAAGACGAATTCCTGTCACTTCGTCATTCCGTGTGATCATCGTACTAGGCAAAATGGTGTAATCTTAAAAATTAAACCGGTATAATTTATTCGGCAGTACCCGCGGATATTCATGGAACCTGAGGAAGCTGGTGGAAACATGCGAACCACTTGGCCGTGTCTACGAGGTTCTCTGCGGTTATCAAACCACCCCAAACCGGACTCTGAACCGTATAAGTGGGAAAGGGATATTATGTATACCTACGATCGACATTTGAACGGTGTCAAATCGTGTTAACAGTCGACAAATGGGAATTGTACAATCGGCGTTCCATATAGACAGTAACATTGCATCATACTGTTTGCATTATCCCGAACCCACGTTACTGCACACTGAAATGACTGCTGCACAAATTTGTACAGTGCGCATGTAACGAGCCCTGTGTACGTACCTACCTCCCTGTACTGTACAGTAATTTCATACCATCAGGCAGAACGAACTCCCTACTGAGTGAGCCGTCTCCAGTCATTCACCGTTTGCTGTAATTTTCAGGGCAGAGGTAAAGTATAAAAGTAAACGAACTGGGTTTTTAAGCGACGGCACATTGATGAGGTTATTTTCAGCACGGTCTCTGGTTCATAACCGCCCGATGGCATTAGGCTACAGGGTAACACTAACTTCTACTAGCTAGCCTAGGCCACAGGCGTTCCGATTTATATGTAGGCCTACATAATAATACACTAGGCCTATACATATATATATTAACAAGGTACTACGACAATTTTCTGGACGAAGCCTACAACTTGGCCTATTTTTACACTCTTTTTACACTCACTGTGAACCTCTCTGATTTCTTTCAATCACGTCATTCGATGAGAAAGAACATTCAACATCCCTTCGGACACAACCGCAGGCATAAAATCACTTCTAATCAGAATTATTCGTAAAAAAATGGATTCTCCGCAAGTTGGTGGTTACACAGACAGATGACGTACGTTTATAACCTGCGCAGCCATCTATGCCGTCTCGTAAGCGAAAACACACAGCGCAAGGTAAAGCAAATCAAAAGAACGTACGTTTGCTATGCAGATACGAGCAGGCATGAGCTTTTTCCGCGAATTCGCGGATTTCCGTGATTTTTTTCTAACTTCCGCTATTTTGTATTTTCATTTCCGCGAAAAAATGTGAAGTTGAAAATGGGAACAGCACATGATTTATCATAAGATGTCAGTGAAATAGCATAGCGTCTTCAGTAAAATGTGTATTTCCACATATTTTGTTTAAACTTCACTGCAGCTAGAAATGCATAGTCGACATGTTTAATTATGATACCCTTTTTCCTTGTCATATCATAGCTCGTAGGTCATACTGTATATGATGCTTGAAAGTGGAAAGTAAAAGTGGAAGCAGTCATGTCCACTCCATATAGTACATGCGCTGCAGTAATGCTCTGATTTAGTACAAGTTTTGTATACATGTACGTACGTCCATTGGCACAGGCTGTGTCTGTATGCAAGTGTGTGTAGATGTGCACACTGCAGCTAACTATATACATGCTTGCTACTAAATTTATACTACAACGTAACTTGGTGGGCACTGAACAGAACGATCGTCTGCAAAGGTGATCAAAGCTTTTATGCACAGTGCATGTGGAAAATACTCAACTGCACCCTTTCCTACATCTTTGTAAGGTTGAAGCCGGGTTGCATATTCTGTTCATAGGCTCATCTGTCACTAACTTAAAGGCATTGCACTTCTTACACTATCCTAACATAGGCCTAGGTTATGTATGTGCACTGCTATTGAGCCTAGGCTAGGCCTAGCCCATACTCTCATAGGCCTAGGCTAGGCCTCTAAGTCTGAAGAAGGCAGCCATTCCGGGATTTGGCTTGAAGTTTATAACAAACTGGTACCAATTTTCACCAAAAGAGCTAGGAATTGGTGCCTTAAATTAGGCCTTACCTAACAAGGCCATACATATGGCCTTTGAAGTTTTAGCCTAGGCCTAGCCTAGGTAAGGCATGGCTCTTGTGCTTTACATTACAGAGCACAGCCAAGGCACTTTCCTTAGCTATATGTTCTGATGTACAAAAAGGGCTACTATTTACCAGTAGGTAGGCCCTATACACTTTAAGTAGGCCTAGGCAAAAAGCCTCTAAAATGTGCTGCAAGTTGAATGGTGCTAAAACTTAAAAGTGAGCCATAAAATAATATTGGACATTGGATCGAATAATGTTGGGCAATGGATCAAAGGAATCAAGAAGCCAGTTGGTATGAACTAGGTTTTGGGAAAGACAAGGTATTAATGTTGATCCAACTTAGTGAACCTTAACACATATGCTATAATACAGTAGGCTACGTTAAGCTTAGGGTGTTTTTGTAATTTGTTTGTTTCATCAAAATATGATAAACAATTAGCCCATTTGGGCCTTACGAAATGTTAAAATTCCAGGAGCTTCCGGGGGCGCTGCCCCCTGGACCCCCACCAGGGCGTTGCCCCTGGACCACACCAGGGGCCCTAAGGCGGGCCCCTGGACCCCACCCGTAAGAGTTCGCGTTTCGCGCTCAGGCTGACGCCTTCGGCGTCAGTATGCTACATACCCGCTTAAAAGTTCAGTGATTTTTTTTGTATGTCAGGCTCATCCCTGTACGAGTAGCTCCTCATTTGACAAGTCCTAGGCCTATGTAACGTGCATTGTGATTGGCGTATAGCTAAGTCAAATTATTTCGACGCCAGTCACACGTTACCTGGATTTGTTCCTCAAAAAGCTCCTCATTTGACAAATCCAGGTAACGTGCGTTGTGACTGGCGTAATAACTGCAAAAAAACTTGGATCTAGGTTATTTTCATGGTCTCAGACTTGGCAAATGTCTTTTAATGCAAATAAGTGCAAAGTACTTCACTTTGGTCCTAAAAATTTCAGCTATGATTATAGCATGAATGGTAATATTTTGAGTGATGTGGTTTTTGAGAAAGATCTGGGTGTAGTTATTACAGGCAATTTAAAGCCATCTGGACAGTGTGCAGCTGCTGCTAGGGCTAACAGGGTGCTTGGATTGATCAAGAGGAATTTCAGTAGTTTTAGTAAAGAAATTGTACTAAATCTATATAGACAGTTGGTAAGACCCCATCTTGGCTATGCAGCCTAGGCTTGGAGTCCCTTCTGCAAAAAGGACAAGTTTCTTTTAGAGCAAGTTCAGAGGAGAGTCACTTGCCTTATACTAGAGGTTAGGCATCTGCTTTATAAAACTTCAGGCTTAAAGAGGGAGCTCTTTTTGTTGGGGTTAGCATGGTAAAATGAGGCATGTATATGGGAACCTAAAAGAGGTGTAGGTAATTTGCATGCAAAATTAATGCAGTTTGCACAGCTTTCGAGACTTGACCCTATTTTTGTCCTAGCCTTTGTCCCCTCTATCATATCCCTTCAGTCTTCAGTCTTCAGTAAAAAACTCCAAAAAAGCAAGAATGCCATCACAGAGTAAACAGTCAACAATTGAAAAGTCAACAAGGGAGACACAACCACCACAAAAAGTGCAAAAGTGCTAAATATATAAAGACCACACTCACAGTTCCTGATAATCCTCTGTAATCCTGTCTAGTATCAGTGTCTTCTCTTTTAACCTTACTGTGGAAGAGAGGAGAGAAAGCTGAAACGAAAGACAAAGCAACATGAGGAATTGAGCTATTGATCTTGACACATTTATATGTGACATAAGTATAACATAGCATATATAGTCTGAGTAGAGACCACTAACCTATGTACATGAGCAGTTGGGGACTTTGACAGTTGAAATTAATAGTACTTAACCTGCAGATAGCAGAGTCCCTTATTTGCATGTCATAATTATTTATTTATGAATAACCATGAAAAATTACCCATAAACTATGAATAATCAGTACAAATTTGAATATCCATGACAATCTAAATATTAATCTAGTGCTAAGCCAGCACTGTGCGTAGAGCAACAACAGACAAATAAAATCAGTTTGTAAAGCATTGTGCAAAGATGTATGTGGAAGATTGAATTTGGAAGATGATTTAGCATCAAAGTAGCCGTTTAACGGGGACTGTCAATAGCATGTTGTTAAAGAGACTATTCTGATATTAACTAATGAAACTACTTGAAAAAGAAAACGGCAAAAAGGCTGAGTCAGAATTCAAAGTGAATGAGGTCATGTTACAGTAAACAACTGCACAGCACAGCAACTGCGACATGCATGGTAAAAGACAGAGTGGATGCACTTCTCCATCCATAAAATGGTAGTGGCAAACAAAAATCCACATTGAGAAAAGTGAAAAAGAACTTCAGTTTTCAAACAGAGCAGCGCATCTTAATCTTAGTTGAGATTGCTGTGTGTGAACATGTACCAGCCAGGACGGCGTACGTGTACTCGAGAATGTCCATGTGTGCAAACAACTAACTCGCAAACTTGTGGGAAACTCCTCCAGAATAAGTAGGGATGCACCAGATCCAAGTTTTTGGATCCGGCCGGAACCAAATTTTTGCACTTTTCAAGAAAAAAGTTTATAAAACTTAGCACTGAGAGTAAGAGTTGAGAGTGGGGGAGGGGTTGTATGTGTGCAAGCAAGGGAGCTGGTTTTTAACTTTGTGATACAGTACTAGCTTACAGTAAGTCACTAATTAGTTAATGTGATTTTGTAGGGCTTGGGCTCCAGAATGATGCAGACAGAACATTACTTGAAAAGTAAAATAACACAGTTGCACCTTTTAAGCTTAATAAAAATCCTTTAGACGTTTAAAGGACTGTAAATGTTTATGGAAGCATGTCCTGATGAAAACGATGGATGAAGTTATCGATTCGATAAACCACTAGAAAATGGTACACCTGGCATATTGAATTGAAAAACTAAGTTTATCAGTTGATAAACCATGTTTGAAATCTAGGTTTGTGATAAACCAAGTTTTCGACCCCAAATGTTCGATAATTTTTAAATCCAGATTTATGGAATTGATAAACCAGGTGTATGGACTTTTTAAGTGAGAAATCGGATAAACCTGGTTTAATGACAGATAAAGTTGGCTTATCAAACAACCTGGTTTTTTTACCAATATACCAGGTTTGTCAACTGATAAACCAAGTTTCTGGAAATATTGGGTATATGGCTTGCCATACCCATCCGATGATTTCAACCTGTTTTATTCTCAGTAGGATGCAGGGCACACATGCAGTACAGTATAAATTATACTTCAAGAAATGTGCAAATAATTGACATGCAATGATGTATTTATGTGGTACTGTATTTTTTCCAGCCAGACCACAAGTGCAAGGAACCTAGGGGTTTGGTGGCATTACAGTACGGTATGCCAGGATGATAATTTTTTACTGAATAATTTGTTAAATTATGTAATCTGAGGACACATGAATCACCACTTGGGTACACCTTACAGACACAAAATGTGTTGCACACTTATCTGACATGAAAAATTTACTGAACATACTGGTAACGAAAAACTTAGTACCAGGCCTTTAAACTGTATTGTTTGTAACAAGTGAGTTGTTTGTACCGGGTGAGTTGTTAGTACCCAGTGAGTTGTTTGTAACCAGTGAGTTGTTTGTACTGGGTGAGTTGTTAGTACCCAGTGAGTTGTTTGTAACAAGTGAGTTGTTTGTACCGGGTGAGTTGTTAGTACCCAGTGAGTTGTTTGTAACAAGTGGGTTGTTTGTACCGGGTGAGTTGTTAGTACTAGGGCTGTCAATTTCCATCTAATCTCCTAAACGTTTAAACGGTCGGAATAAACGTTCGTTTACCGTTTAAACGGTATCTTTATTCTGAACCAACAGTGTAATGCATTAATGGTCTCATTGACCATTCACTTACGATATTCACAGTACGCGCAAGCTTTTAAACTCTGTACGTAAAAATGTAGCGATCATTTCAGCGATTTCTTTTTAATTCACCCAAATTTGCCAATGAACGAAACCAAGCATTAAATTCGCAGTCAATGATCATAAGTTTGATACAGGGCCATACGTTTGATATCAGGCCGCAATGTATGCAAACACCGACGTACATAATATTAGGCCATGTCCGTACACTGTGCAAATGCAGAATTTCAAGTGACACGCAAGAAAAAAGTCGAGAGTTAAAGCACGTGTATAGGTCCGTTATTACATGCAAACAGTAACACATTAGGCTACGCACCTGCTCTGTACAAAAGTTGACGTACATCGCAACAACATTGGGCATGGTATGGAAAATAACATTTTTCGATCGCTGCTTGTACCGCTAAATTACCGGTTGTTTCATCGTCCTTTGCAGTAGTTTACGATAGGTACTTTTATGTTTATAATGCATGTTAATTTGTGTGAAATAAACGTGTGCCTTTTACTTTTGTGATTTAAACAAAAACGATGTCTAGAACATTACCCCAATGAAGGAAAGTTTGTGATAGATTTGTCCCATGCTACGTACTATATAGCTCCATTGATTTGCATACAGCAAGCGGGCCGCGGGGCGCTAACATGACTCAAACAGATGTTTACGTATGGATATATAGTGCGTGCATGAATTATGTACTGCTATATGAAACACTCAAAACAAACACGTGTGCGAGCCTACACTGTCTGTTTACGTATAGGTAAAGCATGGTAGGATGGTGTGAATGCAGCATTGAAATACTGCGGCAATTTTGGAGCTTTTAAGTAAGTCTGTTTTAACGTTCGTTCTGTGAGCACCTTGAACTACAAATACGATGTAAACTGAGAGAGAGTGAATTGTGGTTAAGCCGATATTGTGTACGCGTCCTGATAAGCAGATTTGGGCTACTGCTTCGATTGGGGATGAGGGCGCTGCATATTGTTAGGGGGATTAGTAGGCTTACTGTGAGTAGGAGGAAGTCAATTTAATCACAGAATTATATACTATGAATGGAGAGGCACAGACAGTTTATTTTTGAAGCTTTATTTGGTCATTGAATTTGCAAATAAACATCGTTGTTAAGTGAGAGATATCAAAGAAAACATTGGGAAAGAAAACTGCTTAAACTTTTGTTGTATTTTTAAAAGGAAAACCGTTTAAACGTTTAGCTGAATTATGCGCCGTTTAAACGGCCGATTGATCGTTTAACCGTTTAAACGTTTAAACGTGACAGCCCTAGTTAGTACCCAGTGAGTTGTTTGTAACCAGTGAGTTGTTTGTACCAGGTGAGTTGTTTGTAACCAGTGAGTTGTTTGTACTGGGTGAGCCGTTTGTACCCTGTGAGTTGTTGGTACCGGGTGAGTTGTTTGTACCGGGTGAGTTGTTACAGTAGTACCCATTGAGTTGCAAGTGAGCTCAAGTTTATATGTTGACTATGATTATAATCCAACATACCAAGGTTTCTTCAAGGTGTTTTAGGACAAGAGCTTCTTTTATTGGAGTTATAAGGCATGATTTCTTCTTCCCTTATTGTGAAAATTCTCCCTACTATGCTCACTTTGAGTTTCCCTCTAGTGTGTAAAATAAGTGTCTGGAACCTCCTACCAAGACCTACAGGCTGTACACAAAGTTTTCCATATTTTGCAGAGTGCATCTACAGTACAGTAATGTGTGTATGATGGAAGTGTCTCTAGTGTACATCAAACATATCACTGGTCTTCACATATCAAACTGTAATCACCAATAATGATTTCAAATATGCATAATGTACCCTGTCATAACAAGCTGCAGTACAGTAGTGTATTAAGGGTGATGCTACAACAACTGTTTCCTATGTATACTGTACTGTAGATGAATAGACCTTATGCATATATGACATCACAGAGCAGAAACTTCTCTCTCATTTGGAGGCAAGCACATATCATTGCAACTTCACACCAACAAATGCAGACAGCTGGTTTGTGAACCAGTTGGATACGTGTGCAAGTCTTCGACACGGGCGTGCGAAGTCTACATTACATTGTGCGTGCAGTGTGCTCCATGGTTTTGCCTCCAGAATGACGTCGCGTGACATCAGTGCATAAGGTCTGTAATCGGTGGCTAGAACTCAATGCAGACGTTTCTTTAAAATTTTTTTTGGTTCCTCAGTTCTTTTACATGCCTATGTCAGTACACTTGAAAGTGGACTGTAGCAGCTACTTGATTATATACTTCATTACAGTTTTAGCAGAATCAACAGTCTATCCTTCATTTGGGGTTATGTCAGTGACCATTTGAGTACCCTTACATTTGTAAATGGACATAATTTTGTTTCAGTGTTGTGAACATTCACATTGAAGTTGAGAAGAATGGCTGGCTCTGGACTAAGTCCGGAAGAGAGGCTTCAACTTATAACAAGAAACTTACAGGTATGTTGGGCATGCTATATGTGTGAAGGTATGTGCAACCCTGTACATAACAATTCAAAATACAGGGATGCAGTTAGTACTTGAGCAATAGTACTAGTAGGGTTGTAAATTATGAAGTAGTCATGTGACTGCAAGGGAGTAGTTATTAATGTAGTTGGTGCTGTAACTGAATAAAGTGAAAACACTTAAAGTATTTTTCCCCATCACATATAGTTGCTTTGTGCCCTCGGAGTAAAACTACCTTTTATTCAGTCCCATATTAAGGATGTATTTGCTGTAGTTTGAAAGGGTAGACAATAGGATAGAATCTGCTGGCAATGCAGAATGGTCAGTTTGATTATAATTAAATAAGGATAAGTGCCAGTTTGCAAATAGCAATGGTTTGCATAGCTATGATTTGGCTGCCTGTCCATAGCAGGTAACAATCAAATCAAAGGTCTTCTGTCACACAGTACCTGTACTATACACTTTCATTGCTTGTAATGTCCGAAGTCACAGTTTGAATATGAGCCCAATTTGAAGTAATAATGCAGCAGAGAATACATCATATACATGTATTTACCTTTTTCTTGTAGGACAGTTGCAAGCAGAACATGTAAAATAGCAAAAGGCTTTTAACTCCCTTGTCTGCATTTTCTCATTCTCCAGGAAGTGCTTGGTGAAGAGAAGCTGAAAGAACTATTAAAAGAAGGAAAAGATGTCTCCATCTACTGGGGTACAGCCACCACAGGAAGACCTCATGTTGCTTATTTTGTTCCCATGAGCAAAATTGCAGACTTCTTGAAAGCAGGATGTCAAGTATGTTTGCAATATGTAGATACCTTGTAGCCTTTTGAAAATTTTAATTCAATTTGTGAAGTAGATACTTTTTACAGCACTAAGTAGCCACCAGTGCTAGAGAATATGGATTTCAACTTCTGGGTGGGTAGCTACTAGCCAATCTTACAATGACCCAACTTTGAATGCCATAAATTTCTCAGTTGGCTGAGTTCTAGGAAGTTCTGGATACCCACTGGGGCTTACCCCCTAGGGTCCTATACCTTTAGCGGCTTTTTGTGTAATGAATGTAATCCCATACTTTTATGCATAATGCCATGTTACTATCTTTAATTTGTGCTACCCCTGTGCAGGTGACTATCTTGGTTGCAGACCTTCATGCTTACCTGGATAACATGAAAGCACCCTGGGAACTTCTTGCACACAGGGTGAAGTACTATGAGGCCATTATCAAGGCTATGTTACAGTCAATACAAGTTCCTCTTGATAAGCTGAAGTTTGTAAGAGGCACCGAGTACCAACTTAGCAGGTAATATTTGTTATTCAAGTAGAGAATTATTAACTCAAAACTAAAAAAAACAGGACATGACATAAATCTCACGTAGGTCTCAGTAAAACTTGGTCTGTAAAGAGGTCTGACAGCAACTTTCATTATTGCTTTAGTGCCATTAGGAGGGGCACCGTGACAAACATGAGCACTGTGTAACATCATTTTGTCATTGGTACCGTCCATTTTGATTAATGGTCATAACCTTTAGACAGGTTAAGATAGTAGTACTTGTATTGAAATTATTTCATTTATTTGTTTTTCACACCATACATGTATACAAATATAATATATATATATATATAATATTTACATCAGTTTTGAATAAATCCTTTATGATGTTGAGGAAGTAGAACAAAAGAACCCTCACAGTCTTTACCAAGTGCTCTACTCCCTAGTGCAATATCAAAAAAGGAAAAGAAAAGAAACAACAAAAGCTTAACAAGATACTTCATGTATCAAACTATTATTATGGTAAGTTGTATTTTTAAGGCACAGAAATCTAGGAAGTGAATCCTAAATGGATAGACAACCCCTGGTGAGTTATATTTGTCCTTCTAATAATCCCCTCAGGGAACTGCACTTGACAGTTTAACTCCTACAGTGGTGACAAGTTCTCCACAATAGTCA
Source organism: Holothuria leucospilota (assembly GCA_029531755.1). NCBI lineage: Eukaryota > Metazoa > Echinodermata > Holothuroidea > Aspidochirotida > Holothuriidae > Holothuria > Holothuria leucospilota. The sequence goes on from CM055976.1 coordinate 51,143,811, forward strand.
TTTATCAGGCTGTGTGAGAGAGGCAGTTGAAATTGAGCATCCTGCCCAAGGACACAGTGTAATCAAACTAGCACTTCATGGATCACAAGTCTAATCCCTTTGTCATTGGTTCGTCACATGTGCTCTTTTGTATATGAGCTAATACAAACGTTGTACTAAAAGATTTTATTTTTTTGAAGGTGTTTCAGAATACTAATACAGTAGTAAATAGTAGTAAATTTTTATAATTTAACATTAGAGCCTCAATCCTTAACCTATTTAATCAGTTAAGGATTGATGCTCTAATGTTAAATAGACTGTATTGGCTAAAAAGTATGCAAGAAGTATTGTATAGTAGTTGTTTTGCTGCAGTCAAATCTCCCAAGTTTTTTCAGCAATGGAAATGAAATTTGAAAAACATTTACCATTGTGTATATTTGTAGTTAACAATTCTTGTTTCTTACCAGAGCATTGGAAATAACTGGATGTAACCATGTAACACATTGTGTTTTATTATTTTCCTCATAGGGAGTACACATTAGATGTCTACAGGTTAACATCAGTTGTTACAGAGGTAAGTTGTCTCTATTTAATGTTTAAAGGCTGGTTCATACTTCAGTGCAACGCTGTAAAGCTGTGAAAGTTGAACACTGTTCAACTCTAAGATATGTCCGTGATTGGCCTGGAAGAAAAAGGTGTGACCAATGGTTCTTACACTGTAGCTTTATAGAGCATGAAACTTTGGAAGTACGGTATGAACTGGCCTTAATTCGAGTGTTGAGTTACTTAAAGAGGGCATGACATGGCCAAAATAACTTTTGTGTATTGCAAGATTGAATACAGTATTCTATAAATATAATCTCACACACAGTTAAAACCGGTACCACTCGTCATTAAAAGAAATTTGAAGAAAAACGTTCAAAATCCAGTTTCAAAAAATGCCGCAACAGGTCACATGACTTTTATGATGCAGTTGGAGGCACAAACACTGCGCTATTAAGGACGCACATCTAGATGTGGAACTAATGTAACGCTTGGTAAAGTTACCATATCTTAGCAACTTCATGAAAAGGATAAATTACATCGCAATACCCGCCCAACACACAGAGCGCAAAGCGCGGACCATGTTGGGGGCTTCGAAGCATATCATTGGCCAATATGTTCGCGTGCATATGCGCCCATGTTTTAGCTTCCCTGCATATAATAAACAGCTTTGTTTTTGTGCAAAAAAGATGCGGTCCCGGTGCACTGTACAGAACAGCTATGAACATGTATATGGACAGTCCATAACAAGGCGCCTTTACTCAGTGAGCTGTTCAGTAAAGTTGCTATTGTGAATAGTAAGCAGTCACCGTGCAACGATGCATAGTTCACAATGTGGTCACTGGTCACGCACGCTGCTGTAATATCGTAGCACAGGTATTTGCAATGATGTACCCACTAACGCATTAGCATGCACATGATTCGATGTGTAGACGTGTAGAACGATGTGGTGAGCTGCCCAGTACAGTGTTACTAACCATGCCTCCAATGACGTCACGATCTCGAGACGCGCTCACATACGTTTTTTCGCTTTCAGATTCCAGATGGGCTGAGTCTGGCCTGTAATTGGGAATTCACAAGGTGGTATTACTGTGTTTATGGACGTAGTTTAGTCGGGAAAACACTTGCTTCATTTCAAGCTGTACCCAAAGAATATTTACTGAGAAACATACTTTGGCCGTGTCATGCCCTCTTTAACAATATGAAGCAACCATGAATACAGGAGATGATAACTGCATTATATGGATGGCATCTTTGCACTGGATGGCTTTAATTACACTTTTTTAATTCAAATTTGAAAGCTTTTCAACTCACGAGGTGATCTGCAGGGAAAAGGTTTGAATTACTGTTGGTTGAAAAATCCCCCTTACCATGACATGAGTAGGAATTGAACTCACACATCCAAACAGCTTTGTTGCAGCAAATGCCACTACCTTTACCCATTTAGCCATCGCACTGATCACTGCTATTCATGGTGGGTATGAAAGAAAATTTTATTTTGTAGTGATATATTCATGTCACACAAAATTCATTTACATGATCAAAATAGTGCTGGTATGCCAGACTTGTCAAAGTAATACTTGGAGGTAGAAATATTTGGTGTTATTTTACTTTATATCCTGGCTATAGCATGATGCCAAGAAAGCTGGTGCTGAGGTTGTCAAACAAGTGGAGAGTCCCTTACTCAGTGGCCTACTTTACCCTGGCCTGCAAGCATTGGATGAAGAATATCTCAAGGTTGACTGTCAATTTGGTGGTGTGGACCAAAGGAAAATCTTTACATTTGCTGAAAAGGTTAGATTAAGTGGTGTATAACATTTTGTGGGTAGTTTTTGATGTCTGTTGGACCTATATATTTGTCTGTTTTCTTGTTTGGCTTATGTTAGTAGTCGTTTGTTACTGTAAATCTTCTAACAGAGCTCCAGTGACATCAAAAGGTAAAATACAAAAGAAATACACAATTTTCTTTTCACATGTTGATGAAGAATGTCATGACACAAGAAAACAGTACCAAATGTATTTACTGTGTTTTTCACTGTGGAACTTTCAGTATAATTGTGCAACAAAGAATTGATCATTCAAAGAAATGTAGGAATAATCTGTAAATATCAAGCAGATTCTTGCTGAATCAATTTTGCTTTAACAGTCTTACGAAGGGTATTTTATGTTTATTATGCTATCTACAGTAATCACTGGTCCTTTGCTGGGCACAATGTAAATCTGTTGAGTCTTAAGTGTACACACATTGTCAACACTCAAAAAGTTATTATCACCTGACATAGAGGGTTGGTTCAGCCCAACAACCATGGAAAGAATAAAATGTAGACTTCAAAAGCCATCAAAATTTAAGGCATCCCTACACTATTTTCACAAATTTATGGCTTGAATGTTCAAATATGGCTCAAAGGCAATATTATGAAGGAGGTACTTGCATGAAGGAGGTAACTGTGAAATTATGGGGTATTTTTTGTCAAAGTCTGGGCTTCATAGGGAGAATGATTACATCATGCAGTTGAGTTGATGGATTATTTATTATTGTGTGTACAGGTTTGTATACTGATACCACATTATGCTGTTTGCTTCAGTGCCAATTTCTCAGTTGCTGGGCTATGTATCATTAATTAGATTCAAGAAACTGTAAGGAGGCAGAAATATCATTAAATGTTTAACAGTTTGATTACACTTAACAAATCGTTCAGTTCTACTCAGCAGAAAAATTCATTTGTGTATTCAATCATTCAGAAGTAATCAAAGCACTGTTAAGGATCTCTTTAAGTACATATACTGTGATATTTTCAATTATCCCAAACAGTATTGTTTTAGCATAATTAAATGAGTAGAAAATAACTATGACACCAAGGGGAGATAAGATGGGACATTATGGGGTCAGTCGGTCATCTGGGTCTTTCCGTTATCCTAGCAACTTTGGAGTGAAACAACAACTGACCGCAGTATGACCATATGGGAACACTTTATGCACTACACTGCTGGAGTGTAAACAATCCCTGGACTACACTGTGTGGTGAATACACGCAATGCATTGTTTTCACTCTGACACGTTGTCCTGGGGACGTGACGTGTCACCGAGAGACCCCATACAAGCAACACTTATCTTGAACAACTTACTGTCAGAGGGCTAACCAGGTCGCACTGCATTTGCAAACAAATGTATTGTTCTTGTTAAATAAACCATCTTTGTTAAGTAAAACATATTCGTATAATATATCTTCCTTATTTGTTCTGGCATATTTGCAGGATAACAGTCCTTGACAAGTTGCAGTTTAGTTTCTAGCTGCTCTGTTGGTAACGTGACTACTTGAACTGTGTGCACCCTTTCACACTGATTTCTCACCATGATCAGACTTGGGCTATTGTAATGCACTTGTCAGTTGTAACCACAGCCAACCACCCCCATACCCAGGTGATGGCAGGGCTGTTGTAACACTTTTGCCAAGAATGTGCTATTTGTTTAGTCTCCGCTATACCGGTATCTTGATGGTACTTTTAGCTGGGATGTGCCTTGGGAAGCCTTGGCTGGAGAGTTGTGGGAATTTGAAGGGACTGTATACATGTACTTTCAAACTATGCAGGGATTTTGCATTGATATTTGCCAAGATATGCAACCTGATGATGCCCCACCCTTCGGGTAAATATTTAGAATTAATACTTGTTGCATTTCCTACATCCCACCCAGCTGGGGGTGGGGGGAGGGGGGGGGGTTGTGGTTACAGTTGATGAGTTCATTTAAGCCTAGAAGCCATGAGCTTTTGATTTTGTTTGTAAGTTTGTGTGAAGGTAATGCCTTCTTACAAGCATGATGTGAATAATAGAATTTCCATTAAAGTTAAACTTCAGCATTTATCTCTAAACCAACATGGTATTATTTGGTGATTGCATTAAACTAAAAGCATGATGAGCGAGGCTTTCATTGGAATATTTGCCTCATGTTGGTGGCAGTTTGTGCTTTCAAAATTGCTGTGAATATAATCATGCACTTGAAATGTATATATATTGTTTTTATATTTTTATTGGTAGGGACATTTGAAGTTGTTTTCTAAGTGATGATATCAAGTATTTAACATTCTTGTCTTTAACAGTACTTACCACAACTTGGTTACGCTAAACGTATACATCTAATGAATCCCATGGGTAAGTGGAAAAAATGGAACACTTAGACAATGACCTTGGATAAAAAACATTTCATCTTTGTCACAGGCTGCAAATTCTGACCGACCTCTTGAGTACTAAGCTTTGCTGTTTTTAATACCTACTTTAATTCAATTGTCTTTATAAGCACAGTTTAAAGTACTGCCCAGAGCACAGAAACTAGTTACATGCTTCTGCTGGTCAGGGCTGGACAGGCATGACCAGGATGCAGAAATATTGACCACCACTCGGCACTGATTTCCACATAAGAGTATAAAACAAAATTGTAGTTTCTTGCTTCCTGGGATATGTAACTTTCCAGCTCTGCATGTTTTCCACTTCGAACAAGACAATTTTCATAAGGGGCAGAAAAGTGTTCACCATAGGAACTGAGAATGTATATAAAGTCTGGTGTATTTCCTTGTCTTTATTTAGGAGAAAAATTTTCATCTTCGGAAAGGTATCTCCCCAATCTATTTGGTAGGACAACCTGCACTGCAGCTTACATTTGGACCCTTGTCACAGACTCAGGAAAAGAGCTGCCAGCACTTCTGCATTTCTTGGCAGAACCATGATAGAACATATCAGAAATTAAACAGTTCAATGAATCTTTGCATGCTGTTTGCAAGAGTATAGAGACATGTTAAAATGTTTATCAAACTTGTAGAATATATTATCCAATTATTAAGGTAGCTGATACATGGATAGTTTTAGTCAGTGTTGTTTTCTTTACAGTTCCTGGGTTAACTGGCACAAAGATGAGTTCATCTGAAGAGGTATGTTATCTAACAAGGTAGTGGTGACATTGTATCAGTGGTAGCAACTCCAGTCATCATGGCAGCCGGTGTATGTTACATATAAGGACTTTAAATCGACTTTAAACAAACAAGCTTAAATATTACTTTTGTAAAAGTTGAACGAAGACACTCACTAATGCAAGTGGTGATAGAATATTTATGTGCTGAGTTGTAAACTGTTGAAGTTTATTTTCGTGATTAAAAACTGTTTAGTGGGCAATCATTAACATTGTATGTGTACTACTCAGATTACTAGCAGGGTGGGGTTTGTTTTTCCTAAAAGCTGCTACAACTTTGGTTATGAACATGACATCACAGAATTGTAAAAATTGAATTGTGCCTGCTCAGAGGGCATGCATGTACACACTCAGGTATGCACAGAAGTACATCATGTCATCAAAGATGGCAGTTACTGTACAGTGGGAAATTTTCAGGTTTAATTTAAGAGCTTTCCCTGGCCACATAACTAATCTAGAATTTAAGACCCCCAGAAAGAGTTCCTTTACTCTGTACAAGACTGTGTTGGTTGATCCCTACAGGAGCACCTGTGAATTCTTTACTGCACGAATATGTGTACAAGGTCCAGAATCGTGAAAATTAGCCTCCCAGAAATTTCTTGCTGTACAGTATCAAGTAGGCCATCAGTTAGCAAAGCTACTTGCCAAGCAAGAAAACTTATTGGGCATCCTCTGTCAATTTATACACCCTATTCCAAAACTCCCTTCCCCATCAGGTCTGCTTCTTAAAACTGTTATTGTTCTGGTGTAAAACTTGGTGGGTCGACCTGCTAAATCAAAACCTAGACAGAGGATGTGAAGTCTCCATTTCCATGTGAACTTACTTCTTCCGCATGTTTTCAAATTTTCTGCCTGGAAAGCATCAACCATTCTTTTTCTGTAGTAAGTGGTATTCAGAAAGCAATACAACAATGTAAGCTTCTGCTCTAACTGTTATATTTTATCTAGCTTAGGTAGACATTCAACAGCTTTTGACAAATTTTTCATTTTGCAGGATTCCAAAATAGATCTGTTAGATGGTTCAGGGGCTTTGAAAAAGAAATTAAAGAAGGCCTTTTGTGAACCTGGAAATATAGAAAACAATGGTGTGTTGTCCTTTGTAAAGTATGTTCTCTTGCCCCTGAAATCATCAGAAGGTGAGTTTAAAATATTGGAGTGTTTAATTTAAATGTAAGTGATTTGTTGATAAGAATCAGGAAGGTTAGTGATCCTTATTTAAGACTCTATTGTGTCCAAATCGTAATTCTTTTAGTTTGCATCAAAAATCCGTATTTACATTGACATTTTTGTTTTGGATTAACAAAAGACAGAGGCAAACATTCCATTCTGGAAGAGAAGTTCTTCCTGCTCCTGATTTGCTGTGAGCCTACTGAAGTTAAATCCATTGCTATGTGTGCTTACCATACACAATATTTATATGTAGCTGGTGTGCCAGTTTAAAATGCAACATTTATGGAATACACTGTGGGACATCTGTATGGATTGTACACAGTGGCGTACCTAGCAAGATTATTATCTGGGGACCTTCTTTTTCTTTTTTTGCTTTCCGGGCAATTTGAGACTGGATTCTGATTCTCACGTTGACATTTCGATGGGTAATTATCTGGGGACCTTTTTTTTTTTTTTTTGCTTTCCGGGCGATTTGAGACCGAATTTTGCTTTTCACGTTGAAATTTCGATGTCTAATTCTGCTTAAAAACATAACAAGTGTTGTAAGTGTTTCAAATGAACTTTTTTAATTTATTTCCGACAGAGGCCTTCAAAGGCTTTGTGGGGGGGGGGGGCGACCGCCCCCCTGCCCCCCCTCTAGCTACGCCACTGATTGTACACTGTTTTCCGTATTTGTTCTCCCTCACTAACAATCTGAAAATGAAAGTATATCCATCAATTTTGCATTTTTAACTGCAAGAGTAAGGTGTAGGATGCTCAAAGCTAGTGCATAAGCAGTGGATGTGTTTTGCCAATGCTGATGCATATTAATATAACTAGGCTAATGTGGAAAGTGGGGATGGAGATTTGAACCCAAGAGAGGCAGTACAAATGGATCAATATTTAGAGAAAAAGCTTAATATGACAGTTTCCAAAGTTATAATTGTAATGAAGTTTGTCTGGTGAAAGTAGACCTAGCATAAGGCTGCAGAAGTACTGTAGGCTGTTAACATACACCACTGTGGTATATTGTGCTTATTGTGTTGGCAAGGACCCTAAACCATTGGTGAATGATCAAGATGTTAACCCCTTACCAGTAGAAACTTAACAGAAGTGTGCATCATTTTTTTTTCTGGATAAAACGTCCTTTAGATTTGCATTCTTTCTTGTGTAGCCACAATAGTGATAAAGTACTAAGTATAGAGGGGTGATTACAGTAAGTTTAAATTGTGTTATAAGGGGACTTTCAAAAGTTTGCTTCTTTAATCCATATTACAGGGAATGGAGGCGGGGCAGTTACCCTCCTAACATATTGCATCATATTCAATCTGGTGAAGTGTAGCTTACAACATAATTTTTCTATTTCAGAATTTGCTATTGAACGGACTGAAGAAAATGGTGGTAACATAACGTTCCCTACATTTGAAGCCTTGGAACAAGCTTTTGCAAAAGAGGTATGCCAAACAAAAAAGAAAAGAAAATGTAACAAACATGATGATTTATGTTGTAATTATCAGAAACACTATTTTTTTGTAGGGAAGTACGGCTTGCTTTGTTTCAGCCGGTTTGCCTTATTTGCTTTGTTCATATACATACAAGTGGGGGGCAGGGACTGAGGGCTGCAGTGCCCGGATTCAGGCAGAAAATTCACTTTTAAGGGCAAAATAGATGCTATTTTTGGGGAAAATGAGTTTCAAAGTTTGGGCAACATCAATTGGAAGTAGTCATGTATGCTTGTGGCTTTAATTCGGTTGATTGTGATGTCTTATATAATATCGTGAATTATCTTATTTGTAAACAGGAAGTACACCCAGCAGATCTGAAGGGAGCAGTTTTACGAGATTTGAATCAATTACTAGAACCTATCCGAAAAAAGTTTGAAGAGCCTCAAATGAAGGAACTCATCAAATTAGCTTACCCTCCACCAGGCAAAGAAAGTAAGAAACATTCAGTTTGTGTAAGTCTAAAGGAGAGTGAGTGTAATGGAATTGTGATTCTAATGGAGTAGTGCTGGTACCAGATAAGGGGCATTCCCCCCGCCCTCTGTGGCAGATGTTTTCCAGTTCAGTTGGGGAGCCTTAATGGGTACAAAAAAGTGAGTAATCCTCATTGGCAACCAGTCACCCCAACGGTTTTTTAAAATTCTTTTCTAAATGCAAATTTTCATACAAATTCCATATTTTCTGTAATAAACAACCAAAGTTTTCTTTCAGTAACTCTTTGCTTATGTTAGGGCTTCGGTTGCTGGCGACAGGGGAGCCAAGCTCCCCATCAGGGAGCTTGGCTTCCCTGTCGGGCAAGTTCTGGTGCCACCTTTGTAAATGGAGAGGTAAATGGCAAGGAGAATGGGGTAAGCTAGATGCTTTTAGTTGTGCAGTGTCAGCTTGGGTTGGGGCAAGAGTTTATTTGAGGTCTGTAATAACTGTACCTACTTTGTGAGACCATTGGGAATATTCAAGTTGAAGGGCACTGGTAGTATAATGGTATGGTAGAGCTACATGAATGCCATTCATGATGTTATTTATTATGGAAATAAAATCACTCTCCAGGCAACCATAAAGGTCAAACCACATGATACTTTCATATGCAGCGACATAGTCACAGTGGTGGGAGGGAGAGGGGCAGGGTGAAAGGGGGAGAGGATACATTCCCTACTTCTACTGCAAATTTTCCCCCACCTGCCTTTTACTGCCTAGTGGCAGGGGTATGTGTAATTTTCAAAACTGTCAGACCCAAGCTGTTGTGTACCCTCCCCTCCTTCCCACCCCTTTCTCAAATAATAGCTTGCCTCCTTCATATTTATGTGGTATATGGAGCCACCCACTGCCCATCTGGGCTTGTTGGTGTCAGATGGGATGAAAGGAGGGATATCACAACATATTTTACACCATCCAGTTATGTTTTTGTTTCATTAAAGAATGTAATTATTCTGTCTTCCATCAGAGGTAAAAGGAGGCAATCCCCAGCAAGAACCAGAGGAAATCATTCCATCAAGACTTGATCTTAGAGTTGGCAAGGTTGTTTCTGTGGAAATGGTTAGTTTGACTTCACTCTAGGGTTGACATTTGTTATACTTCCTCATGTATGTAATATTGGAAATTGACAATGTACCAGTGAGCATGTACCTTGCTTTCCACTTCAAACAGTAAGGAATATGTGGCCCTTATATATTATTTGCCTTGTGCAGTAGTGTCCTACCATAAATAAGTTAGCTCATGGCAGTTTTTCTCCTTTTTTCAGTTAATTACTGTATGATGTAGCATCATTTCAATTCATTAACAATTTTTCATTCTTTTAAAGCTTTTTCTTCATCCCCTGGGAAACCTTTGAAAATTTACAGTGAGAAGTTGTTGGTCTGTCCATCTCTCTTTTTTGTTTTCCCACTCGTGTTGAGTTTTATTTTCCTCCCAGTTTATGAGGAAAATACTACAGACCATGACTGTAGCAATTCATGAAAAAAAAACTGGTGATGTAAATTTACATATATCAAGGGGTGGCACCAGTATTTGTCTGTCGGGGGGGGGGGGGGGGTAGTTGAGCAGCATTTATAAGCCCAAAAAGGATGTCAAAAGTAAAATTTTCAGGGTGTGAAGCACAGTAATTTGGGGGTTCCCATTGAAGAAAATTTGGAAATTGTGGGCATGTATTAATGTAATTTGAAAAATTTGAGTGTTCAGTGTAAAAAATTGGAAAGTTTTGGGCTTTTGGTTTTGCTCAAGGATTTGCCCTAATTTAAATGATGTCTAGCACTTGCTTGATTTGGTACAAATTTTCTGTCTGTGAGATCTGAAAACTAGTTTTTGGTGTGCCTTCATGCATATTAATAGATTCCATAACATAGATGAGCGATACACCAATTTTTCATTCTTTTAAAGCTTTTTCTTCATCCCCTGGGAAACCTTTGAAAATTTACAGTGAGAAGTTGTTGGTCTGTCCATCTCTCTTTTTTGTTTTCCCACTCTTGTTGAGTTTTATTTTCCTCCCAGTTTATGAGGAAAATACTACAGACCATGACTGTAGCAATTCATGAAAAAAAACTGGTGATGTAAATTTACATATATCAAGGGGTGGCACCAGTATTTGTCTGTCGGGGGGGGGGGGGTAGTTGAGCAGCATTTATAAGCCCAAAAAGGATGTCAAAAGTAAAATTTTCAGGGTGTGAAGCACAGTAATTTGGGGGTTCCCATTGAAGAAAATTTGGAAATTGTGGGCATGTATTAATGTAATTTGAAAAATTTGAGTGTTCAGTGTAAAAAATTGGAAAGTTTTGGGCTTTTGGTTTTGTTCAAGGATTTGCCCTAATTTAAATGATGTCTAGCACTTGCTTGATTTGGTACAAATTTTCTGTCTGTGAGATCTGAAAACTAGTTTTTGGTGTGCCTTCATGCATATTAATAGATTCCATAACATAGATGAGCGATACACCAATTTTTCATTCTTTTAAAGCTTTTTCTTCATCCCCTGGGAAACCTTTGAAAATTTACAGTGAGAAGTTGTTGGTCTGTCCATCTCTCTTTTTTGTTTTCCCACTCTTGTTGAGTTTTATTTTCCTCCCAGTTTATGAGGAAAATACTACAGACCATGACTGTAGCAATTCTTTGTTAGTAAATATGAAATTATGCAAGGTTTTCATTGTCTTTTTTAATGAACACTCATCTGTTAAGATTTATTTCAACTCTGCTCCCAACAGCACCCAGATGCAGATTCACTGTACCTAGAGAAGATTGATGTCGGTGAGGATGAACCCAGGACGGTGATCAGTGGTCTTGCAGGGTTGGTACCCATGGAGGAGATGAAGGATAGAATGGTAGTGATGCTGTGCAATCTTAAACCACAGAAGATGAGAGGAATTGAATCTAAAGCTATGGTCATGTGTGCTTGTTTGTAAGTGTGATAACTATTACCTGAGGAAAGTGTCCCTTTAGTGTTTTTTTCGGATATGGCTGTAAATGATTCTAGTTGTGAAAACTTGCAATGCATCAACAGTGGCAAGTTGATTGAAGTTTTGTGTGAATATAATTATGGGTAAGGACAACATTCCCATTTACCTTTCTTTTGCTTGCACTAAATAGTTGCAGGGCTAATTGAAGAGTTTGAAAAAAAAAAAAAAAAAAAAAAAAAAAAAAAACCTGGTGATGTAAATTTACATATATCAAGGGGTGGCACCAGTATTTGTCTGTCAGGGAGGGGGAGCGGTAGTTGAGCAGCAACTTGAAGCCCAAAAAGGATGTCAAAAGTAAAATTTTTGGGGTGTGAAAGCACAGTAATTTGGGGGTTCCCATGAAAGAAAATTTGGAAAGTTTGGGCATGCATTAAAGTAATTTGCAAAATGTGAGTGTTTAGTGTAAAAAATTGGAAATTTTCGGGCTTTTGGTTTTGCTCAAGGATATGCCCTAATTTATATGATTTCTAGCACTTGCTTGATTTGGTACAAACTTCCTGTCTGTGAGATCTGAAAACTATTTTTTGGTGTGCCTTCATGGGTATTAATGGTATTTCATAACAGATGAGCGATACTACAGTATATCTCATATCCGGTGTTGTTTTCACTGTTTTTAATGCAACATTTTCATGTGTTCCACCCAATCCGTAACATGATATCAGACAAATAAAAAGTCTCGACATGATATGCATATATGCATGTCCTGAGACACAAATGTGTCAACTTACAAAACAAAACGTACGGATTTGGTGGTGTTTCAGTTGTCAAATTACATATTCATGAGGGGCAGGGCTAATGAAAATACATGTTCATACTGAGGCATGTAACACCTGACTTGTAGAGTGTCTAGTGGATGTGGTAACTGCTGCATTGACTGTAATTTTGAAATGGTTTTGAGTTACAGTGTCAACTATCTATATTAATCAAAACTTCTCACAGCAAACAGCCCTCTCTTGGTTGTATGCATGCGTGATAGTTTGTAGATCGTTGTTTAACCAACATTTCAATGTACCTTAACTAATCAACTGACTATCAGGCCTATGTGTATTTATCAAGATGGTGAAGGTTACAAATGGAAGTTTTTGTAACCTTTGACTGGCCAGTTGTCACTACCCAACTCAGAAGCATCATGGAGCCGACTGAACTTTTTGATGGCAATTTATCATCAGAGCATTAAAGGGACCCCTCCTCATTCGAGACAGCTTTTCTTTGTAGATGTATATGGCTTTGTTGACACCACATTCAAACTGTTTACTTTCCATATTTGAAAAAGTGTTGTTTCACAATTTTGTCATCATATTCAAGAAATTTTGCATTCTTGTTTGTTTTCCAGAGAAGACCCCAAGCAGATTGAGCCCCTGGCCCCACCTGATGGTAGTAGTCCTGGAGAGAAGGTATTCTTTGAAGGCTTTGAAAAAAGGGACCCAGACCAAGAACTGAAACCTAAGAAGAAAATCTTTGAAAAGATTCAGGTGAGGGACAAGGAATGTTTGTTTGTGTACATTTATATTTGTATTTATACAATCATTGTGTTCTGTTTGAATTTTTTGGATTGTAGCTATTTTTGCATATTATATTACCTCATGTTTTCGCTGTCTCCTCCTATCCCCTCAAAATTTTTAGAGTGTGTATTTATACCTATAAGTCACCTATAAGTCAAGTCTAAAATAACAAAGATATTTTAATGAAGTTGGAAATAAGGTCACCAGTCAGTCCGCACATTGTTAGGACATTTCTGTGTTGAGCTACATAGCATTCTGAACTGAATTCACTCAGGTTAAAAATGGTGCTTTGCACAATTCCCTGTGATGTCTCAGACTACAGTCTTTGTTATTGTAGAGTGCTTTGATTTGAAACAGTTCCCTCCTCACATAACTTTTATGCAGTAAAGAGTCATTTTTGGTTTCGATGATAAGAGAAACCTATGCAATGTGCTGGCGTGTGTATGTTTGTATGTATGGGTGTGTATGTGTGTTTGTGACACTTTGCTAGTTAACACGATATCTCAAGAAGGGAAATTGACAGTTCTCAAACTTGGTACATAGATGCCCCATGTCGAGAGGAAGAACCTTATTATTTGTTTGGTGGAGATCAATGGTCATCTGGGGTCACCAGGGGTCAAACACTGAAAACCTCGTTAACACGATATCTCCAGGTAGGAAGCTGGGATAGATTTCATACATAGTATGTGGATGCGTTTTGGTCAGAAGATGAACCGTATTGTTTTTGGTGGGGTTCAAAGGTCATCTGAGGGTCAAACACTGAAAACCTTGTTAAACATGATATCGTAAGTTAGGAGGCTTGGATAGATTTCGTACACAGTAAGTGGATGGGTTGTGGTGAGACAAAGAATGGTGTGGTTTGGGGAACAAAGGCCATCTGTGGTTGCTCGGGGTCAGACACTGAAAACCCTGTTAACATGAAATATTAAGGTAGGAAGCTTGGATAGATTTCATACGTAGTAAGTGGATGCCTTATGGTGAGATGAAGAACTGTATTGTTTTTGGTGGGGGTCAAAGGCCATCTGGGGTCACTGGGGGTCAAACACTGAAAACCGTGTTAACATGATATCTCAAGATAGAAAGCTTGGATAGATTCATACATGGTATGTAGATGCATTATAGTGAGATGAACCCTGTTGTTTTTGGTAGAGGTGAAAGGTCATCTGGGTCACTGGGGGTCCAGCACCGAAAACTTGTTAACACGATTATCTCCAGGTAGGAAGTTTGGATAGATTTCACACTTGGCATGTGGATGTGTTATGGTGAGAAGTTGGACCCTATTGTTTTTGGTGGAGGTCAAAGGACAAAATGCAAAATTTCCCAAGTTTTTCCAACATTATCTCATGGGGTCACCAGAGGTCAAAATGCAAAATTTCCCAAAAATTCCCAAGATTAAAAAGGAACACAAAACTATTTTTCCATCATGTTAAGACAGCATTTGACCAGTGACTGAAAGGTATGGGGGACATCACGGCATTATTTGGAATAGAATGTTATATATCATCGAAACCTCAATGCATTTTTGCATTCTGGTCTTAAGTCACATGAGTATTTTTCTATTTAAAATAAAAATAAACACAGGCAATTTGAATTGTACAAAAAGAGCATCAGTAATTACTATGCAACAAAATACTTCGAATAAATCTCTGAAAATTAATCAAAAATTATTATAATCCATTGGTTTAACTTCCCTTGCAACCCAGTTCAGCAAAGGTATATCAACTGTGAAGGTCCATCTCCTGGTATAACTACAGTAGTAAACAAAAATAAAAACTGCACAAGAAGATATTTTGAAAACTCACAAGCCAATAGTTTATTTGGTGAAAATAATTCATGCTACAGTATCGGACAATACAACTATATAAATGTACAAAGCAACTATATAAATGTACAAATTGATATATGTATATTTACAACACACCATCAGATAAATAATACTCTTACCTTTTTTAGTACACATTGGTGGTGTATGCCCATTTTAAATGAATTAAAAGAAATTACCTTGATGCAGTGTGTATGTCTTAGGCTGTACATGGCAATAGATTCAATGGAAGACAACCAAGGCAGACATAAGACACTGCAAATAATTTTGAAATAAAATCTAACAAAATCACCTTAAAGATAAAGCATATATACATTTCTTCTTCATCATTTTTTTCTCTCTTCAGGTTGACCTCAAAACATCCAGTGACTGTGTGGCATTGTGGAAAGATTCTCCAATGAAAACAAAATTAGGATTTGTCAAAGCTGCAAGTTTGAAAGGCGCTACTATACGCTGACTTCCTTCTTTCTTACTTATTTTAAAATGAAGAATATTATAGAATGTTTGGCCTTTTTCCAGTCTCCCCTCCCTACCAACTTTCAGTTGACAGCAGTAAAAATAAATAACTGGTGCAGGATGAGAGACTGACTTGCAGAAATAACAAGCCCATGCCTTTTGTTGGTATGATGCATCAGCAACCGAGCAGATTAAAGACTTGTTGTAGGGAATGTACAGGTGATGTGACAGGAATGTTTGATTCAGATTTGATGGCAATGCAAAGGTTAACAGGCACAGATCCAGAGGAGAAATTTTCTGGCTTCAGCAACCCCCCCCCCCCCCCCTCCAGCATTATTTCTTTTTACTGCTAGATGCCAGGAAATGCCATTTGAAAGTGTCAGATTTAACTTTTACCCCAGACACCCCAGCCCCCATGGAGGCTTTGTACATTTGATGCTAATTGCTTCCAACTTTGCCATCATTAACTTAGCCCCCCTCCTTACCCCTTGTAAAATTCTGGGTCTACCTGTTTAATAACAATGCCCAATACACACAAATCTTAACAACTGTGTGTACCAAACAGACAAGTGCTGTACAATACTGAAATGTTTTAACAGGTTTAATTGTGCGTACTCTATTAAATTGAGTACAGCAGAGTACTCCCTGGCATACATAGATTGTTTACATTGATATCATCACCATCTTTGAAGACATGCTGCATTACTGGGTGTACAAATGTGTGTACACAATTTCCTCTAAGCAGGCACACATCAGTGTTTATAACCTTGTGATGTCATGCATAAGGCTATAATCTCAGTCTCATGGGGTAGGGTACTGTTGCTAAGTGCTGGGGGGCAAACAAACCCATGCATGCACTATTATAAATGAAAAACCTACTGTATGTAACCCAATCACTGAAGTATTTCAGTTCATTGTACGGTCATTGCAATGTGACTCGCACAAAAACGCTCATACTGCCTAGCATTTGTCTGCCCTTGTAAACAGCCAGTGCATCACTGAATTTGACCTTTTGATCTCAGCTTACACAGCAGATACTGTTTGTAAAGTATGTCATTGAAGCTTATAGTAAACAGACATGAATCTATCGTTTCATTAACAGGTGAGACAATAAGCAAGAAATAAAATCTTGACAAAATTTGTACCATGATTGGTGATTTCATGCAAGACCTAATATATTCAGGTTTTTACATTTCATATGAAATCAATCATATTGACCCTATGCATTGAAATCATCATATACTTGTCATGTTATAAACAATGAATGTCTGTATACTATTATAAGGGCTTACTTCAGCTAAATCACACTATGATGTCTATGGTCCTGTGATGTCATATGCATAAGGATATTAAGTAACCTGAAACATTTCAATCATGCAAAGTGATATTAAATGAAGCAATTTTACATAAAATACTACATCTTTTCTTCATTAGAAATCTTTTCTTTGGTGAAGCTCACTAGAGCTGTTAGAAGTATGTGAGTAATAGAGCTATAAACATATGACAAAACCATTGAACATTTAAATGTTCTGCAATTAATTGTGATTATCAAATGTGCAATGTGAGACCAGTGTGCAGTTACTGATGAAAACTACTGTAGAAGACAGTTAAAACCTGATGACGAGTGAATTCATCATCATAGGTGATTGATCTTTTGAACATTCTTGAGAAGAGTAAGATGGATAGAAAATTGGGAAATTAACATAAATTGAGATGGTTTTATCTCAATTTTTTTCTTGCAAGTGGCTTTTTAAGCTTTTCTACATGGGATCATTTTGTGATTTACACCATTATAGCCCTAATGAATAATACAAACTACTTAATGTATGTTATCCCTTGGCAACACTGAATTTCTTGGGCTCTGCATTGCATTTGCAGCTGTATTCAGCCCATTTTCATTATTTTTAAGTAAGTTCAGGGTATAAAACCATGTGCAATTCTATGCAGCATGCTTCTTTTGTTTTGTAATTCTCTGCAATAACTATACCATATTTTACAGGAGTGGTGCCTGCTGAAACAGTGAAGCCAGCTCTAGAGTTTACCACCTGAGTTGGTCAAATTAGTAGTCTTGTTTTCATTCTAGGACAATTATGTACTTTTATTATTTGAATTCAGTAACCTTTTGGTATGAAAGTAAAGTAAGAAAAGAGCTAAATTGTTAATGTGACTAGCTATCCAACGTAATATTGTAAACATTGGTTATGATTAGTGGCAAGAATATCTGCCTTCACATTAAAGGCCGGTCTATTTGTTACTATTATGTGATATACTGTGGTAACTTGACACCCAGAATAACTTTAGTGAGTTTAAAACATAAAATTTATAACTTGCTTCATCCTTCTTCACTTCTCTTTGTGCTTTGCCTAGGGCTAAATAGCATGGACATTTTTAATTACAGTAAGTGGCAGATCCTACATTTTGTTTTATATATATTTCCATTTATATGAGGTAGGGAAGGGTGCTGGGGTAATAGGGGAAAGGACAGAAGGACAAGGGATAGTACACTTTAAGACAGATATACTACTTTTACATATGGTAGAAACTAGTACATATTTTCATTCCTTTATAGTCCTGGAAAGGATTTTGCCCCCCCCCCCCCATTTCTTGAAGGTGTGCTCGTAACTGCTGTCCCAGTCTGACTGTAGCAATAGTACTCACAGACCCATCCCTTGATTAACATCAGTAATACTCTAACATATCACTATTATTTACAAAAAATCCTGTGGGCAATGTCCCACTTCAGGTACCTAAATGGCCACTGGACTTAACTGGTCAACTCTCAGCCCTCAGATTTTCACATAGTATGACTCTTTGAAAGGCTGGCTGGGATGCAATTTCTTGACTAAAAGTAAGCATTGCATCAAAACTTTTTCTTTCTTTTGCTTCTTGAGGTTGTTTTAGTCTTTGTGGGTTAGTGTATGTCAGTTTTCTTTGGAGATTATGTATGGCAACAGTCCAAATATATTATTATACAAGACAAATAGACCTGGCTTTGTGGGTTTTCTTTTCATGATTCTCTATCCTTATGCATTCAGCTTTCATTATAACAGATATTCCACCTAAAGTAGGGTTAGCGGTTGGCCCTATTCAATCCATAAGACTATTTGATCAGACCTGCAAAATGAAGCATGCACCATGTTGTGGTATGTCTACCAGTCTTAATCAGTTATTCAACAATTTGGCTGTAAAACACTCACACTTTGGCCTGCAGAAGTCATCAATATCTATTATAAATATATCCTGTTGAAGGCTTTGCCATGCCTGCATAAAAGCAAAGGAATATGAAGCAACAAATTAAAGTGCATTAAATCTCAGCTTAGGAACTCAGTTCTGAAGAACTGAGAAGATTTCAATCATACAAAATTACATTTTCTGTTCTATTACAGCAGCATGCAGCAGTCCCTACCAGTCAGTACCCTACAAATAGTTAATACCAGACTTGTAATCAAGTTATGACTTGAGTCAGAACCTTTCAACACCACCTGACTTGAAAAATTGTGGGAAGTTTTCCCCTATTGAAATAACTCCGAGAGAGTCAATGACTTGACTCCATTCACTTAAGTGGCTGTAGCTGACTTGCCAAGAAAATAGTGACTTGGTAACAACTCTGGTCAATAAATAAATTATTCTGCCCCCATCTGAATCAACACTGACCACTTCCAGTAGGTACTAAATTGTGCCATCAATGTGTGATGGATCAACTACCTACATAATACTGAGTCATCAAATAATTCTGTTACAGTAACACAAATCAACACTCAGCACCACATATTAACACATTAATGCACTTATAGCTCACAAGGTTTGCATAATGTCATCCCTTGGTCTTAAATACCCTTGCATTGGGGTACCATCCAATCTTGTCATTATACATCACCTACTTGTACTGCAGCAACCCACTGGCATTGCTTTGCAGCACCACTGTTTAATACCCTTGCAATGCAGCATCACCTATTACCTCGCTAGTCAATAGCATTATAGTATTGCCTATTGCAGGCTTTCAAGTGAGGCCAAGTCAAAAAGTAGAATAAAAATTCTCAACAATATAGGCAAACAATAGGAGTTTAAAGTGTAAAAGTAGGACAAAAGTAGGACTTTTCAAGTGACATAGTTCTTCATTAACAGCATAGCATGACTCTCACAATGGTTTCATCTACATAAGCAATTGAGTAGGGAAAACAAGCCAGTGAGCCACAACTGGAAAAAAGGCCGTGGTCCTCTCGACTTGAACCAATTGGTTGGAAACTGGGACGTTAAACCTCATCTAACTAACTAACTCACAATGGTTCATATTTAAGAGTATGAAAGTACAAGACTTTTTGTGATGAAAAAGTGACTTCTAGAATGTATGCTTCGGACAAGTTCCAATCTTGATTCTGTAAAATTTGGTGAGATTTCCATGAGACCTTGAGACAAATCATATCATACGAGTTTAGACCACCACAGCAAATTAAAAGAACTGCTGCCTATTCACAGTGCTACCAAACTTGTTTTGTATTTCTTTAAACCAGAGCACCACGACAGGCAGGACCTAATATGAGATAAGATTTAAGGAGGAGCCCACACTCTCTCCACAAATGAAAAAAATTATCAGAAGCTCAACCCCCTATTCCAATATATGCATCAAAACTACCCTGTACTGTAGCTGCACCAACTCATTTGGCATAGAATGCAAAAATGCTGTACACCTGACCTATTGGAGTAACAAACTTAAATCTTTCCATTAAAAACTTATGTAAACACTTCATGCTCTCACACAGGTTCCCTACACAAGGTGTTAGCAGAGGTAGCATTGCCATACCAATCATAAGGAGCTCCCTAATTTAATCTAAGAAAACTCACAGGTTTGACCTTCCTTTCACAGATGGGGTTGAAGACGGTGCAGTACAAAAATATTGAGAAACTGGTAAAAATGGGTGGGCCAGAACAAAACCAGTTAAAATGGTCCCAAGTTAATATTTGATCAGAAATTTTGGGATATTATTTGTAATCTTCACATGCCAATCATACCGGCAAATCTGGTGATAATTCATTTATGTGTCTGGACTCTGGAGGAGAATACATTTTTGAAGAATATACTGTATCCAAACTATGGCATGAAATGACCCTTAGATGACCATTGACCTAAATCTTTTCACACCTTTTTGAAAGCTCCTTAATTACCTCAAGATTGTTACCAACTTTCAGGTTAAATCATCAAACACCACACAATACTAAGGACCCTGTTTTCCATCAACTGTTTCCCATGAACATAAATTTGGTATGTTTAAGCCACCACAATACTGCACAGAAATTACTGCAGTGTTTTTTTATGATACAAATGTTGCACATAAAATGTGACTGAATAAAATTTATCTTGCTAAGAACAAATCTTTGAAGTTACCTTTTATCTGGACTTGACAACTTATCTCCCTCTTATCTTGAATGCTCTGGATCTTTGAGATGGATTTTTTTACAACAGTTACTGTGTACCATCTTGTCCATTTAATTTATTACTTCACTCACATGAATTACATATGAAACACATTTTGCAATAAATATAAAATAATGAATTTCTTGAGACTCATTAAAAATATGAGAGGCACTGGATATGTGGGAAATAAGTTGCAATTTTACTTAATTTTATTAATTTTTGTTGAGTAGTAGCAAGTCAAACCAGAAAGCCAAAAGGCTTAGTGATTCCTTGCCGAAAGGAGGGTGCTTTGCTACACTGAGGTTCATCCATCAAATTTATACTTCTCTACTACATCATTTATGATGTGGTCACAATTTGACCTCTTCTCATGTCAGCTCATGTCACATGACCTTTGAACTAAAACTTGAATAACCAAAAAAATGAAAAAAAAAGAAGGGATTTGTCTGTGCTTCCTCCCTTGTAATGACATGTTTACAAAATTTCAGTTTTGACCTCTGATGACCTCAAATGGCTTGTGACCTCCATGAAAAACAATAGGGCTTTTCCTCGCACCATAACACATGAACATACTTAGTATGAAATCTATCCAAGATTCCTACCTTGAGATATCGTATAAGGTTTTCAGGGTTTGACCCCTGGTGACCCCAGATAACCTTTGACCTCCAAAAAACAATAGGTATCTTTCTCTAACCATAACACATCCACATACTAAGCATGAGATCTACCACAGCTTCCTACCTTGAGATATCGTGCACACAAGGTTTTCAGACTTTGACCCCCGGTGACCCCAGATGACCTCTGACCTCCACCAAAAATGATAGGGTTCTTCCTCTCACCACAACGCATCTACATACCAAGCATGAAATCTATCCAAGCTTTCTAACTTGAGATATTGTGTAAACAAGGTTTTCAGATTTTGACCCCTGGCGACCCCAGATGACCTTTGACCTCCACCAAAAACAATAGGGTTCTTCCTCTCACCACAACGCATCTACATACCAAGCACGAAATCTATCCAAGCTTTCTAACTTGAGATATCGTGTAAACAAGGTTTTCAGATTTTGACCCCCGGCGACCCCAGATAACCTTTGACCTCCACCAAAAATGATAGGGTTCTTCCTCTCACCACAATGCATCTACATACCAAGCATAAAATTTATCCAAGCTTTCTAACTTGAGATATCGTGTAAACAAGGTTTTCAGATTTTGACCCCCGGTGACCCCAGATGACCTTTAACCTCCACTATAAACGATAGGGTTCTTCCTCTCACCACAACGCATCTACATACCAAGCATGAAATCTATCCAAGCTTTCTAACTTGAGATATCGTGTAAACAAGGTTTTCAGATTTTGACCCCCGGTGACCCCAGATGACCTTTGACCTCCACCAAAAATGATAAGGTTCTTCCTCTCACCACAACGCATCTCCATACCATGCATGAAATCTATCCAAGCTTTCTAACTTGAGTTATCGTGTAAACAAGGTTTTCAGATTTTGACCCCCGGTGACCCCAGATAACATTTGACCTCCACCAAAAACAATAGGGTTCTTCCTCTCACCACAACGCATCTACATACCAAGCATGAAATCTATCCAAGCTTTCTAACTTGAGATATCGTGTAAACAAGGTTTTTCAGATTTTGACCCCTGGTGACCCCAGATGACCTTTGACCTCCACCAAAAACAATAGGGTTGTTCCTCTTACCACAACGCATCTACATACCAAGCAATAAATCTATCCAAGCTTTCTACCTTGAGATATCGTGTAAACAAGGTTTTCAGATTTTGACCCCCGGTGACCCCAGATGACCTTTGACCTCCACCAAAAATGATAGGGTTCTTCCTCTCACCACAACGCATCTACATACCAAGCAATAAATCTATCCAAGCTTTCTACCTTGAGATACTGTGTAAACAAGGTTTTCAGATTTTGACCCCCGGTGACCTCAGATGACCTTTGACCTCCACCAAAAACAATAGGGTTCTTCCTCTCAATATGGGCCATCTATGTACCAAGTTTCAGAACTATCCAACTTTCCCTTCTTGAGATATCGTGTAAACAAGCAAAGCCGTCACATACGCACACACACACACACACACACACACACGACATCACCATCGTTTAGATTCCTTGCCTGCCTTCGGCAAGGAATCAAAAAGTAGGATAAATCTGAATAAAGTAGAATAAAGTAGGATTTTCAAGGAAAAATTAGGAGAAGTAGGAAGAAGGTCTAAAAATCGGGAGAAAGTAGGATAAGTAGGAGTCACTCGAAAGCCTGCTATTGGTCTTGCACTACAATCAAAGAACTAGTACTAGTACTAGTACAGCACCATCCACTACCATTGCCTTGCAGCACCACTGTTTAATACCATTGCAATGTAGCATCACCTATTACCTCACTAGCCAATAGCATTAATACAGGATTGCCTATTGGTCATGCACTACAATCAAAGAACTTGTACTGCAGCACCATCTACTAGCATGGCACTGAAGGGCTCGAAATAACCGGCAGCACCAACAGCCATGGCTGTCGTGCCCTTACTAATGGCTATGGTGCCCCGCTAAATGTCCTATGAAATAACATAGACCGACAGCCAATTTGCTCATTTTGGCTGTGACCTTTTTCAAGCTTATTTTGAGCCCTGCATTACACCATTTAATACCCTTGCAATGTAGCATCACCTATTACCTAACTAGCCAATAGCATTAATACAGAATTGCCTACTGGTCATGCACTACAATCAAAGAACTTGTACTGCAGCACCATCTACTAGCATGGCATTGCACCCTTTAATATCCTTGCAATGCACCATCACCTATTACCTCATTAGTCCATTGATAGCATAACAGAATTGCCTATTGGTCCTGCACAACAATCAATCAGCCTTGTACTGCAGCAACATCCACTAGCAATGTATTTCAGTGCTGAGCACTAGTATTGCAGTACCAAGTACACTGCATCATAATATTGAGTATTAGTATTGCAGTATCAAGTACAATGCAATAAAATATGGAGAATAGTGCTTCACTGTGGTACTGAGTACACTGCATTGACAGCATTCAGTATTACAATGTAGAATTGCTGTGTCAAGTACTAGCATTGCAGTGTCAAGTAAATTACATCACAGAATGAAGTACTGTAATAGCATTGCATTGTGGTATTGAGTATCATGTTCTGCATTTCCCTATCCATGTATTACTGTACAATATGAGTACCAGCAATGCAGCATCACCTTCCTTTGCACAGCATTATTTAATACAGCCTAGCCTTGTACTGCAATGTCCCATATTTAGTCTTGCAATTGCAGTAGCAGCACCAACTACCTTTGCACATAAACAGCAGACAATGCTTGGCGATCAAATTCCAATCTATAAATAACTGATGAACTTTCTACTTTTGTTTTTAAACACCCCAGTCAATGACTGTAGCAACACTGAACAACTTATAACCTTCTGCCATTGTCTCAAATCAAAAAAAAAAAAAAAATCTCTCACAACTCTACCAGTACTTAATACAGGTGAATGTTAATCCCTTTGGATAAAATACTGTTACCACGGTGATGGTTAGGACTACCGTCATGACACTCCAGCACAAAAAAATGTAACTAAACATATTTCAACTTGGCAAAAAACTTCTGTAGGTCAAAATCAGAAGGAAATTCGTCATTACTCCTGGATTTCTTCTTTATTCTTTTCTTCTTTTCCTGAAAGTATGAAGTGTAAAACAAACATTCACAGCAATCGTTACATAAGGGGGAAGGTCTACAGTATTCGAGCTGCATCTTTTAAAATCCTGCAAAAGAATTACTCTGATACAAGAACTCACAGTACCTCTTAAACTGCCTAAATCAGCTAACCATATATAGAGAAATCAAATGTGAAATAGTGAAATCAAATGTCCAAAGAGAATCAAAGTAATACCCCACATTACCCCTCTCCTGAGTCCTTGCTACTGTACATAAACTTTGGAAGAGAGAAATAGAGAGTTTAAGTTTGTAGTGTGGAGAGTAAACACAGGTTCCTACAGATTCACTATACCTTATATGTACAAAAATAGGGCAATAATTTGATAACATGATTTTGAGGTGTACTTTTGGCAGTGAGATAATTAAAACATCACTTAAAATAGTTGCAAGGTTAAGCTTCCAATAAAACAAGTGCCAGCATCATTTGCTAATACTGAGTAACTAATGGCCATGTCGTAATTCTGTGTATGCACACAAACACTCACTAATCTGAAGCTTCTGTGTTTGCAAGTATATGTTCTGCAAATTATGCGCTGACCTCACCCCCTTAAAGACAAAGTTGATGTGCACATGTCTTCATGGGGGTGAGGTCAATGTAAAATTTACAGATCATTTACTTGCAAACACAGAAATAAACTTCAGATTAGTGAGTGTTTTGTCTGCATGCCATACACAGAAGCATGACATGTCGGTTATATAATTGTTCAATCTTGATATATTTTAGTATTAATGGATATATATGATGATGCAGCAGTATTATCCTTCAAAAAGAGAGGCTTATGGCACAGCAACTGAAAACATGCAACAACAGAATGAAAACAGAAAATGATTAGCTTCCATTCCATGAGTCTTGAGAAAGAATTTGACAAATTATGCAAGAGATGGACTGAATTTTTTAAGTTCAGGACTGAAGAATCCACAAAAGAGGGGCTGCAGGACAAAAAGCTCTTGTGCCTCATAACCAATTTTAAATGACCATGAAGGGCAACAAAAATCTCATCACAACAGTAAAAATGCTCCCAACTAAAAGTTTACTTCCAGCCCCTTCTCAAAACTCAAAAAGAACACCTCCCAGACAAAGCAACTATAGCCACATACTACGTTTAAATTGCTCAAGACCATATCTACACAAGCTGTGTGTGTAAGCTGTCTGGGTACACTATCTGCACAAGTCACCAGTGACAGGCAAATCAGGAAGATGCTATGGTTTGAAATTATGTCAATCACAGTGCAGTCACCAACTGTATTTAGAACTATAGGACTAGTCCTCAATATATTTGGGGAGATGCCACAGACCCTTAAATGTGATTTATTGCATGATCTCAATACACTACAGTTTGCTAGATCTATGACTGAAGAAGTACTAAAATATGGTACAGTATCAATGTACTAACAGAAAGCTGTCACACAAACACTGTTTGAAAACAACATATAGTCCCTGGTCTAAAGCCAGTGGAATTTCCTCAGTACATTCAGTACATGTGTGATATTTATTAAATTGGCAGAACCACTTTTAAAGTCTATAAACTTACTAAATTGCTATAATTCAAAACATTTTAGCTACAAATATTGTTTTTTTTTTTGCAATACTGGACTAAAGTTCTGAGCTTTTCTACCAAATTGTAGGATGTACAGCCTGGCATAAGCACAAATCACAGGGGGTGGGTGGTGGTGGGGGAGATACACATGACCCAATTTCTAGAGATGCTCCTACTGACTTTTCCAAATGAAAAACAACTTTAAAAAATTTACTAAAATCTAATCAAGCAAAACAGAAATAATTTTTTCTCTTTTTAATGCTCACCTGATTTGGTTCTTTGTCCTGTTCACTTGGTCTTTTCTTTGCTGTAATAGATTTTTTCTTTGTTTTACCCTCTGTGCCACTGCTAGGCCCTGGGATACCAATCCTTGATGGCCCAGCTGCCAGTGTACCACCACTACCCTCTATACCTGATGCTTGAAACCTCCCAAGTGATGACTGGCTATCTGGTTCAGAGTAATTAGAATGCCTGTTCATGAGTGTGGTGAATTTTTTGACACGATCATCCACTGAATGTGTCTGACTATTCGACTGAGTACTAGAAATGGGAACTGATCTATTTACAAGGGAATGAGAAGTGGGGTACTTTGGTCCTGCTGTCTCCCCTTCAGTTGACATACTGACCCAAGTACTTTCTGCCCTAGGCTTATTCCATTTAGAATTGGTTTTGGAGTAATGAACACGGGTTCGACTGCAGGAATCAATCTCCTCATTGAGAGAAAGAGAATCATCTTCTTCCTGCGATGAAATATCCTCATCTGCTAGAATGGGGCTCACATCAGGGTCTTCATGAACTTCTCTTATCCTTCTCTCATTTTCATTTTGAAATCTCTGTGCAAGAACTTTATCACCCTGATCCAATTTTTCAATAAAGGTCTCATTTTCCACAAAACCTTTCCCTCTAACATTTTGTGGACTTCCTCCTTTCACCTTCACTGTTGTTGAACTGGAATATGCTGTTCCTACATGACCGGAGACTGCCATGTCTTCTAAATTTTCCTTTGGTGTAGAACAGCTCTTACTCCCACCCACTCTTAAGTCATAAAGTTGTTCACAACTCCTGGTATCCTTCCTTCCTTCCTCCAAATTTCTAGATCTCCCTGAATCATACAAATTCCCATCTGTGAGACAATTTCCACCTAAAGGTCCAATATTTTTTCTTTCTCTGTAAACAACAGACTTAGATCCTTCATATTCTCTTACTCTCATATTCTGAATGTTTTCATTATCTGTGACCTTTTCTTCATCCGGCAGCTCTTTTCTTCTCCCTTCCTTCCCCATCACATGCCCCCTTTCATTGTCACATACTTTCCCCCCAGACAAATCCAACCTCATCCTACTCTCTGGTGTGCCTCTTTTCAAGGTTCTTTTATATCCTTCTGTCCTTGAACAAGATTCCTCCTGCTGAGAGGAATCTGTTTGCTCTCTCATACCCCCTACTTTTGTTGATGAGTTCTTCTCTTGACTTTCTTTCTCTCCCTCCACCCACTTTCTATCATTTATAACCTTCTCTATTTTACTCCACAGATTGTCACCACAATTGTCACCCTCCCTTGATGTCCTTTCTGACAATGTTGAATTCTCTCCATCTCTAACATTTGACAGTCTGTCATGCACTATTGGTTTTATTCCATCACTACTTGTTCTCTTCTTTAAATGGTCATCTCTCATATTTTCAAAACCTCTTCTCTTTTCACACGTATGAGTGACCCTGTCCCCACTTTTGTCACCAATATTCATACCACCAGACATACCTCCTCCATGAGCTGGTCTTTCAACCCCTCTTCCCTCTGAATAACCCTTCCCCCCTCTCACAACCCTTTCATTATGATCATTAATAAATTGTCCTGCATCTCCCTCACCACCATGACTGTTGGAAGTTCCAGCATTTTCTGAAGTCCTCAAATTTGTTTCATTATGGTCTCTCTTATCTTTTCTCTCTAATCCTCTGTCCCTTTTAATTTCAAGGTTTTCCTGTTTTAACCGAGTTCTCATCCTCTTTTCCAACTTTTGCTTCTTGTCAACATCGATCCTGTACTTGAAATTATTCTGCTTCAATCTTTCCCCCATGTTTTGTGTTTTATCCTTATTGCACTTTGTAACTGTAGCATTCTCCTGTAATCCAACAGATGCACTTTGGAAGGAATGGTCCATACCATTTTGGTGAGAACGGTGTTGTCTTTCCCCTGCCCTTGCATTACTCCTGTCCTGTTGGACTTTATGGCCCTCTAATTGTTTGCTATATGATTCTGATTTCATTCGTGAAGTTTCATTTTCAGAGCTTGGTATTTGTCCACCAGGTCCCAAGGGATCTGGTAATGAGGTAGGCATAGCATTACTTCTCTCATGACTGGTTGGTAAGGTACTAGTAGGAACAAATCCATTCATAATTTGGTTCGACTCTAAAACATACTTTGTTGGATGTCCTGAATGCTCTTTAGTTTTATTCCCATTTTCTGTCACATTTGTGACATTAGCAGTCCTCTCTGCTGGTTGCATTCCAGTGTCTTTCAAAAGACATTCATCAAAACTGCCTTCATCTGAAAAAACTTTGCGGACACATTTCTTATTTCTCAACATTTCACCCTGCATCTGCATTGCTGCTTTCTTCAAAGGGCTAGGCCGCTCCTTTTGCACCTCAGTGGAGAAACCCCGGTTTGACAAACCAACAGCAAACTGTTTCAGTTTATCAGCAACTGCCTTATCCAATGGAGAATACTTTGCACAATCTGAAGAAACAGATTCCTTCTGAGGGGTCATTGTGATAGCTTTAAAAATAAAATCAATATCCTGGGTTGAGGCATTCTCCAAAGACCTCTCAAGTTCATCATTTATCAAGGTGGCAACACCTTGATTATCTAAATTGAGATGATTACTACTCTGAGGTACTGCATCACTTCCGTCAAGTCCTGAGCTCCTTTTTTGTACTTCCTGAGTTACTGAGCTCTTTGCAATGACACTATCATAATGTAAGACAGTTGTGCTGTAAAGGTTGGCATGATCTTCAGCAGATGGTAAACTGTTTGAAGAATGCAACGGAGCTGCAAATCTTACATTCTGAGATTCACTCACATCTGAATGATTAACTTTTGCACTTTTTTGTTTGCTTTGATTTTTCTTCTTCTTGCAAGATTTTCTTTTTTCTTTACTAGCAGAGGCTTTTTGAGGTATAGCTGTAGTCTGTCCTATCTCTCTGCTAGGTAAGGTATTATGGGCACCTCCTGACAGAGACAGTAAACCATCTGCTGCTTGAAGAGTAATTACCTGGGGATTTTCCACGATTCCTGAGGTCCCTGGAATGGGCTGAAGAAGTTGGAAAGTTCTGTTGTTATTATTTTCCACTGAATAATAGACTACATTCCCAGGATTGACAGAATTATTCTGCAAATTCATAGACCCTGGGACAATGTTGGTACCCTGTAAAGCTGCTGGATTGTACACCAAGAGTGGAAGAGTAGATGCCTGGGCACCAGCAATGCTGTAACTAGTACTACTACCTGGTCCGTACTGTTCTCTTGATATATTTCCAACACTGGTATCACTAGCTGCCTGCATATTGGTTGGTGGATTTTCCCTTACCTGTACGCTAGCAGGTATATACTGTACACTTGATGCATAGGGAATGTTAGCAGCCAAACTAACAGCATGCTGTTGAGTTTGCATGTTCTGTGTTGCACTTGCAGGCATAAATTGATTCCGGGAAAGATTTTGCATGCTAGAAGCCAATCCTGTGGCAAATTGCAGACCTTGCATATTTTGAGTAGCATGTATAGCATCATAGGAAGCAGGTGATGTGGTATGATGGTGAGCCTGTAAATTCTGAGAAGTACTATATGCACTGGTGATGCTATTCACACAGGTAGCAGGGGGCATGTATGCAGTCCTGATAGCACCTTGGGGACTTGTAAGAGTACTGACAGCATTCTGCTGGGTAGCATGATTTATACTCCCACCGCTATCTGTCAAACCTGTAGCACTTGATGACACATTGACATTAGCTTCTGGACTGGAAGAGTTATAAGTGACTTGCACTCTTGAAGGAGGAGCACTCCCAGGGACCATCTCAATAGACCCAATGTTAGCTGTTCTTACGTCAGCATCCACACTAGACCCTGCAATGCTTTGTGATTGAACACACTCACTTATTTTCTTCTCACTCTTGCCACTGCCAGTCTCTATCTCCACACAACTTGTATCTTTTTCTTTACCTCCATGAGGTCTATTCCCATCGTAAGCAGCACTAGGTGGGGCCATAACTGTCACTTTCCCTTTAGAAGCACAACTTTTTGTGGTGGTGATTTCAGCATTCTGGCGAGTAGACAGCACTGTGGCTGTAGTGTTTGTCAATGAAGCTACCGTCTTACATTTCTTCCCACCTGATGAAGTCACCACCAAGGGTACACCTGATTGACCATGCAGATTACTTGATGACAATGATTGGTTGTCTCCTGTGGGCCCTGCAACATTCCTTGTGATGGGTTGTGGACTATCACTAGATAGAGAGTCACTTGATGTCCCATGGGCCATTGAAGCAAGTACTTTCTTGGCATATTCATTTGCAGCTTCTAGATTTTGGGATTTGGCTCTATCCATTAGATCTGATTCAGTCAAGGGTATCTTGGACTTAGCTGGTGACACAATAGGTGTCTCTCCACCTTCCCCTTGATTTGAGTGAGGGGAGCCCTCAGGGATAGAATTCTCCTTCTGTTTTGCCTCTAATCTTAGACTTCGTCTAGTGCCTTGGGAAACTGAAATTATGCAAGAAAAAAAAAATCTTTCATTAACTCTAACTGATGCATCCAAAAAGATATTTTGGGGAAACTGTAATTTCAGGGAACAGGAATAATGAATGACATTTACACCCCCACATACACATACATACACAAACTGACTCCTCACAAATACAGGTTCCATACATCCAAAAATGCATTTTCATCCCTGATGTTTTCACTACAAGTCCTTTTTAAATAAAAAAAAGGCAGTTTTCCACACATAATTCCTTCAACTTTGAAACTTAGAAATTTGCATTCATTAAAGAACTATAGCATAGGGAAACAGAGATAAATACTCACAATTTGTTCTGTCTCTTCTCCTTCTGACTCTTTTGCCTTTGTTGCTGGTGGAAGCAGCCTCATCCTTTTGTTCTTTTTCAGCTGCAGTCTGATTTTGAGAAGTATTTGACCCTTCACTGCCCTTCTTACTCTGCTGACATTCCTCTTGAGCAGCACTTGAAAGTCTTTGGGCTGTAGTCACATCTCCTTTCAATACTTCAGATCTGTCAGGTTCTGTTACATCAATCTCTTCCTCAGACAGCTGACCTTCCATATGATCAGGTTTCTCAAGTTGTGTTCCATCAACCTCTTCCTTTTTCTGAGCTTCAATCTGACTGTGAGAAGTATTTGACCCTTCACTGCCCTTCTTACTCTGCTGACATTCCTCTTGAGCAGCACTTGAAAGTCTTTGGGCTGTAGTCACATCTCCTTTTAATAGTTCAGATCTGTCAGGTTCTGTTACATCAATCTCTTCCTCAGACAGCTGACCTTCCATATGATCAGGTTTCTCAAGTTGTGTTCCATCAACCTCTTCCTTTTTCTGAGCTTCAATCTGACTGTGAGAAGTATTTGACTCTTCACTGCCCCTCTTACTCTGCAGGCATTCCTCTTGAGCAGCACTTGAAAGTCTTTGGGCTGTAGTCACATCTCCTTTTAATAGTTCAGATCGGTCAGGTTCTGTTACATCAATCTCTTCCTCAGACAGCTGACCTTCCATATGATCAGGTTTCTCAAGTTGTGTTCCATCAACCTCTTCCTTTTTCTGAGCTTCAATCTGACTGTGAGAAGTATATGACCCTTCACTGGCCACTCTACTTTGCGGGCTTTTCTCTGGGGTCATACTTGATAGTCTTTGGGCTGCATTCTTTTCAGACATATCACCTTCATCAGGGCCAGATTTCTCAAGTTTTGTTACATCAATCTCCTCTTCAGAATCATGACCTTCAGGATTAGTTTGGTCAAGTACTTTTACATCTGTCCCTTTCTCAGGCTGAAGGCTTGTTACTTTAGAAGGTGATGGGGTACTTCTTTCAGCTGTTTCAACATCTACAAATGAGGAGTCAGCTTTCACTTTCTCTTCCTGACGAAGAGGAGATGTTGAAATATTCTGTGTCTCCATGTCAACTACTTCATCATCACTGCCTCCTTCAACTTCTCCATCACTGCTAACTTCATCCTTTCTTTGAATATTATCCTCCTTCACTGATTCCTTACCCTCTCTACCCTCTCCTTTACAATTCAACTTTTCATTACCATTCTCTACTTGTCTGTTATTACTCATCTCTGCCTGCCTCTCATTTATCACCTCTGCCTGCCTCTCATTACTCCCCTCTGTATGCTTGTCAGTAAACTGGTTTACATCCTTTTGTGAAGGATCTGTTTCTTTCTCTCTCAGTTCTCCTGGGAACAGCTGCCTAGGAACACACATAGACTCTCTGTTAACACTATTGCCCACATTCCTACTTGGATCTCTTGAATTATCCCATAAGGTCTGGGCTACAAGTCGTTTTTTCTCCTCTTCCAAGAATTTTTCTCTTTCAACATTGAAAAGCGAGAAGAGAGAATCAAATGCTGGATCAGAACTAGCCATCTCGATCACCTCTTCAAGAGCTCTCCTGTCCATGACAGAACCTTCATCCATCACCCTGAGGGATGAAGATGCTGTGCTAGAAGTGGGTTCTTCTGTTGTTTTAGCCGAATGGAAGGAAAACTCTCTGAAAGTATTAACATTAAAAGTTTTGTTGAGGGCATGCCTTGTGCATCTCACACGAAATGTCATTTAAAATGAAAATGCTCCAAGATGGTTTCTTTAAATCCAATAGGCTACAGTGAGTAATTAATTTTAAAGTTCAAGTCTACGGTCAAGAAACAATAAATTTTACTACACAAAGGTATCACTCAAAAACTCTTTGTCTTGTTTACAAAGACAATTCTGTTTTATAGTGATTGCATTTGGTACCACACTTCGTTTTCTTTGCAAGAAAAATCACAGTTTTTTATGATAAACAAACCTGTTTTCCCACACTTAAGATTTCAGCAACTGGTGCTTCAATCACCCAGTAACAATATGTATCTAAATACATGCTTTTCAAAATCATTTTAATGAGACTGCTTTTCAAAACCACTTACGTGTTAGGTAGGACCTTATTGATGGTACCAGCTAATTTTTCAGGTAGTGTTTGGTCTGACAGCAAGCTTTCTAAGATCTGAGGGAACTCCATTAATTCCTCTGGGTAAAGGAGTGGTGCCTGGGCACTCGAATCTTGTGATGTTGTGCTACGCATTGGTATCAGATCTTCAGGGCTGTACTTCTTTCTTGGTGTAATACTGCAAAGAAAAAAAATTCATAGAAATAGTTTCTGTTGTGTTGACAGGAATAGCAACTGTGTCAGATGGACATGTTACACAAATAGACAAGCTAGGTTACTGGAATAGTTCAATAAAGTTTGGCACAGATACCATACTGAAACTTTGGAAAAAGTGCTGTGTTCTAATACCAGTGTGAGCTTGTGCTGGAAACAAGATTCTTGGGGTAACTGAAGCAGGTATGATGTCAAAATATTGACATAAAAGTGGTTACATATAGAGCTCTGGGTATGATTGTTAAATCTGAGTGATCATTAGCTTCTAAAAACCCCCTGGTCCAACATGGAAGTCACGTCTGTGTACTATGATGCTACAGCTATATATTGTAGCCATATCTGTGTATAGTTATAAGTGGGTATTCATGGGACTGTTTTACTTTAATAGCTTCCAAATACAACTTGTGTGACATAATAATAATAAAATGCAAGGCAGCCAGCAATTATAGTAATCATTCACTATGCCATACCTCTATAAATGTTTCCATATACCCTTCCCTGCATAATTAATACCATATCATTCTAATACAGTGCTTATATTGTTGAAGTAAAGCTTGCTCATGCTCTACACTGTAAGTGTCATAATAACTTTCATTAGACCCACCTCACCTAATGTCATGCTTTGTTTTGTTGGAGGCTCACACACCTACATGCCCACATGGAAGCCTGTATGATTTGTTTGAGTTGCAGTATGCATACATAGTATGTTGTATGCACATCAGTGGTAACATGGCCTAACTTCCATTGATTGGTAACTTTGCAGGTACATAAGTACACCTGACCCTCACTTATTTCTCCCAACATGGCAGCCTTCTCATGTTGCCACTAGAATCATCACACGGGTCTACAGCAGCAATGAACAAATACTGGCTTGTTGCCAAAAAGAGCAACCATCACCACAAATTCTTTTGAATAACTACTACCAGCATGCAAAGAAGGTAAGGAGGATGGGGGGAGGGGGAGACAGGCTGTGTCCCACTATTATTGTTGTACTTTACCATGAAATGCTTTTGCCAGTATTGTAATAGGTGCAACAACCCCTGAGACCGATGCCACACCACCCCAATGTCATGGCACCAACTTTGGCTGAGACTAACTAAACAGGGTTCTTAAACTTTTTGCCATAAGTTTCCATGACCCTCACACAAACATTCCATGACTTTCCATGACCTTCACATCAAGCATTTCATGACTTTTCCATGACCTTTCCAGACTAACAATATACTTTCTAACTTTTAAGGACAGAATTACAGGCAGAATTAAGTTACTCATGTAAAGATATGTTTCAAAAATGTTGAAATTCCATGACTTTTAAAGCAGGATGACACTTTTCCATGACCTTTAAGGCCTGGAAAATGCCAATACATAATTCCATGACTTTCCAGATTTTCCATGACCTATGGGAACCCAGCTAAGGTTGCACCCACTGCTTCCTCCCTTTCTGAAGCAGAAACCAAGGCTGGTTACTCATATACTACTGTGAATGCATTACAATGCAATTCACTAGACCTAAACCTAACCATGTCTGTTTGTGGTACCACCTATACAACTTGAATTAATTTTTCTATGACAGACCTTGTGAATTTTTCTCTAGCAATTGAAAAGATACAGATTATTTTTGGAGGAAGAAGTCTACATTTTTTACATGATATTTGAGATATTATAAAGTTCCACTTATTAGGTGACCTTGGTAAGGACTCAGGCCAGCACTGGGCACATTTCCAAGGCCAGAGGTTACAAGGCTATGGACAATATTTGAAGGATGAGGCATGCCTTGAGACTGGTCCAACACTGGTCTTTATATACCAAGGTGTCTCTTATGTTATTATGTCTATGGGAAGCAATGTGACACATTTTAAAATAACACGATGAAGCTTAAAGTATCTCACGCCGTAAAACCTCATCTAACTCTAACTCACCTTTTTCTCTTTGGCGATCTTACAGGGTCCCTCTGAGTGCTATCAGATGTAGAAGGCTGACATGTATCTGACACCATACCCCTGGATTCTTGACCTAATGTGACAAAATAAGGGAGAGAAAACAGTACATCAGGCGTTTCAAACATGTGCACCAATGGAGAGAGAATTCTATAAATTCATGGAAAACATAAATTGTTATAGTTACCTCAAATTAAGATTTAAAGACATTAAAAGGACACAAACTACAGAGATTTTGTGTCTAAAGAATATTCGTCTATACTCAAAGTGTTAATATGTCAGAATATACAAGTGATAGGTATAAACAGCTTTTACACTTGAACAGTTTACAAACTTTGTAACTGTATAAAAGACTAATTACATCAAGCATAATGCATGGCTCAGTAGTTTAGAGATCAGTGTTGGTTTCAGGGACAGATATGTTCAAGAATTATTACGTGCTATAATAAACTTCCATGGTACACCACTTCTCTGTACATAAAATAGTTTATGCAGTTCAAAGTTCAGTTTAAGCGGTTAAGAGTAACATTCAATGAATCTTTTAGCAGTGGAGGATGTTAACTATTTTTGCTCCAAGTACAAACATGATGAGATGCATATCACAGATACAATAATCTTTGATAAATTTTATCATTAATGAGCGATGGCTGGAGGAAGAACTAATCTGACACAACTTTATACTGACTCTATGGGACTAAGTCTGTGAGTAGAGACAAAACACTTAAGAACTTTGGGGACCAATACTCAAGCTTTAAAATCTCCAGGCTTTCTTAGAGGGAAAGAAAGTACAACATAGGGCCCATCACCTGACACCTGTCCTTCCATGTGTTACACCAATATAGCCCTTACGGTAAACATACACTTTATTGAGCAATGCCTTCCTGGAATCCAGACCACCTTTAATCTGAGTGCAGTGTTGGGTATCAGTACTCAATGGTCAGAATGAAATCAGCTACATGCCAACCCTCAGTTCATTAAGTGACATCTGTCCTTGAATGAGTTAAGGCCGGTTCATACTTCCAAATTTCTAGCGCGATAAAGCGATCAATAACCATGTATGTTCAAAATATCTTTGCCGCCAGTTCGATTCACGGTCATCGCTTGGAGTTGAACATTGTTCAACTTTTCTCGCAAGCTCTTGAGATATCGCAAAGGGAACGGCTTCTGATTGGCTGCTTGGTAGGTGAACGACCTTTTGAAACGAGCTCAAGA
The DNA here is from genome assembly GCA_029531755.1 of Holothuria leucospilota. Taxonomy (NCBI): domain Eukaryota; kingdom Metazoa; phylum Echinodermata; class Holothuroidea; order Aspidochirotida; family Holothuriidae; genus Holothuria; species Holothuria leucospilota. The sequence continues at coordinate 51,180,432 of CM055976.1, forward strand.
TCCTCCTCGACAACAATGGCGGACCTTTTCAGATACTGGCTCATTACATGTATTCGGGTTCTGTGCGACTATCGGCAGCCTGATTGTGACAGTGAAGAGTTGTAGGAATGGAGGGAAACAGTTCTTGCTTCCCACGAATTAAGACATAAAGGTTAGTAAGGCAGGATTTTCTTGTATTCCCTAAAGTTATCACGGTAATCAATAGTGTACTTTGTCGTAGAGCCGATCAAACCGCATACACATATGTACTGTACTTGGCCTTTGTATAGGCAGGTATTGGGAGACTGTGCATTGCATGGCAGTACTGCGAAAGTTGAGCTATGCGAGAAATCTGAAGTATGAATCAATTTTACATCGGCATATCGAGACCCAGCTAACATCCTTAAACACAGCTTTATAGTGCTGTAATGAAGTATGAACCGGCCTTTACACTCAACATAATACTAGAGCAGTATCTCAATACTACCATCAAATGTCAATAAGTTATGTACAAAGTATCATACTTATCGCCAAATTATAGCCCAAGCAACCGATTTAAAGTAAGTTTTTTATATACATTCAGTTTGTATCACACAAGTTTTCCATTATGGCTTTGTCATTTGTAAAACAAACAAGAACTTAGATCATTTTATCAGTGGGGCCAAAACATTAAGGGGAGGGGAGTTTAATTGATCCCAAAACTGCATTGCAAAATATATGTTAGCCACATACATTGCTAGATACCAAAAATGTGCATTTAGAGTTTGGGGAGAAGGAGCTATAGTAGGTAAACTGATGATTCCCAAGTCAGAAACAAAAGGCTCATCAGATAACTGTAAGCAGTACATGAAGTACTAGGGTAGAAAATTGTCCAAAAGATAACATGAAATGAAATCAGCCACAGGCAGTAACAGACAGAGTAACTGTTTCTGGCTAAGGCTTTATCCTGAGATACCATGTCAACATTTTGGCCACAAAGATAATCCTTTTTGCATGATCACTACATCACCTCAATCTCTCAGCACTGCTAAAATGTCAACATGAGAAAGTGTGACACTCATAACTGCCATTTCACCCTTCAATAAGCATATACAGGTAGCTTACAGGGTTAGTTATCCAGATCACATTTGAAGGATCAATTATTTTAAAATCAACCATGCATGAGGGTTGTGTGGCCTTATATCTGTCCACTGTACAGCCTTCTAGAGGATTTGTTTCCTATGTGAGTGCTGTGTACAAAGAACTTAACGAGATTCTTGATTTCTGCCAGCTTCAAAAGCATCCTAAATGCATGCAAGGGATCATGGGAAATGGGAGTAAAAATAATGGGCTGCCATTGTTCTGTTCTCATTTTCAGTAGTTTTTGCCCAATAATCAGCCAAAACATCCCAACAAAGTCAACAAGTATAAGTCTCACTGACCACATCTTTCTCCTCTACATCAAAAGTTCTTGTTCTCCAATTAGGGTCATAAACAGTCACAAAATGATAATGTTATAAAGAATTTTGGCTACAGCCAGTGACCCGCTAGTGTGACAATATCTCAATACATGTTATGTATTGAGATGACAAACTAGATAGTATACCTTGTCCGGTGATGGTGGTATCAGTAGTATCCTGGGATTCAGAGGAGTTCTGATCTGAGTTCCTTGATGTTATCCTACCATCTGAGGATTCTCTCAGACTATTGGATGATGCAGAACACTCTCCTGGGTTAGTTTGTCCTCTTCCATGTTTTTGTTGGCTACGTAAGGCATTCAGACTTAGTCTTGAACGAACTAATGGGAAGAGACAAACATGTGCTTAGATATGGTTGCATGAGCTGATGGCATATCAAGTTGCAGCAGAGGCTTGTTTATGATCTATTGACTTAATTGATTCCTGTGCTATGGCTGAACAGATAACGGAGGTGGTACTTATGGAAACTGAGTTTAACAGTCAGGAAGTTTTGTGTTTGCCCCCGTCAGATCACAGATAGGATGACTTTCATCTGTCATGTCTAGACTTACTTTTCAAGTGCAAGATAATAATTTAAGCCAGGGCCGTGGCCTAGGCAAACTCCCTTGGGGGGCAGTTCGTGACACTATCTAAGCCGAAAGCCATGTGACATGCCTACAGACAGTTAATATCAGGGCGGACCCTTCCACTTTCACTGTACTAGCATTGGCAAAGCTTTGAACTGATTATATCTTTACAAAGTCTCATTATTTAGTGATATTCTTCCTCTTTTTTGGCTGGACATAAGGCAATGGGTGCTGTCTAAGGGAAGGCAACACCCTATACTCTCTGAGAAATTTCTGTCTATGAGGTGGCTTGGATGCAAAATGGTGCTCTCTTTGGTAGAGTTTCAAAGAGCCTAGAATTGATTATATGTTAAAGAATCCTCATTATTTAGTGATTTTTTGTTTCCCGAAAGGGAAAACTTAGGAGCCACTCTTGCCAACCTTGCAAAAACTTGAGAGGAACTGTGGATTGCAAAGTAGGAAATGACTATACTGTACCACATCAATTACAATGTACACAACTACTGTCAGCACTGATGAGTATTCAACACTGCTCCATGCATCATTTCCTGTGATAAAAGCCAACGACACAGTTGTACCACAACCTTCACAGCAGATGTTGAATGTACCTTTTCAGGTTGGACGTACATATTCTTAGAAGTGGGGTCGACGTAAGTTCAGAGTAATACATGCCCGCCGAGCAGGCAAATTGTGCTATTGTATTACAGGGCCATCGAATGTTATAAAACTTGCTAAGTCAGAAGTGACTACCAACTGCATCCCCATTATTACAGGCAATCACCGTGTGGATTTTATTCCTCGAGCACAAAATGGTAGACAAGCTGTAAGTGGAAATGATGGTAGTATCAGCTTTCAGCCGGTCAATCACTGACTGCTTCCATTTCATGTCTGCAGGCAGTTATTATTACAAAATGGCATGGGGTGTGCATTGCTTTTTAGTGCTAACAAACACTTTCTGTCACGTGAATCATGCTGCCCTCCTATGTCAAGTTTCTTTGTCAAATGTTGTAAAGAATGGCTTGAAGGAGAACTTCTTGGATTATATTCATGGAGAATTGTCACAGGTGAAAAAGGTTGGCTTCATAGAAAAGTTGTAGCAGATCTTTCATGGAGAAAATAGAGGGAAAAACACTCTCAATTGCTACCCCTTAAGTCCTTACGACCTATGGCCTACTTACTTGTGTGCCTCAATGTGTAGGACAGAAATAAAATTCAAAATTTTGAAAGGGTCGTTGACAGCCAGTCATAATTTTCAAAGGGTATTTGACTCCCAATAAAAATTTTCAAAGTGCATTTACATGACTTCCTTTTCCAAGTTAAATTTGAACCACGCAGGGCCCATGCTGCCACTAAGTTGGCTCCTTGGTTAAACGTTTACTTTACACATACCTTACACTGTATCTCACTTACTGAAACTTTAAAGATAAAGGGCAGTGTGCATGTGTCACATATACATAACATTACAACTGCCTGTCTCTCCGATCTCAGAAAAATATTATTAGAACTCTGAAGTTTCCGCTATAGCAAGATCTGACTGGTTGTTTTTCACTATCGCATTACGTCTTAGCGTCAAAACTATTTTATTAATGCTACCAAAAATAATCTCAGTCGAAACTGATCATAACATTGCTAAAAACAAACAAAGTAAAGTGTCTCATGCTACATTACAATCACCCCTCTTTCAAGTATGCAGATCCAGTCAAAGGTCAATATTTTAAGACATACTTACTTTAGCAGGTTTGGACTATAGAACTATTTGTGTGGGTAAGGTGACTTTCACATGCTGTTTGATTACTGGCATGTTGTTGATATGTACATAAATTATACTATTAAACTGTTACGTGTTCTTCCAAGTGACAGGCTATAGCATACCTGTGGACTTGTGTGCCGCTCTATAAACTGCACTGTGAATGGAAGGCTATAGTAAATGTTCATGCAAAGAACAAATGAGTCCAAATTATTAACGTGTGCTCGTTGGATAGGAGGGGCTTGGTTAATTTTGTACATGTATGATAGCGCACCCAAAACTCGTAACCTGTGAACAGAAATATGCAAAGGGGGTGGGGGGGTTTAAGCTGTGCGTATTTGACCTGCATTACAAAACGTGAATGCGTCAGTTCACTCCTTGCTTTCATACTTGGATGTGTATTTGACTATTTATCCCACTTTTGAACCCATATTAGGCCTTCCCAATATGCGCCATATGCAAATACACACACTAATGAAAGCCCTGAAAATAGCCAAAAGAGCAACATGGCAGCTACATACTTGTCTAGTTTTTGCTCATACCGAATGTCTGTGAGTTTTGAACTGTACACCCTTTTGGGAAACACCTCATACTGTAGTTTTGGTTTCTATTTTGGTAGGGTGTAACTGATGGGGATTTTGCTGCAGGGAGGGATGACACCTGCAGCAAAAAAGAAATTTTTCTTGTTCTAAGTTTTCCTAGATCCAAAATGATCTTATCTTGAGTGATGCATTTGGACTGCTAACATAATGTGAAGTTTTAATTATTTACTGAATTTCTCAGATTTGGAATGCATGGTACCCCTTCAAGGCTGGTACCCGTTGTGGGATTCTCTCTGGTGCTCTGAGTACGTCACTGGAGGAACTACCATCAGTTGGCACGTAGACGTACCATAGGCCTTGAAACAAAATGGTTGGGTTGAAATGTCTCCCAGATGGAGGAAATGACACATTTTAGACCTTAAAGTTGCATCTAAACATTCTTTTCTTTTAAATTTCATGCTTTGGAAACAAATTTCATGCTTTGGAAACAAATTTAGATTTTAGGAAGAGAGGTTAGATTTGATTTTAAAGGAAAATGCAGTCAACCCATTTTGAATTAGTACCTGAGTATCCTACTTCATGAATGGCACTAGAGAATCATGTTACAATATTATTCTCACTGAGTTGTGAAATTCACATTAAGAGTAACTCCTTGGTTTACCTTGAATATGCAATATTTATGTTCTAACATATCATGACAAATGGGCCTAATTGAAGTAAAATAAAAATAAGAGGACATTTGTGAGGTTTAGCTGTTGTTTCAAAATATTGTGGCAAGTGCTTATGCCCTTTTAACTTAAACTTACTTCATAAGTTTATTGAGTTAGCTAACAACTCAATGTAATCATAGGCTATTTTAACTTTAGCCATTGTATATGCCAGTGTTTTCAAGCATTGCATCTTGTAGGAGGAAGATGGTTTACTTGTTAGGAAGAGAAACCCACATGAGAATTTGTCCATGGCAGGGGTCCGGGGACCTTCCCCACAAAATTTGAGGAAAAAAGGAACCCTAATAAGCGATTTTGGGGGCTTTAAATCATAATTTGGACAGTGAAATTTTCAGCAATTCAGTATTTTTTTCCCAAGTAGGCCAACTTTCATTTATAGTTTGGAAATCCTGGGGGAGTTTCCCCCCAGCCCCCTACAGGCTACGGTCATGTAATCAAATGTGTTGGTTTTTATAACCAAAGTGTAGTTATAATATAAAAGCAATATGCTTCATCCAAGGCACTGTGAAATAACCATCCTTGCAAGAACGACTCTTCTCAGCCAACCATTACAGTAATACTTCTCACTGGAAACAACAGCAACAGAGTTTCCACAATATCATGAAAGCAATATTGCTTGAATTTTCGAAGTGAATCTTCAAAATTCTAGGAGGATAATTATCTCTACTAATTTCCAGTTGCCATGTCTTCATATGTAGGATACACTGCTTAAATATTGAAACAAAATGTAACAGACTGAATACTTTATCAACCTGACCAATCAAATTCCTTGACACATCCCCAAGTGGAGGCACTTTTCTCAAGTTACCTTGGTGTAACTTGACTGGAAAGAAAAGATACTAATTTTTCCTGATTTGCAGGATGGATGGGAATCCTATGTGAATGAGACAGTTTGGTGTAAAACTTTTGTAGGTTTGCTTTGATAGGTGAGGGTTTTTATATGCCAGCAGGTTCTTTGGAAGTTAAACTAGGACTTCATATCAGCCCCTAGTATATATAAAGCCGGGTTTCTAAACATTTTGTAACTTAAGGCCCACTTTTGTTTGCTGAAATTACCTTAGGCCCACCTTTCACCATTGACTGAAAAATTAAGTTCCAATGTTATTTATAGCTTAAGCACAGGAGACAAGTTTCTACACTATGCAATATACTATTAAATTCTATCTGTGTAAAACAAGAAAAAAAAAAAAAAAATTGCTGATAGAAATTAGCCAGCTAACTCTGCAGCCCATCAGAAGGCCTTCTGACATCCACAGGTTGGTAAACACTGATTTAAGGGATCACTTATACCCCACTGGGTACCAAACAGTGAATATGTGTCAAAAATAACTCAAAAAGCATCAGACTAAGCTCACCTCTCTGATTTTGTAAATAATTATTCACACCCTTCATCTGAGGGGGAGGGAGTGTCTCTTGCCTGCAGTAAAAAATAGAGGAAAACACATGTGTAGAATGGTATAAACAACAAAGTAACCACATTCTCTGCTAAGTTGGCTGTCTAATGAAAACTAAACATTATGACATAAAAGAGAAACAGAGGAATTCAACTCTTTAAGTATTCATCACTCGCTGACTGAAACCTAACATTGCTAATAATGAAACACAAGAGGTCTGATATTTCTAATGAAATAGAATGAACCTGGCTGGCTTCTTCTACAAACTACTCTGCTCCAAACACAAAAGCAACACTATGTAACATCTCTAATAGAGGTTTATTCAAATACCACACCACTATTGTTCTGGTTCATGGAACAATTCCCACCCACACAATTATTCCCCCCCCCCACACACAATTATTCCCCAACAAATCCCCCACAACAATTTCTGCCCCAGACATCCCCATCCTGGATAATTCCAAATTCACTAGTGGGGGAAGTTGTCATGGTTGGCAGTTATCCAGAATGGGACTTGTGTGGCAGATATTTTTAGGGGAAATTGTCCAAGGGAGGGCTGTGTCAAGTCATGGTTATTCCAATTATTGTAAAAGTAATAATCTTTACTACTCCTTTTCTATTTGAGAGAACTGAGCAATTTAAAGGAAATTTCCAGTTTCCAAGAGTTATCAAAAACACTCTACAGCTGTAGTTCAGTGCTTTTAACCTGATGTTTACATGTCCCTAATGGGGCAGTGAAAATTCTTTAGGAGTCTATTAAAGCAGAGGGATTCTAGGGGGGCCAGTGAATAAATTGAGTGGGAGATATTTGAGGGTCTGCCAACCATGGAAAGATATTTAAAGTGTTTCAGATAAAGTAATACTCACAGATACTCATACTTAAGCTGTGCAACCACTGCATCCAATTTTCTCCAAAGCTGAATAACAACTGGATTCACTTCGGTTCTTTTCTTTCCTGAAAAGGATAAACAAAAGATCAAAGTCTGAGGACAAGTCTTTAGTCTTACAACTGTTGAAGGTAACAATGTAGTATGCAATAAAAGCAAGTGAAAATGTTTCCACAGTAGAGAGAAAGTAAACTACTGGTGCAGAAGTCAAACCTGTCAAAAATTTCAATCCAAGCTAAGATTTGCTTTAGGGAGGGAATATCTTTCATTGCATTTTGATATGTATCATTCCATAAGCCTCAAGCATTCAATGGAACCCAGCACCAGGATCGAGGGCTAAATTTTGAGGCCTAACTAAAAGCCAGCTTACTTAATACTTATTAAGTACAAGCAATCAAGAACAACCTTGGGCAATGAGGTTCCTATAGCTGATGGACCCTGAGTGACCTTTGAAAATTTGGAAACTTCAAATGGTCATTATCATCCAAACTTCTGGCACCAAATGTTATACACTATGAATCTTTGAATGCAACTTTGAATGATCCCAGAGACCTCCACAGTACTATTCACAAGTTTGGCACAAACAGTGAATACATTTTCATGTTTCATGTATGTATATATGTTCATGTATACATCCAACAAATCTTTGCAGATTTGACCTTAAATGCTTCCCGATGAACTCTAACTGACCTTCAAGACTTTTGGTACTTAATGCTGTCTTACCTTTTCCAAGTTTCATGTACATCAAACAATAATTGCAAATTTGACCTCCACTGACCCTGATGACCTAAAAATGGCCTTAAGATTTTTTTGGAGCTAAGTGGTAAAGAATTCCACAAAATTTGGGTACAATCCTACTTTTGGTTACAAAGTTACTAGAAACCAATCATTTTGACCTCAAGTGACCCCTGATGACCTCCAAATGACCTTCACATTCTTTGGCACCAAAATAATAGCAATTACACACACCACGTTTGGATTCCATCCAACTTTCGGTTACAAAGAAATTCCAACCCAAATCAAAGATTTCCCCCTTTTGACCTGTATCGACATAAAATGACCATGTATCCAAAATCTGTGTATGCCCTGAAAGAAGCACTATTTAAGGAAAGTTATGACAATATTTCAAGATGTTCATACCATAGACCCTTTTCCAAATAGCAACTACAAAGGATTATGGGATAGACTTTAAGCACGCATTTTTTTTGTCCACAATAAAATGCCATTGACGAAAATGACACACACCAATACTCCATCCCACAATCCTTTGTGATTGCTATTTGGAAAAGGGTCTATGCTCGGTAAGAAAGAAGATGCAAATTTGAAATTTTCACATAACAGCCTGTACTGATCCCTAAATTTTCTGTGACCTCCACTTCCTGTTAGTCAAAAGTCGCTCCACAGCCATCAACCATTTTCTTTAAAGTTTCATTCAAATCCACTGAATATGAATATTGAGATTTGGTGGAAAAACTGCTGAAAGACATGATAGATGGATGGAGTGACGGTGGCTAGTTACATAGCTCAAACATATATTTAGCTGGTTTGAGCTAAAAAATTGGTAAACTAAAATGTATTAAAGGAAATGGTTCAAGGAGAAAGAACCATGGAGAAACTGTACAAATGTTGCATAGACACATGAAAGTCCCCCACAGGAAGTAGAAAGTTTATCTTCTGAAAAGTATCCCTCCAAAGTTGTGACCCTCTACTCTCCCACTCACCCATCACACTTTACGGAAATTTTACATCCCATCCAAGAGGTGGAAGAACACAATAACAATGGAGCAAGCATGTTAACATTCAAAGCCTCTCAAAACATGTCTATGCAGTTCAACGTAAAATTTGGTGAATTTACTAAAAAATTGTTTGTCAGGAATGTAGAGAATTTTGAATTGAGTCAAATACATCACAAATGCAGATAACACTTACAGTTTACCATCAGTCTTCAATTGTAAGAACCCAACAATGACTTACTGAGGGCCAAAGTACTGCATAAAATTAATGGATATCGATAGGTAGAAGTTAAGGGCCACACAGAGTAGACCCACCTATACTTTATCAGCAAGAACTAATTTTCTCTTAGAATATTTCTCTCACTTATCTTTTGATATGTTTCCGGGCAAAAGTGTTTGATATCAGGGGTATAACATGGAGTTACAGTATAGGGTATAAATTCAATAATCCATGAAGAAAATAGCCTCAGCTATAAAATTCCAAATTAACTTCAGAATATTGAATGCATGGCCAGTAAAATACAATAGATTTCTTTCATTGGTCTTACCATCTTGTATAAAAGTAGCATGCTCCTCTAGTATGGTTTCCAAGTCTTTGGCTAAAGGTGGCTAAACAAACAAAGAAGAAAAATAATAGGAACTTCATGTAGGCTATCTAAAGACTGTGGTGAATAAAGAAAAAAAAGCTGGACTGATCACCAATGGTTAGTGAAATAATGTTTGCCATCTAGTACACTCAAGGAATGAACTGAGCCAGGGTTTCAGAATACAGATACCCAACCTACTGTAAGTTGGGTGATAGACATAACATTACAACAAAATTCAAGAAATGCTGTCAGTAGAAGGTGCCAAGGAAGGGAACAAGTCCCAACATACAGTAGTACTGCATATTAGTGTAATCAAGAGCATTTGTATGGGGGCATAAAAAAGCAGGGTGAGGGGGATGGGATAATTCTAGTATTCTAAACATGTCCTGCTTAATACAGAATTTCAAAGTTAAACATACAGTACAAACAGATAGAGGGTTCTGACCTACAGTATTCATGTTTACAAAACCATACTTTATCAATACCAAGCATCAAAGTAGATTTTACCCTTTAAGTTAGGGGCTTTGGGCTAGTCCAATAGAAACAGGACTACCCCCAGATTAATAATAATAATGACAATTTAGTAAAGCGCCGGTATCCGCCAAAAGACGCTCATGGCGCTGACACAGTCCAACCGAACAATTAAAAGTCTAAGAACAGGTGAGTCTTAAGTTTTTCTTTAAAATTAAGAATTAAGATTAGATTTCACATTCATTCTCAAAGCCTAGTCTGACAGTTTGCACCTTGTTTTATTTTGAGCCTGCAATGATGAAGAACCATTACAAAAGATCTACAAGTACACTGTAGAACACTTTCTTGTGGTAAGTAGGGTAATGGTTAAGGTACTTAACCTGTTGGTTAACCAGTTTGGATAGATTTGATGAACTGGCTACAACCCTCAGATTGTGGGAGGTTAATGATTCAACTTAGAGCCAGCTGTGGTTACCCCGTGGTGCTCCATGCAAATTATTGGGTAAAAGAGCTACAGTACTATCCCGTCGTAGTTGACAAACCATCGAGTCGGACTCATCGAAACCCATCGCACTCATCAGGCGCGTATAAACATTTGAAGTGACATGTGAAATCATCGAACAACTCGCCGATCATTTCATCGAAACCATCGAGGGGGCGGGGCTTGTTTGAGGTCTCACAGTGAACAAGAAAATAAATTTTCTCATTGCTTTTACAGTGTATTTTTCCCCCTTGCATTCGTTTGCCATCGTATGTGTACTGCATGCAACAAAATCATTTAACACGAGATGAGTAAACCAAGGGTTGCCACTGCACACCCTGAAACAACCCACTCCATAATCTCCGATTCAAGTCCTGCAGTACTATATGAGAGCAGCAAAACCGCTAAGCCCAAAGTAACCTCAGTAACAAAAGGATATGTCCCCAGTTGTCAGACAAATAGTAAAAAGTAGGCTAGGTCCTGGGCCTAAACAGGATCCAAATAATTTAGCCCTCATTTTCTCCCGCCAGTTTCTACCATGCTTGTAACTGGCCTATAGTATTAACTGCCGCATGCAGTTTTTAACTTCATCTGCGATATTCTTGTGAAACCAAAATAGCAAGTAGGCCTTAAAAATAATTTTGCATGATTAGCAACAACTTTTGCAACCTAAAGGCCCCCTTTCCTGTCTAGGCAGCTTTGATTCTACCCAGCGCCATATTTATTTTGACCGTACGCACATTTGTGTTACGGCAAGCCATCCTTTTCAGCCAAGGTTCCCTTCTCATTTCTAGCTGTGCAGGCATTTTGTTTTTATCAGTGACTCGATGTAATTTAAGAAAACCAACAACACACCATTCTTGCTAATACTGCTCAGCCTTCCCCCTTCCCCCCTCCCCCGATCAAAAATTTTTCGGTGAAAAAAGCAACAACTCTCTAGTAAGAATTAGATTAGAATCTCGATACGTGCCCACCGGCTTTCAAACTGTGCAGTGCGGGCCCTTTGAGAAACAGGCACATGCATGCACAGTTCCCCGCATAGCCTGACATTAATAACCAAACCAACTGCGTTGGTCGGTACATTCCACTCGGGCCTGCTCAGCTAACGTAAAACTGAGCGCTACAAATTCCCGTTAAAGTTCTACAAAACATAAGAAATTAACCCAATGCCATGTGTAGAATATTACAGAAGAGGTATCGGTACTGATAATAGCTTGCATACCTGCAGAAGAGTGTGATATTCCTTCAATATGTAGTCCTAAAATGGCGCTTAGTGTTGTTGAACGATCGCACTAGAAATTTCATTAACAGTTGTACAGGTCGCCCTGTTTCAAGATCAGGGTTTGTGAATGAACGTAACGTAGTATTTTCCATACAAGGCAATAGTAGGCGTACTCAGTGTGAATGAATGACGATGTAAACAAACTTGTGGCAGTGCAAAGACTGTGCACAGACAGTACTTGCAGCTCGCAGGCCACAAAGAAACAAGTGCATCACACTGTACTGTGTATGTACCAGAGAGCTTCCACATGGCAACACGCTGTGGCTATGTACTGTACATTTGGGGAGTTCCCGCCCAAAATTATAACATGCAGCAACGCGTACCTTCGGTTTGTTTTGTGAAGCTGCTGCGCAACAAACTGAAGTACATTCTATGTGAAACTCGGCTTATATACGGCGACTGCTACTGCCGCGAGAATACTAACTTTTGCTTGGCCCTGATTCGTTGAATTACGTATCTGTAATGTTACGTCTATCTTTGAGGTTAGCGTTTTGAGGGGTGCCAAAATATTGCAGGTTTTTATAATTTTAAAATGTTATGGGATAGAACACTTTTTTGAGCTTGGTAACCTGATAATTGCCCTGTGGCTTCAGGAAATAAAAGAAATATTGAAAGCAATAAAATCATTGCAATATGCCACATGGAATTTGGAACTGGGATGGAAGAAAAGCTACCTGTATGAATTCGTGTGCTGATCTGCTCGTTCTGATACAGTATTGCATGCACCAAGGTGACTTTGAGCGCCAAAATGCAGATGCCGTAGAGTAATGCAGACAGTAGGTTTTGTAAACAAGATTTTCAGTGTATGCTGTACAGCTCATTATATTTCCGATCATTCTTAACTCAGCCATGCATTACATATCAACAATGCAACAAAACATAAGAGATCAATTCAACTGTTAACAGCAGACTGCGTGCGCGTGCACGAGCCCACTTGTCAATCACAAAACTCATCGAGAAACTCGTCGAGGTCAGCTTGTGTGTGGTTTAAAGGAATTTTAAACTCATCGAACTCATCGAAACTCATCGAGTTCTGTCGCCGACGAGTTGCACTGTCAACTACGACGGGATAGTACTGTACAATACACATTTGCTTACAATGAAAATTCTCTTGATAATTTGCTGTCCAAATTGTTGGTCCAAAAATTTACCAAAAGAAATAAACGTACAGTATGAAGGGAGTGACACAAAAGAAGTCTCTAGAGAAAACAAATGTTGGGATGGCATTGAAAATATTTCTCCGAAATGCATACATATTTGGGCACACTATCCGTGCATGGTTCACTGAGCCTTTCTGAGATGATAATAAAGGAGCAAAACTCAAAGACTGTGTGATTTACCCCAGCCTTTAGTTTTACATACTGTGTAGTAACATTTCTACTACAAAATGGAGCCCGGACTTAGCACTATCACTAATGGGATCTCAACAATTTACAGTCCAATATCATGCTATTAACACATTGAAAAGCTAACTGACGAGTGACTTTATACACGGGTACCAAATCAGTACCACAAACAGAACATGTGTCAAGTTAGAAGTATTGTAGGTCAAATGGCCCCAGTATCTAGAAGAGGCAGAAACTACAGATAACTATTTATTGCCTGGCATTTAGTGAGCTAAGAGAAGTTCTAGCATTTACTCTTCTGATTCTTACCAGAAGAGGGCATTCTGGATTTTGTCGAACTTCTTCTAAGTCTGGGCTTTCTTCAAGGAACTTTTGGCTGGCATTCTTCAAATTGTGTCCCTTCAAATATGCTGGATAAGAAACATTTAGGAAATCAATTACATATTTGTTATCACATCACATTACACACAAGTTGGTCACAGTTTCTACTGTGTTCAAATGCAATCATATATTTTAAATTTTACATTTTGCAAACTTTACAGTCAGCAAAGATGTTATAAATGCAAAATTTAATTTAAAAATAACCACTGCAATTGTTCCCTGAATGCAGGAAATTCAACAATTTGACATGTGGGGCACATATAAAGGCAGTGTTCTCCACCAATTTAATTTTGTCTGGGTGTTCCGAAGGTTAAAGTTTAATAGTGATCGCTTTCTATAAAGAAAGGCATGTTCTCTTTGAAAAATGTTTGCTAAAATAGATGATAAATTTAATTATGACCTTCTTTGATGACTAAGTGCATTTCTCATTATCATTACTCAATGTTTACACTGAAATTATTGCTGTTTGCTCTGTTTTAAGAATTTGAATTGATAATTTCTGTCCAGGTGGCTCAACTTTTTGTCCGGGTGGTACATTTTTTGTCTGGGTGCTGAACACCCTCTGCAAATTTTGTCCAGGTGCAGCACCCTAACAAAACAGCTAGTGGAGAACACTGTAAAGGGTGATAATTCCAAACCGAAATTTAAAACAACATCATCTCAAATATTTCCGAAACTGTGGAAACTTGTTTGCTTGTTAGTTAGGAAAGACAATTGAGAGAAACTGCACCACACCTCTGGACTGAAGTAACAGATGCACAATTGATTCAAAATGAATGAAAGTATTTCACAAGGAAGTATTGCATTCACTATATTTGATAATACAGTATATTATAAAATTACATAATTATAAGGAAATGAATACCATAGCATTGTCAAAGTAATGGCCAAAGGATTCCAAATATGTAATATTTAACAAAATTGCTTTTAAGAATGAATAACCTACTGTGCTAACCTCTGTAGTGACCTTGGATGTGACCCTAAATGACAAAATGCATTTTTTCATTTTCCAATACTCTAGGTTGCCTACAACATACTGAAAAAGCACCCATAATTTTTTTCTTTGTTCCTCTGATGTAACATTTTCAGTGACACGTGACTGAAATTATCCAATTATGGAAAGGGTCACACTAGCCATTATGTTGTACACTTTAAAATGTACCTACCTGTAGCAGTAACAAAGATTTTCTCCTTCCTAGAGTAGTATTACAAAAATTGCATCCACCCCCTATACAGCATGTACATGTATGAAGTCTCTCCTGGCTTAATTGTGACTAATGGAGTTACCCAGACAGCATGGTTTCCAGGGGTATGATCCTACCCTGGTGGGGTCATGAGGAATGGGCCACAGTATAGGGTGGGAGAGGATGGAGCCTGGGAAACTACAAGGTAGTTACAAAGTAGGAACACTTGCATGAACTTTTAGCAAACAAAACAAAAAAAAAAAAAAAATGGGTATACATCAAGCACTGCAAACAGTTATAATTTCTTATTTTCTAGAGGGGTATACAAGAAGGTTTATTCTTGTATGAATGTGCTATACTATGACATAATACATTGAAAGCAAGGTTCTACATTTAGCTACTTCTGTTTCTCAAACCCTGGGCCATGACCCTGTGGTGGGCCAAGGAAAGCTACATCTGGTACGATGCAAAGTTGGAACACTGTTGGAACACTGGGTGCCTTGCATCTGGCTTATACCAAGCTACTGCATGGAAGGGCCGACGACTCAAATGGCAGAGCACTGGACATTAAATTCAAAGGATGCTAGTGAAAATATACTTCAGCCCCATTTTCCTTCAGCTTTTTCACTGAATATCTCACACTCAGAAGACAGTTTTTTATACTATAGATGATGTAAATGTCGTTTCATTTCCACACATTTCACTTCTTATGCTTTCCTTGAAAAAACTTAAGTCAATTTAGATCGGCACTATGGATACATCCTTTACAACTCACCAAGAACAAGCCTTGCAACATCTGAGGGTAGCAGCTTCACCATAATTGAAGAAAATATCTTTCCAAGAAGAAAATAGTAAAAGTTTTCATGTCCATGCTGACTAACTTCACTCAAAGTGTATCTGTTGCAAAGAAAGAAGGCACATATACTAAATGTACACAATGAATCTGACATACTGCAGGGCTCGAAAATAGACTGGCGCTCTGGCGCTTTTGCGCCAGAGACCACCGTGACTGGGCCAGAAAAACAAAAAAGTGGGTGTTTGTCTGGCGCTAAAAATAGCGCCAGGTGCGTGAGGCAAACAACCTCAAAATCACGGAAAAATTCCCTGCATGTAAGTGTCCAATTACACCAAAGAAATGTTCCGAAATCTTGCAATATGTACCGTGAAAAACAAAGTTTGTGTTCATGGCCCGACCGTCTGTCAATGCGATGTACTGGGCATCCCATATAGCACATATATTACACATATTGTATACTGCACCGATGCAAAGACATACACAACACAAGAATCTGTTGAGAGTTCCATGCCATGTGGGCTTATCAAATGTGCTCATTGCTATTGTAGACAGTTCATGTAAGCGTCTGTACCTTCACCTCGTCACGCAAACACACATAACAATGCCTTTACAGTTTCACCAAATTACTGTGTTACCATATCGGCATAATTATATCCTGTCGAGGTCTTAAAAGTAGTGAGGTTCAACTTGAAGGGTGAAATTACCGGCTGCGCTGTTTAGTGCTTGTTTCTAGCTAAACAGCGTCCGTTCAGGGAGCTGGAAGACCAGCTCCCTGGTCCGTTAGACACCGACAAGAGTTTTGCAAGGCGCCACTATTTTAACGAAAGTAGTGCTTGTCATCCTGAAAGTCCCAAGGTACAGATACGACCCCAAAATAAATGAATTGTCTGTTGTAAATAACTCTGCATTAGCAACCCTAATGAACATGTACAATTCACATGAATATTCACCTAAATATGACAAAACGGAACTTTGTAACCCGCTTAAAAAATTGGAATAAATATCGTTAAAATCCAGCAAATTTCATTACAAATACTACTTCGCTTCCTTGTGAATGCATTTGGATTTCCCAGTCGATGCAATATGATGTAACACCAGCTGGGATTGGCTGGAACATTCCACTTTCTGTGAACATGGATACGGCTCATGGGGCCCTCAGAATTTTGCCCGTAACAACTTAGGATGGATGAAACAAATTAGAATAAACTAATAATCTACAGTGATACATTTTGGCTAAGGCAACGACTATGGTTTCCGACTCCCCACCGGAAGAAATTTCAGACCAAAATGCATGGTTCGATCAAACAAGTGAACTACTGCTCTCTGCATACACTTTATACTAATACTACCTTACTTCAACAAAGCAGGATCGATAGTTTAAAAGCGTCCACGATACTCCAAATGGTCAAGAAAGCCAAAAAAATTTACATGGCATGTGCAAAAGACCCTCAAATAACCATCTGCAATACATTTGGAAGCTTTAGGTGAAAGCTTTTTCTCTGCGATGTAATTTTCTTCAGCATGTCTTGGCACTTTTGCCGTTGCCTAACGTGTAGCACATATGTACAATGACAACCTAACCTACACACCATTCTGCAATGATCTTCTTACTTGAAGAGCTGTTCACACGTTAACGTTTTTCTAATTATTTTTGTTCTTGAGTGCCTACCAAAGCAACAGTATGCTTGTTTTCTAACATGCTCTTAACATGCAGGGTCTTATGTTATTGAGAGGGTGGCATCTTTGCATGTCAAAATTTGACAAAATATTCAAGTTACAAATTTTCCAGTATATATCACTGTTTAATACGAGAAGCTACTACAAACTCAGGTCATTGAGTCTAGTCTCCAAGTTGATCCAAACCCAGTGGAGATCGAACCTCGCACCATCTCAATCAAAGATGAGTCCAGCCATAGGGTATGGGATAGAATTTATGAACTCCTCCACCTCTCCACATTCAAGGTGCGAGTGAGGGCAATCCAAAGCTGCTGTATACATGCACCCAGCCTCTCTGTCCCCTTCCAAGTTTTTCAGAGATGGAATGATAACGCCCTGTTTAGTACTACCACTTGCTACACCAAATAAATGTCAGATTATTTCCTGCCTCTTATACTTTACTGTAACTTTCTTTACTAAATGCACAAATAACGTTAGGAGGCGATAAGAGGATGTTACATGTAGGGAACATTGGTTTCTTTGAAAAATGGAAAACAGCTCCAGACAACAGTAAAACAGCTCCGGAAAAGCTTCAAAATGAAGGTTGTCAGAAACTGTTTTTAGCTCCAGACGTAAAAAGCTTATTTTCAAGCCCTGTACTGTATGAGAGAAACTACAATACCTTTAGTTCTACCACTTTTCACATACTGATTTGTACAGGGTTGTGATATGACTCTGAGTTTATGTATGTTAGATTTAGGGATGTACTTTAATAGTACTTACATGTACATGGACATGAATGTATGACATCTCCTTGTACTACAATCAGGGCTGAATTTAACACTCATCCTACAGTATCATTTGGGACAGGTAAAATTTGCATCGGACAACCACTTTCTTTCTTTGAGGTTGTCCAGAGGACGAGAAGATTTTATTTCTAATTGAACAGTTCACTATACCAGCAAGAAATTGTTAGAAAAGTCTCCTTAAGAAGTGGTATTGCGACAATGGTATGGGCTGTCATTCATCACTGAAACATAAAAATATTGCAAAAAAGATCACTGGAAAGTATGCAGAATTTAAAGTATATGTCTGTTTATTCTGGCAGTGACATGAGATACAATTGCTCATTTTTTGTTCGTCATTTGATTTGAACTACCAAATAATATTTTGATCAACCAAAATTTGGCTTTAGGTTGTGATGGACAACCTGAAAATTTTCTCAGAAATCAGGCCTGCTGCAATACCCATCAGTCTCTTTGTCCAATCTACACATACAGCATTTTATGCACTATTTAAAGACAGATTTGCATCACCCCAAGTATGACTTTTAGTTGGGGGTTAGCAAAATTCTCAATTGGTGACTACTCATTGATTGACATCAGATATAAAAAAATCAAAAGATGCAGAGCAGCTCATATTACAAAGCAAGCACAGAGAATGTTCTGATTACACATGGGGTCTTTTATGCTCACCAGGATGTGGCCTTGAGCAGTGAACTGTTTGTATTTGCACAAGGAGAAGCAGTAAAGACAATTATGGGTGGGGCTTACCACCAGGTAGAAGTCTTACTTAAGGTGATGCAAATCCCTCTTTACGGGATTAGTTCATGAGTCCCCCAATATTTTGAGCAACACAAATTCTATAAAATGGTAGTCCTTCTGACAACCATTGCTAATTCTTTAAAATTGAGCACTGGCAATAGTCACTAATACTGGCCTAATTTAGAAAATAAGTCATAAGAATATTTTGGCAAAATATTTTTCCACATCGCCCAACCCTATAATGCCCTCAGTTATACTTCACCAGGCCTTCCAGCCTACAGTAGTCCAGCCATGGGCTGAAAGGGAGTTACAGAACATAACAGGTTCAAGGGCAAAGGAGGGTTAAGGATTCATAAGATGCCCTGACATCCAAACCATTTACTAAAACAGCCAACCAGATCAACACCAAGCGAGCCCAGTACAATTAGATTCTACCAAAGTCATGATGGAAAAACTTGCCAATGCTCCAGGAGTAAGCCATCACCCCAAATTTAGCTAAGGCTTAGGGAATGAAAGTCATAGAATACCGTCTGGGTGATTTTGGAAAACACATAAGGCTTTCTTTCATTATTCATTTTTTGCAACACTGGTCAATATAGGCAATATAGGATCTTGTCCCAGATCTTGCAGGGTTGCATCAAAGAGCTAGTTCATTACCTAGGAAGGAATAGGCCTAACTAACTTTTAACGTTTATTTGTCATAACAGAAAGAAGGTAGTTCTCAAAATGTTGTTACCAACTCGTTTAAAAAG
Source organism: Holothuria leucospilota (assembly GCA_029531755.1). NCBI lineage: Eukaryota > Metazoa > Echinodermata > Holothuroidea > Aspidochirotida > Holothuriidae > Holothuria > Holothuria leucospilota. The sequence goes on from CM055976.1 coordinate 51,199,945, forward strand.
TGTCAAAATATAATTCCAAAAGGGTTATGTTGAAAATGTCACTTCAACCACTATTAAAGAAACTATAAATGTGAACTTGAAATATTAAACACCCCTACTTGTGTAATATAGCTGAGCCCAGTTTGGGCAAACCGGCAAAATCTGGGGCAAGATCCAGCAAAACTACTGACTACGTTGTGGTACATACGTGATTCAAAAGAAAAGTTACATTCGCAGTACTGAAATGATGTACATGGCTGAAAATGGTTTTGAGCTGTGTATTTATGAGGTGTATGTACAGTATACGATGACAACAGGTGTGAAATTTTCATTTTCAGAAAGTGTTTTAATTGTGAATTCTGATGAGATTCAAAGTAAAACGTTTTGGCAGATTTTGTTTTTGAAATGATTTTCTTTCAAATAATGAAACTTTTTGGCGGCATGTTTCAGAGCATGCAGGCGGAGGACAATATTCTATGACTTTCATTCCCTCAGCCTAAAGGGTAACCTACGCTGTCACCTCAAATTTATTCATAACATAACACAAGTTAAAGAGAAAAGGAAGGCTAAGGCCCCATAAAATGCCCTGTAACCCAAAACCATAACAAAAATATAAACCAAACCAAAACCTAGCACAATCAGGTTCTACCACAATTGAAACAGAACTTGTCAATGTTTATCTTGAAGCAATGGACTGAAGTGGAGTTAACAACCCACTTGGGCAAACTGTTCCACTCACTGACAACTCTGTCAGACAAGCTCAACTGTCTTATGTCAAGCAGGTAGAGAAACACCACCAGCCATGAGCCCATAAACTAGCACAAACCTCTAGGCCTAAGTAGTTACAATTAGACAGAGGCTCCCTACCTGTACCAGATAGGAATTTGAAAACCTGCAGCCAGGATTGTACTATCTCTTTTACAACTAGCCTAGGCCACACACGTTTGGAGATTACATAATACACATATACTACACTATACATATATATAGGCCTATACTACAAGGTAAGTCAATTCGTCCTGACGACTTCGCGGCAGTTGCTGTACCTGCATAGCTATCCATGCCGCCCCGACGCACGTAATTGCTGTGACCAACGTTGAGACCCCATGGATAGCTACGCAGGCAAACGCAGCTACAGCGAAGTCGTCGAGACGGATTGACTTACCTTGTAGTATATATATGTATAATAAAGGCACCGAAATTGACGCGGGCCCGTAACTGACGCACCTTCAAAAATTATTAGCTATCACCGTAGCAACGTTACTGTAGCAAGCCTAACGTTTTGGAACCTATCCAGCATTTTGTTTTTCATGATAATGAATCCATTTCAGGTAGGTGCATACCTAAATATGATTATTTTTCAAGCATTTTATAACTGCATCCCACCCTTGTGTGTATTTTTAATATCTGGAAATAATACTCTCTAAAAACAACGAAAATTACCTCGCCCTGGTGAGCACTGTCCAAAAGTACTGCTTCATCTGACATACTTACGCATGTACAGTGCGTTGAGTGCATAACCTAGGTTATAAACGTTATTATACTCTGTTTGTAACTTGACCAAAATGCCCATCTTTCTTACTCTTAGGCAGGTTAGGTAAGCAAGTTAAACAAGTTTCGCATGATACTGTATGTGAGGCAACTTAGCGTCTTCCCTGCGGAGCAGGCTCTGTTGCTCAGCACCTGTACTAACAAGGACTAAGCCATACAGCTCGCTACGTAGGCATCTGTACGTAACTGTAGAAAGTCCATGAAAATGGTTGCACACTACACATATGGAAAATGCGTCATTTTCGGTGCCGTTAAGAGACTGACAATTTGGAGTCAAATCATGCTTTCTTTTACTCCTTTTTGGATCGGAGTAGGAGAACTGTGGGTAGCAATGCATTTGTAAGTTACTGCACATTTGGAAAAGGCAAACAGGAGAGTGTTTGGATTTATTTTATTCCAAATATCAGCACTGAACCTGCTTCGGTGCATCGATTTCGGGCCCACCATGCTATAGTGTATTATAATGTGTATATATATGATGGCACTACCTTATAAGGCCACTCTAAGAAAGTTTTCATTTTTATAAAACAAAACAAAAGAATGTGAATCTGTTTGTACCTGAAAATCTTTTGGCGGACTTGACCTTATTTGAGAGCTATAGATCTTTACCAAAGAATTTTCCTTTCAAGAGGTACCCTTACGACAAATTCAGCGTTTCCAGCTCAAGCCCAACATCAGAAGTAACCTAATAAGGCCAGCGGGCACTGTTTACAAGTTTTGTACAGAGCTGTATGTACCGTTCAGTGTAGGCAGTTTGTGCATTCAATTTGGGGCTGCAAATCTTAGCGTGCACATGCTTGAAATATTAAACAGATTCACGTGCATTTGCAAGGGAGTTCGCTATGCGCGTGCTGCATCAAAACTTGACGCAATGATTGTGACAGCAGTTTTGACGCGCTTGGTTAACTGTATCAATGCACGAAATTCGAAAGTGGCCTTATTAGGTCATGTCACTATAGGGCCTAATGCTCCGAACGCCTGTGGCCTAGCCTAGGCCAACTGGTATGTTTTCTCCCCTCAAATCATGAACTTCCCTGCCCATGAAATATATGGGAGGAAACTAATGGACCCCAAATAATACTTAGCCCTAGGCCTAATAAAAAAAAATAATAACAGGCCTAATACTGAACGTGTCGTACATCGACATGGCAAACTAGGCTGCAAGCTAGCCTACTTTAGTATAGTACTTAAATAGGCATAGTACTTAGCTAGGCCTATTGTAACACTAGGGTGACAACATCGCTGGCAATGTACGTTAGGATTAACAAGACTGCTTGACAAATGGTAGAAATAAATGAAACTTGATTTGTAAGTGAAATTATAACACCCGTAAATTCTAGAGAACCCAAAGGAGTGAAAACCTGCAGAAATGATCAATAGTACTCTAAAACTAAAGTTAAGAAAGCTTGAAATGATTTTAATTCAGAAATTACTTGGCATTTTATGAGTTTCTTGTCACTCTGTTTTCGTTTCTACGTACAAACTTTGCCGCAATTTGCTCAATAATACATTGAAGCTAGCGAACAGTATTCAACTAGCTAGCTGGTTAACCCGCTAGCTAATAATATCGGTCCAGCCCGGCTCGCCCTTATATTACTATACATGTACGTACAAATCAACCGAGCAAGCTCCACAGCGAGGTTTACGGTCGTTTCGCCCCCTTGCCAGTTCGCCCCCAACCAGTTCGCCCCCAAAATACCAGTTTGCCCCCATGTGATGTCCAGTTCGCCCCAATATAAATCACACTCTCACGTAAATATTATACAAAGAAATTTGTCCGAATTTGTCAACCTGTCACACTGGGCTAATTAAATTCATTACGTTCACGAAAAAAGGTATTCTTGACATGGAGGGCGTACTCACACTTTCGGGCCAAGTCGCCCCCCCCACCGGCTCGGCCCCAAGGCAAGTCGATCCCAGGCTAACTCGGCTCCAATCCAATTCGGCTTCAGGTAAGAATTCCCTGAAGTTAACTATTTTTAAGGCAAGTTAATGAGGGGGCCCGGCAATTATCCACTCCAAATACCTTTGAAAATGTTAGTCATACTGTGATAAATCATTAGTGACATTACACATTAATGGTTTACGGTCGTTTCGCCCCCTTGCCAGTTCGCCCCCAACCAGTTCGCCCCCAAGAAACCAGTTCGCCCCCAAGCGATGACCAGTTCGCCCCCAAAGACCTACCAGTTCGCCCCCAAGTGCTGACCAGTTCGCCCCCTAATTTTTAACCCTCTAAATTTCGTCCTATGCAATATTCCAAATGCAAAGACTCATACATACGTCTTTTTAGGTGAAATTACCATTTTTTTCATATTGTGTACATCAACTCTCTTTTTTTAGTCTATTTTTTCATTTTTTGTTTTTCGTCCTTTGCGTACTTAACTTGCGGCAAAGGCTCATACAGCATTTAGTTTTTTTTTTCATTTTATTTTGCGTTCATATTTCCCAAAATGAACGCTTTTTAAATTCACTCTCTCTTTTGGAGCCAATTTTTCATATTTTTTTTTTTTTGCGTCCTTTGTACTTAGCACGCGGCAAAGGCTCATACAGCATTTAATTTTTTTTTCATTTTTATTTTGCATTCATAGTTCCCAAAAAGAACGCTTTTTTTTAAATTAACTCTCTGCTGAACCCATATTTCAGGGCCTTCTCCACGTCATGTTTACCCATGTTTCAGGGCCATATCTTCTGAACCCATATTTCAGGGCCTTCTCCACTGCTGTCGTAAAAAAAGGTTTTCGAAAAAACAATATCAACTTAACAACTGCAACTAAGACCTAGGGAGCGAACTGGTAGGTACTTGGGGGCGAAACGACTTCCAGTTTGGGGCGAACTGGCAAGGGGGCGAAATGACCGGGGCGAACTGGTTGGGGGCGAACTGGCAAGGGGGCGAAACAACCGGGTACCCACATTAATTAGCCTATGACTCAGAGGTAGATTCTAACTGACTTAGGCCTAGGTCTACAGGCTCTGTGTGACAGAACATGAAGCAGGAAGGCAAAGGGAATTGCATGGAATCCAGCCTTCACGAAATTTTATATGCGAGAGAGAGAGAGCAAAATAGCAATGTGTGTGGAAAATTTGAACTCTACTTATAAAAAGGAAGTTAAAAAAACTTATTAAAATTCAAATCAACAAAAACCATGCACCGTGAAGAGATAATATTATGCAAGTCACTTTTTCCATTACGATTAAGTACTCCATCAAAAAAAATTGTGACTGGAACAAAAAATAGTACTTCTGTTGTAGTTTTTCATATTGGGGCCGAGTTGGCATGGGGACTAGATAGCTTGGGGCCGACTTGGTTGAGGTCGAGTTGGTTTGGGACCGACTTGGCCTATTCCCGCACTCACAATTGCAATGTCCATGTGTAGTTTTGTAGTTTTCGGAGCAATACATCATCAAGGATTTGACAAAATAACCCGATAACAGTGGTATCGGACAGGGGTGTTACTATAGAAGGGGTGTGGGGGTGCTAAACCCCAGCATTAGCGACTCGCCATAGGGGCACGGGCACTTGCCCCCAAAAAGTTTCCAAAGCATGGTCTTCAATCTTAAAAAAAAAAAAGATGTAATTCGAGATGGTTTGAATAAAAGTAAGCTTTATAAATTTGGACGAAATCATTTCTTATATCTCACAAATGTCATATATAATTTATGAAGTTGTACATACTATTGCAAAATCTCTCCGTAATCGTCAAGTATGTATTTTGTGATTATTTTTAGATTCAACCTAGGTTTACTGGCCGGGTCTTTAGACCACTGGCCATGTGGATTAATAGTATATCGAGTCGTCATGACTTCAATTTATTTTCAGGCTCGTATGCAGCTCCTTCAATGAGTGATTTGTGATAAAGAAAAATGATAAAATATCACACTGTCTAGTGGGGAGCCATCATCACTTGGCACGTAGAGTACTAACAAATTTCTTTCCCTGAAAATGTCCCCCCAAAAAAATTGCCGGCAACGTAAGTTGTAAGTTGCTCCATGACATTTGTTTTATTGTATTTTCATGTGTCAAAAATTTTTAACCCCCCCCCCAAAAAAAAGAAAAGGTTGAATAAGGAAACGTTTATTTGGTAAATCACTGGCGCCTCAACCACCGATGATGTCTGGCGTGTGTGTGGAGTAATGTACAATGCGAGAATTTTTTTTTAATTCAAAGCTGTATCGGTGTCTGATCAAACATTACGTGGCTGAAAGTTCTGAAGGCACACCCAGTCAATGTTCAATTTAATTCAATTTAGTACAGTAGAAGCATTACATAGTAGAACTCTGAGAGGCAAGAGTCGAGTATTGCAAGAATTTTTAACCGTGTTGCGAGAATATTTTAAACCAGGGGGAACCTCCGGTCTGCGAGACCATTGGTCCGACCGGCGAGTCAGTTCATGGACGTAATTTCAGGAACACTTGAAAATCACTTTATAATAATTTCATCTACCATTTATCCGGTTTAGGCTAAATACACTGCGTGACGCCGCTTCTGCATATGGTGTATACTACACATCACAGGTTGCACAATGTAGCATGCATTGTAAAGCATGTCTTTACACATAAACCACTAAACTCAAGGCAAACTACGCGAAATTTATTTCGTTCGCACCGTATCAGTGGATTCCATGGGTTAGACCCTCCCTTTTCCTTGAGTGGGTTTAAAATTAAAGAAGTGAATAATAACTTTTCAATGCAATGCGAAGATTAAACATAAATAAAGTGCCTTCAAAACGACATTTATCGGGGCGCTTCGCGCGTTTCTTAGATAGATAATTAAAGATAATTAAAACAAATTATGAATTAAGTTGTGATACTTGTATTCTAATTAGCTTCGCGCATCATAATGCCATTTACAGGGTGTAACGGTAGTGCTGCATGGAGTTATAAATGCCCATAACTTTGCAGACTCTTCAGAGCTTCCTGCATGGGGTCATTAGGTACACAACCCATAAACTGTGTTGATAATCATCCACGACTAAAAGCAGTTTTACCCGGGCGTCTATGGTGCGCCTACCGTGCCATAAGTCCTGAAATCGACATATGTCGATTTAAATTGACATATGTCAATTTCTCGTGATCTGATTGGATAAAATCGTCATATCTGGGGGAAATCGACATATGTACAATTAAATCGACATATGCCAGTTTCTCGTCTTCTCATTGGTCTACCATCGTCACATGTTGCTTCGATCCTAGCCTTATGATTGGAAGGAAACTGGCATATGTCCAATTAAATCGACATATGCCAGTTTCTCGTCTTCTCATTGGTCTAAGACCGTCACATGTTGCTTCCTAGCACTATGATTGGAGGAAATCGGCATATGTCCAATTAAATCGACATATGCCAGTTTCTCGTCTTCCTATTGGTCTACCACCGTCACATGTTGCTTTCTAGCCTTGTGATTGGAAGAATATTTGTAGGGGCAAACATCCTCCGAAAGTTTGTTTTCGGCCTGCATTATGAATAATGAAACTCTGCATATTCAAAACTACAATTCAGCCGGAACGTTCATGACGTAAGATACATCATTCAAGTCGAATCGAGTTGCTTAAAGTTCTGTTACGAGACGGATTGTCAATCATTGTCAAAAATTTTGTTTCGGAACTGACGGTACTGAGATCCAAAATAGTGATTTCACTTCATCGTTTTCAATTATCTTCATGCTAAAAATTTTCGTTAGTTTGAGAAAACAATCCAGAAAACCAACATTTTATGGCTTCTTGGCAAAGCTGAAACATATTGTGACACAATCAAAGATACAACAATTCAAAGATGGAGCTCATTTTTATACAAATGAATCAAGCCGCTTAACCTGTTTCCCTGCATCCTACTCCGCCTCTATGAAGTAGAGATTGGCTGATATGGTAGCATTTATTTTTTAAGTAGTCAGCTCATGACTGACTGCCTGAGATGGTTTTTACTACTCGGAGCGAACCATTAATATTGCCGGAGGGTCGTCCGAACCTCCCTGAATACGAACTTGGGTTTGCCCCACCAAACAAAATTTCTTAGAGCCGCCCATGCACCCCAGAGATTTTCAAAGTGAGCTTTAGGAAAAAATTTTTGCCTTCTGTAATGAAAACATTTCCACTTTCTTTTGCTTAATTTACTTTGTCAGAAAAAAATCTTTTATTTGAGGCTACCGTGACAGAAATGTCGGGAAACTTTATGATGACAACGTTTTACTTAAATTAAGTGAATTATTGTTGGGTGGAAATATTGCTTAGGGAAACATTTAACCGGAGAAGGTTCCCAATAAATTTACACCTGGGAGGTTAGGACTTTGTTTGTAGGAAAATAATTATTATATATTGTTAAGAAGGTTATCACAAGTTGAGGGTTCTGTGTCAGTGATCTACACTATTCGGGAAGCTTGTCATTGTCTTTTTGGAATGTGATGCAACTCAACCTGACTGCTCGACGGGGATGTGTTGTATAGGCATACGTGGTCTGTTGCGTCGTGTCTCGGTCGGATTGTAGACGCAACACATGTCGGGGTGGATATCAGTCACCTGTGTACTGTGCATCAATCACACACGAGGGCGAGCTTATCACTGACTTTCTGCAACCGCCATCTCTTGCAAACCCAATTCTTTGTTGGCCAGTTAATAGAAAAATGGGTCACAGTTGGGTTGATGACAGTTGTGCACTACCACGACTTTTAAGGCCAGTATACACGAGCAACAATCCCAAAACATTTCCAAAACATTCACTTGCAACAAACCCAAAGCACGCTTGTTTTCAGTTTGTTGCAAATTGTAGACAAGGTATGCAACAATTTCAAAACAATTTGAAAACGTTTTGAAAGAGTTGCAGAAGAACTGCTGTGTCAATTCTTTTCAAAACATTTTCCTCAACTGCGACGACTACCACCCCCACCACCGAGTCCACTTTAAATATCGAACAGTTTGATATTCCCGATGCTGTCGTAAAGTACAATGTCAGATCGCAATCGGGACAGAAATTCGGGTAAAGGACAAAATTTCGAACACACGTAACGAACCCGTCTGCCAAAGCGACTGGTTTCTCCGTCAAGTAGTCTGTTAGGTGCACTTGTGAGCTGGCGTTCCTTTTACTCAAATCGTGAAGTCGAAGGGCTTTTGTGATTGCTGTAAACGTTTGAAGGTGCATACACTTTGTTTTGTGGTGGTTGCGAAGGAGTTTCGCTTTCCGACTCCTTCTGTAGATGCAGTGCCTAAAATGTAACTAAAATGCCTTAAAATCATATTGTTCGGCATCCTTCGCTCTCATTCTTTATATGCACTAATTGTCCAATTGATAATTCAAGAAAGACAGGTTATGCTTTGGATTATTGCAATCTTCGCAATTGCCCATCCTAGCTCCCAACCCTCAAACCTGCTGCATCATAAAGAAACAGAATGGCCTTTAGTTATGGCTATTAGCCTATGAAACAAAAAGGTTAATTGCAATTTTAGGACTGTCTGGTGCGTATTCAGTGCTATTAAGTTGCAGATAGGTAATTGCTATGTAAAATGAAAGCAAACATTAAAAGTAATAAAAACACTGGAAAATTGTATCATATTACACCCATATCTAAAAGACTAATAATTTCGCTCTCTACGTAGGCAATGAACCATTAAGGTAGCAGGATGAAGGGCGGAAAAGACAGCCTCCCATGAACTTATTTACAAAGCAAAATTTTTATCATATCGATCTGTTTAAATTCCTTATATTTTTAAAGAAATATAACGTTAGATGCAACTTCCAAGGCACGGAAATTGTTCAAATGATCAAAGCACAATCATATTTTGTGCTTAAAACTACGACTTTGAAAGATACTTTCCTGCCACCTCCAGTCAAGTACTACAGTAGTTACGATGCCGCAAATGTAGTACGTCAATATCGGGAGACGTTTAGGTAGTATGCATGGACGATCCGGGCGAACCGAGCTACACTTAGTAGGGGAATTGTGTTCTCGCCTTCACTTCAAAGTGTCTGCGTATATATAGGTTTATTATATATTCACTCCCTTACCGGTCCATAGCTTGGGGGTACCAACGGGATTTTTTAAAATTGTTTTTGAGAAAGTGGGGAATATCATTGATTTCGGCGATTTATTTGGCGCCCTCGTTAACTTGAGATTTTTTTGTACACTCATAAACAAGAATAAACAATCGAGGAAGACAAAAATGAATGTTTTTTATTGTTTTTGATTCCTTGTCGAAGGCGAGAGGAATCTATGCTATCACACTGGCGAGTTTGTGTGTATTTATGTATGTGTTTGTGACGCCTGGCTCGTAGACACAATCTCAAGACAGCAATGGTTGATACTTCTCATACTAAGAATATAGATTTATCATATTCAGAAAAAGATTCCTATTGTTTTTGGTGGGGGTCAAAGGTCATGTGGGGTCAATAGAGGTCAAAAACCGAAAACCTTGTAAATACGATATCTCTAGTTAGGAAGTATGGCTACATTTCATACTGCCTTGTTAATGCTTTATAGTCAGAAGATGAACCCTGTTGGTTTTGGTGGAGGTCAAAGGCAATCTGAGGTCACGTGAGGTGAAAATATGGAACTCATAAAAACTGCTTGTAAACACGATATCTCAAGATAGCAACGCTGGACACTTTTCACACTTCGTATACGGTATAAATTTGCAATGTTAAGAGGAAGATCCATATTGTTTCTGGTGGAATTCAGAGGTCATTTGAGGTCATTAGAGGTCAAAAACCGAAAACTTTGAAAAACCACGGTATTTCAAGACATATACTTTCCATACTTGGTATATCATTTGTCACTATAAGAGAGAGAACCCTATGGATTTGTTGGAGGTCGAGGGTCATATGAGGTCATCAGAGGTGAAACTACCAAAACCTCGTAAAGTAAATAGACAGTGGGCGGTCCCTCCAAATTGTTACAGCGTTTCGCAAACAACGAAAAGTTATAATAGCGATAACTTTTTGTACCATTACAAAGATAAAATCATAGAGAAAAATATTTATTTTTTCACAAGTATAACTGTTACAGTAATAATTCAAATTTTCATTACCTAATTATGAACATATGTAAAGGATGTTGTGACTATAGGATGATTAGAATTGAATTAGAGTAGATGAGGTTTTACGGCTCAGTTTAACGAGTTCTTTGATGTCGTAGTGGAAAGTGCTCGGTTCCTCACACAGACGGCCCGGGTTCCAGTCCCTTCCAATACACTTGCTTTTTCCTTTTTAACTCAATTTCTGGTGGTGTTCAAAGGTCATGTGAGGTCAGCAGCCGGGTCAAATTGTAAAAACATTGTAGGAAATGATAAAGTCAAGGAGGATTAATTCGAGGGATTATCCTCAGTGCACAAATCACCCCCTTTCGGCAAGGCATCACTAGGCCTTTGGGCTTTCTGGTTTTAACTTTTGTCAACGACTTACTCCGAGCTTGCCCAATTTTAAATTTGCTTTGTATGCTGATGAATGATGATACGGATATTATATTCTTCATGACAATGCATACATTCATACACATATCGTTGACATTAGTACTGTATTTTTAAGTACCTAATTGCTTCACCACTACTAAATTACACCTAAATTCTAACAAAATCTACCAAAGTTCTTTTTCGCCCGTATCAGGTAAAGACTGATGGAAATCACAATGGTATTTTGTGTTGTTGAATGATTTTATCCCCTTTGCTGAATCTGCACTACTTTTAGGCATTGTAATTGATTGTAAGTTAAGTTGGTCATACCACATTGATTTAACGTGCAAGAAGCTTGCTAGGGACACTGGAATAATTCTAAAACTTAGCCTTTTTTTACCTAAAAATATCCTTCTTACTATCTGCAATTCCGTTGTCCTTTCCTTGATTTCTTGTTGTGCAATTGTATGGGGTAAGCCTGTAGTCCATGCACATACTTAAAATATTTGTCAACCAAAACCGAATTTTTCGTGTTATTGATCACAAATCCTAACAAGACCACTCCAGGCCGACATTTTACCGGTAAAAATGCCTTGCAATATATGATATTGTAAAGCTTCAATTTTCGGTATTTATGTATCAGTTCTCTAAGAAATTACTTCTTAACCCTTTTGTTAATACAACGTGCATTGTGTACTTCCATTTTTAAAAGCTCTCTCTTAGTCAACGAAACATCAAGTCCCTAGGTCCTGTTACTTAGGGTGGCATTCCAGTCCATATTTAAAATTCCTCCCCTGATTCTTCTTTAAAGCGTCACATTAAAACCTGCTTTTTATCTGTTTATATTCAGTGTCTTCTTCTCTGGCTATATCTCAATTGGTTTCTCATCCCTACTCATCTTGGTAATTTAAGTTCGTCCATTTTGTGTATTGTTATGCTTTCTTTTTTGTTCAGTTATGTACAAAGTATTTGTGCTCTCGTTCCAGGGGAATCACTACCACAAGCTTTCAGTAGCTTCAGTGTTTCCCCAACCACTGTTCTTAAGTTTATTATGTTGATATTGCTTATCTTTGTATGATATTTACTGTAAAAAACTCGTATTTAAATACCAATATCAAACTGCACATGTTGTATGAGATAAGCTGGTTGAAATAATGTTGACAAAATTGATTCGAAAATTGAGGTCATACCTCCTTATGGGAAAATCATCACTTCATGGTCCCTGATCTGGTGCTGGCTTGGCCTTTGTAAGGACTCAGGGTTATTAACGAATTTTCTCTGCAAGTTTTAGGGCACTGATTCGATACTCAAAATTAATGGACATGAGCTTACGAAATGAAGCTACTTAAGTATCTGCGTATGTTATTGGATGTGCGTTAAATTAAGAAGGCAAGAAAATTGGCAATCTTAACATTTTCCGAACACAGAATGGGACTAATCAATTTGGGAACTATATAAATGGGGAGGACTCATATCCGTAGTAGTCACATAGCTCTTGAAATCAGATTTTGGTACAGCGTAATTGTGGAATACATTTGTAAGTGAGCCTGGCTTTACAAAAATAGAGTAGATACACGAGAAACGAGCTGCAATGTGGTGTTGAGAGTATTTTGTGCAGTTTAACTTCTTGTTCGACTAATTAAGGGTCAGTTAGTCCTTGTGTACTAATTGATATGTAAACGGCCTGTATGTACATGATTGATATATAAACGGCCTGTATGTACATGATTGACATATAAACGGCCCGTATGTAGGTTACATGATTTTTTATAGTAACAATAGTTTCATGGGGGACACGGGGCATGACAGAATGGGGGGAGGGGGGCAAGGGACCCAAATAGCCACTGGTTTGAACTATTTGTACCAATTCATCGGATCTCTTTTGATGCAGAGGAGCCAAAATAAAAGAACGTATATGTTCAAGTTGAGTCTGACTGTCATTTTCAAATTCAAAATGACGACCCGGATACTTGATAGGTACATGCGATGACTGTAGACCAAACCTCCTTTAAAACTGGACTTCACCGAAACGGAAGGTTCTACTGCTTTACATTCTTAGAATGGCTCACCAATTCAATATTATATCTGTAGTAGGATAAAGTCAGAACCTGGGTAAGAAGTTAAATAAAATCCTAAATAGCCCCAAGGATAGAGCAGCTTTGACGGAGGCATAATCACTTAATAATGGCTGCTTTTATATCCCCAAAGGTATTATGGTTAGAAATAAATATGATCCCAAATAATCTCATTATCTCATACGTTCTAACAAACCTTTCATGTCTTGTGACATGTGTTGATGTCATAATAACGAATAAATTAGTGTGGCGCCAAACTTGTGGAAAACGCTTGTTTCATTTCAAATTCATGCAGTTTACTTTTTGGTACGAAACGAAAGCGCTGGGTCTAAATAACAGATTAACGCCTAACACGAGTGGAAAAGCATCAGTCCCCCCGAGTGTGGTTGGAGACCCCACAGGGTAAGGGATCCATTTCGTCGATTTCCAGCTAAATTTTTCAAATTGGTGCACATTACACTGTGTGCGTTGGTACTTTTTGAATATCAATCAGTCTTAATTACACCTTGCCGATGTAAACATATGTGCCAGATGGTTTAACTTGACATTGAAACAAATTTTGTCCACCTTTTTTTAAAAATAGCCTTATCGTAGCTTCAATAGTAGCTTCATTCTGTATAAAATCATGACAAAAATTTTCAAAGCCTCCTGGGATTCTCTCGGACATTGGTGTAACTCCCTCAGAATGTGATATAAGAGATAAAGTTACCTTAGTGATAAATCAATTCACTGAGGTTTGCAGCTCTTTTGGTCCAACGGTTCAAAAGTTACCCCCCCCCCCTTCTCAGCAAATTATTGTGCAATACTATACCTTCAGGAAAGCTAATGGAGGCACTTCTAATGATATTAACGGGAGCAGACTTAAAACCAGATATTATCAAAGCCACATAGCTTTTTTTGTCTTTGAGCAGCTTCTGTCCAAACTGGTTACTGGGGATTTGTCCTTTTTTTGTCGAAGGGGGTGTATGTAGGGGGGCTCGCTAGGGTAGCTTCATGCAAACATGAAAAACAGTGACTCAAACTCTTAGAATATGGACTGTAAAAATTGAAGTGTCATAATGTTAGTCCTTTAATCTCACAATTATGGCTATGAATCTCCTACTGCTGACGTTTCAATTTCATTTTTGTGATTTTTTAAGTAGAAACAATGAAGGTCTGACAAACAATCACAATGAAGGTTACGGAAACGATTAAAAGTCGAAATCGTGATTTTTAATCTTCATCTTTGGATCTCAAGTGATTTTTTTAGGTCAGATACTTTGATGAATAAACAGGGTAAAGAAAGTGTAACTCATAAACTCTTGTCAAGAAGTAGGAATACAAGTTAAAGTTTGGCTGCGAAACTTCAGGCCAGTGACATTGAAATCGAATTTATGTGAAGGTCAAAATATTGAAATTAATGGGTAAAATGTTGACCTTGAAGTAAAAATATTGACATAAGAAGCCAAATTCCTGACTAAAGATAAAATGTCACAAGTTCTGCTTTTATAGTGCATTTAATGAAATTAAAAGTCAAGATAATGAGAACCAGTCAAAATAGTGAAATTCAGTCAGTGTCAAGGTTTTGACTTTATTCGTCAAAATTGTTGAACAAAAATGCATAGGTATCAATGAAAAGGTCAAAATATTTAAATGAAATTCATTTAAGTAAAAAGAGATTAATAGTGAACATTAAAATCAAGCAAAAGTCATAATAGACATAATGAGTGTGAAATAAACAAACGTGTATATATTTACCTACAAAGCATCCACATTAAATGTCCAAATTCTGACTTCAGAGTTGGACATTCTACTTTAACTCACATTATTTTGTCTTTCCGGTCACAAAATTCAAATTCTAGATAAAAATATCAAGATTTAAAGTTGCATAATAAAATTAAAAGTCAAAATAATGACATGTAAAGTCAATATGATCACAATGAGAATGAAACAATTGAAATTTTCAGCCACGATTACAAGGCTGGGATACTATCTATATTTGACTTCTGAATTTAACATTTATGCAAATAGTTTTACTTTATAACCATTCATCCCTAGTTTTAATTCAAATTATTACTGATTAAAAATTAGGAAAATGAAGTTGAATGTCAACACTTGTCTTCAGAAATAAACGTAATAAAATTTAAAGTCAAAATAGTAATAAAACTGCTATACCTCTGACTTTTTAAGATTAAACGAATCTTTTTAGATTAAATGATATAGGTCTATGTGACACCAAAGCTTCATTATAAAAGGAAAGTAGGAATGTTGACTTTAAAATCATAAATATGCTAAAAAAAACGTCAAAATGATGTGATTATATTCAACCTTTTTAGTTTCATATTCATTATTTAGGGGTGGAAGTTACAGATGCAAAGATAAAGAGGCAACAAAAAGTCTGGGCTTGAAGCTGTATACAAAGCCGTAAGTCGCTGGCGACTATATTTTTTATTCTTGAGGGTTGCAGCCTTCGTTGGCTCTGGCCGTCCCATGTACCAAATAAAAGCAGGAAGATTCCGTATTACGAATACGCGATATTGATCTCGAGAGGATGCGTGGAAAACCTCGAGCGCATTCTGTTTCATTTCATTTATTCGATTCGTCCTTACAAACATATTTTAGAAATACAAAACAGACAGGGCACTAGAATAATGATTGTTTAAAGAGTTAGTACCCAGAAAAAGAGAGTTCAAAAAAGAATATAACAAGAAAATAGAAATAAGAAACAATTAGGCAATTCATGGAGTTGCAAATCTTATTCCCCCATATTCTTCACGTATCTTGGGTTAAAGAATTTCTCAACAAACTGATAAGCAATAAAATAATGTCAAGACACCACTTTCACGTTATTTAAACTTTAATTTTGAAATGTATCAACTAGAATGTAATCGTTAAACATGTCTAACCACCCTCTTCTTATCGTACTGTAGGATATCTTACGAACCTCAGTGGGTGAACGCAGGTCTTTTGACTCCTGTATCCGCTTCTTCAGTCATTCTCCTCAAGTTATATCGAGTAACAATCAGAGCTGTAGTGTTATAATCTATTCTAACATACTGGTGCAAATAATGGGTAAAAACCAGTTTAAGCTCATTTGAACTTTGATGTCTTTTTGACCTATAACGTAAACCAATATGTATGAACAAGTTTTCATGACCAGCCTACCTACCCCAAGTCAAAAAATATCGTGAGGTGGGAAGTACGATTGAAGGTCGAAAACCTCTTACGTGCTAATACTGAAAGAAAATGTAAAAAAATTGGAGTAATTTTTCTTAAAATTTATACAATATACTTCACCAATTTGCATCTATAAGGACCCTCAAATATGCAAACGTTTCCCAAAAGGGAGGGAGACACCCGAGCTCCTCATAGACCCCTCCGGAGGACGGCTCTCCGAAACAAGGCTTTGCCCCTCCCCCGTCCAGCTGAGAACAGCTTCTACACCTCTTCTCATGAATGGACACTTAGAATATCACCGATCTCAAGGATGCAAAAATCTCCATATATAGGGTATTAGTAGAATAACGTAGATCTTAAAAGTAGATGTTTTAAAATTTTACTTAAAGAACTTGAAGGGATTAAGCGAGGAGGTTTTAGCCATGCCATACATTTCCCCACCATAGTTTGAAAAAAAAAACAAGTAACAACTGGAAGGCTACAGTAGGAGTAAGCATGACCCTAAGGCGACTAAAAATTCCATTAAAGTTAACAAGGTTGTTAAAGATCATCGTCTATCAATAGATCTAGGTATTTGACGCAGTTTGTTTTGAAAGTATTGTCTGGTGGCATTTTGTGGGGCCTTATATAAAAGAGACATTTTTCAGTACATGTCACCCAAATCTCATATCAAAAGTATTCGTGTTTCAGAATATCCCTTTTTGAAGACTGATGGTTACTTTCGTAAAGAAATAGCTCCAGGTCTCCTCAGGGTCTCAGAATGTATTGTCAAGTGGGCAAATTGTCTCAGATTCCTTCGTTTTTCTTTTTTACTGAATATCTTGTTTTTCATTGAAATTGATACTGTTTGAATGTTTAGATATTTTCCGCAGGCGCAAGGGGAGGGGGTCTGGGGTGCTCTTTCTATTGCACCCCAAATATGAACGGAAAAAGAGGAGAAAAAGAAAATAGTAGAGAGAAAGAAAGGAGCAAATAATTAACAATTGTCGATAACGTAGTCAATATATATCTTTCTGCAGGGGTTGGGTGAGCTCTAGGATGATTAAAGGTCAAAAGCAGTGGCCCAAAACTTATTTTGAAACAATAGCTAAATGTTACAAATATCTTCTTATTTCTCATCCAAGTATCTTTCATAATACTTTAGGACATAAATATTGCATATTCAAGGTAAACCAAGCAGTTGCTCCTTGTAAATTTTACAATTGAGTGAGAAAAATACTGTCACATGATTCTCAAGATCCATTCAGGAAATAGGATAGTCTATTATACCATTCTTTATTGGGGTGACTGCATTCTCCCTTTCAAGGCACCATGATTGCATGGAAATTTGCCAGCGTGCGCCGTGGTGCCGGCAAGGGGTATGAAGTGCAAACCCCCTTCATTTGATTTCCGAAAAATTTCTATTTTTTCAAATCAACTCAAAAGGGGTTTAAGCAATAGATTTCTGCAGGGGCTAAGAACTGATTTTAATATTTTCCATTACAAATGATTTGAAAACTATCAAAACTTTCGCAAATGCTTCTCAATCTTCAAAAAGATTACGTCTACTTCTCGTACTTTTTAGCCTCATTGCTTCGCTTTTTACCAATCTTGTCTCAAACGTATTTGAATTATTCATTGGTGAGGGTTCTACATTTTTTCACATACCCACTAGTAAGGGTTCGAAAAAGCAGTCCCACAATCCAGACGACTAAGAAATTTCCTTGTCGTTTTGGGGGGACGGCATTATATAGGCCTATGTAGGAATATCGCGGGATAAAAGTCAACAAGTTTCACCATCAGAAGAGCAATCCTCATTCTCAACGACGAAAGCACGTACGCAGGCAGAACGAACAAAGGGCCCAAAATCGCACAGTAGTTGACAGCGGATTGTAAACGGTTGCAAATAGTACCGTATCTGGAACTGCTACAGGTAGAAAAAAGGCTATTGCCGCATCAAGTATCATATATAGGCCTAGCAGTTAATAAAGTAACCCGTGAGCCTTCTCGAGGAGACTGTCGTACAAAAGATGTTAGAGTAGGACCACTGGCGCAGTAAGCGGGTGGACTGGGTGGACAATGTCCAACCCCCGAGGTTCAGGGAGCCAACCATCAGATGCGCAAAAATACCTCAAAAATCGTGACTCTGCCTACCGTGTATAACCACCCAGTACAGTCCCGAAAGGAACCACAAAGTTATCAACAACCGCAGAACTGCTTTTGAAGAACCAGGCAAGAACAGGATACGAGATTGAACCTGAATCTGGTGCGTGCAAGGTCTCTTTCTTACCCCGTATCTCGCCTTAGTTGGAGATTGGAGGAAAATGCATTTATGCGAGGACAATGCATGTATGCGTTTATGATACTATTGGTTTGGGCCCCTCGCTTTCTCTTGTCCATGGGTCCCACTCATCTGAGATTAATTCCTCCAGTTTTGATAGTATTCTGTTTTAATTTGTTCAATGTTTTTCCAAGTCTGTGATTTTCTGAAACCATCGCGATGAAACAATTTTGGAATAGATTTGATGATTAAAGACTGGTTTGGAGAAACGTTTTCTTTTTCAATTGCCCAGTAGAATAATGTGCCAAACATAAATGGCTTAAAACTTTGAAGCAGTTTATTTCAGTGCCCTTCCCCTTCCCTCACCTAATTATTTTGGGGACTAGCATAGTTTTTTTTTTCTTTTTATGAAGTTCAACGTAGAGATCCTTTAATTACTCTCTACTGAATATTTCGGTCGTTCAGGATTCCAGGAAAATTCTTACTACCCCCTCAACAAAGTAGGCCACTAACCTCGACCGAGAGTTTAAGGAAAGATGAATTACTCTACATATTTAAGAGTTACAGTTAGATGAGGTTTTACGACTCAGTTTTTAACTAATTGGTTTAAGTTGGGCCGGTCACGGCATTTTTTTTCTTATTGTGTCTCACTGGCTTGTTTTCCCTACGCCATTGCTTATGCTATTTAAGAAACATGCATTTCCAATGGTGATGTTGATGACGAAAAAGCTGTAAAAATAGTTCTTACTTGCACTATCGCAAGAGCTGTTTAATAGCTTTTGGTAAGTTTCATGCCTCTCTGGGGTAGTACCTTTTCTGGAAATATTTTCAAGTTTTCGCCCACAGCGGAAGTATCCTACAGCACATTTCTTAGATAGCCCTAATAAAGAACCTAAATGACAGCACTAAATGTCAGCACTGTTGGTGTAGTGGTATCATGCAAGATTCCCATTCTTGCGACCCGGGTTCGATTCCCGGACAGTGCAACTTTTTTATCGTTATGGTTCGGCATAGTAAAGCGGCTCACAGTTGACATTTTCTACCAACAATAGGCGTATTTACACAAGTTAAGGCACGATTATAAAGAAAAGATATTAAGACAAATAAGACACTGTGCCTTCACTTTAGTACCAAAGTTTTATTTATATCCAAGACGGAAAATGTTATATCCTTAAGAGATGCAAGAATACGTAGGGAAAACTTTGTTGAAGGCCTTAATGATTGTTCAAGCTCTACATTTTTGTGTGTTATGATTGACGTATGGGTAATTTATCAGCGACCGCTTTATTTCAAATGTACCGTACATAAAACGGTAAATATCGTAAAAATTGTTCTGAAAGGAAATAAAGTTTTTCCTTCTCAAAAAGAGAAATGATAAAAATAATAAAAAAAACACTGACATCCTCATTCGTCTACTCACTGCGCACACCACCCATTTGTGTGCTTTTCACGAAACACCTTAACCGACTGCCAAGTGGTTAGAGCATCCGACTTGCAGCCGGAAGGTCTAGGGTTCAAATCCTGGCCGGGTCATACCAAAGACTTTAAAAAGGGAACCTACTGCCTTTGTGTTTGGTGCTCAGCATGAGCAATGGAGTAGGGAAAACAAGCCAGTGAACCACAACTGGAAAAAAGGCCGTGGTCGTCTCGACTTGAACCAATTGGTTGGAAACTGGGACGTTAAACCTCATCTAACTAACTTCACGAAACACCTTACAGACACCAACTTCTACGATAAGGGATATGGTTCTTTGGCATCATCGTCTATGGTTTACCCAAAATAAAAAATAAACCAGGGGCACCAATGTACCCTGGTATCAAGTTGTTAACAACGACGAAAAAATCGGGTAAAAGGCCAACCGCTCACACATTGTTGAGAAGTGCTTCGTGCATGTGAGCACCCATCTTTCCCCACGTTTAACTTGAACCACATTTCAGTTTGTAAGTCATTGATGGCCTACCTTACAGTTTTTTCTCCTCCCTTTAGTCCAGTAAAAATATGGATGAATCTAGAACAAATTGCAGCAGAAGAATATTATATCCAAAATCAGTTAAATCCGACAACCGGAAATAGGTTAATTTTGCATGAATTTAAAATGGCCGCCATTGATAACTCTAAAGGCACCATATATCAAAAACGGTTGCTCTTATACCCCCAAAATGTAATATTAATGTAAAAAAAATTTGGTAGCAAAGAATCACATTACCTAATTAAGATGTTCTGCGACGTATCTATGACGTCATCATGACGTCATAAGCCTATATGGAATATTACGTCAAGAGATTTAAAATGACGACATAACTGAAAAAAATGTGTTTGTTTTTTAATAAATTTACTGTGAGTAGACACAAGAAGCATGGAGCATGGTACTTAAGATAACAGCATATTAAGTAGCACGAAGGGGTACTTTGTACGTTTTGATATTGATCGACGTCATGTTACCTCATCGTGATTTAAAGAAAGGATAAACTGCCATTATTTGTATTTTAAAGACGTTATTTCCAGAAAACATAGCTTTTTGATAACTTTATCGCTATCAGTATATTGCACTTAATGTGCTGATCCTTTTGGTATGCAAGATCACGTCACACAATTACCTCACCATGATCTACAAATAAAAATGATAATTTCAGTATGGTGAGTAGTTATTCTCTCCCCATTTTGCGACGGAGCTGGAGTTCGAAATAAGGGGACAAAATTTGAGTCCAGTCGTGGACAAGAACCGAAAAGCACTTTACTACTGCTAGAGTTAAGGATCATCCATGTAGCTTCACACAATATAGATGTTTATTTTCTAAATATTAATTTATGACAAGATCAACATGCTGAGTATGCAGGGTGGATACTCAGCGTTATCGAAGCGAAAACCTTGGCTACATCTATCACTCAGATTACACATTTTAAGCCCAGAGAATGTGTTATACTGGTCCATGTTTAACACATTATTATATTCAACACAGGGACGTGCTCGATATAAGAAGTTAAGATACGTGGGCAACTGATTTGTGACCACCGAAGGCGTATTCGGGTGTATAAGGGAGTCTATCCGAATGCTGCCCCAGTACAGTGTGAAATCTGAAAGCATTGAATAATCTTGACTTTGTTTTAGACTATTTTTGCCTTTAAATGGCCTTTTAAATTTGTAATTTGTAATTTCATTGGTTTACTCAGTTTGATCATGGAGAGGTGTCAACTCCATGGTTTGATATTTAAGGCGATTCTCCCTGTTTCACAATTTTATCGTACTTTCGGGGGGTCTGCAAGTGAATCGGAGCTACGAAAAGTAAAGGTTGAAAGCCATACTAGAAGATTTGTGTTATACAAGTAAGGAACATTGAACGTAGCAGTACCTATAACGAGTACTTTTGTGATAGTAATGTATAAATATCCCCATATATAACAAATCAAATTCACATTAGGTACTAGGGTAGTTTTAACAATACGCATACTTTTTATTCGTCTGAGGATATGTAACTCATTAGGAATGTATTAGGTAAAAAAATACTTTTCCTTTCAAAAGTTTCTTCACCAACTTTACCCGAGAAAGGGTTCTGTTTCCCTCAGGAGGTACCTCCATTGATGGGACACTATGGTTTACCCTGACCATCCTCACTCTCTTCCAAACTGTCAGAGTACTTATCTGTGGACACAATAAGACCATTGGCAACTTACGCAATGCAAGGGTGGAGCCAGAATTTGATGGTCAGGGGTTAAGCTCCCCGACGGGGGAGGGAAAGCAACACAAAGTCCCGACAAGGTTGCTGAACGCAAAATTTTTGTCCGGCTTCTCGCGCCGAAAATTTTGGGTTTTTTTCGAAAGAGACTTTAAAATTTGGCGCTTTAATTTAAGAAAATTTAAAAATTGGGGTTTTAGTGAGGAAAATTGGGAGATGAAATAAATGCTGAAATAAATGCCCTAATGTAGA
Organism: Holothuria leucospilota; assembly: GCA_029531755.1. Taxonomy (NCBI): domain Eukaryota; kingdom Metazoa; phylum Echinodermata; class Holothuroidea; order Aspidochirotida; family Holothuriidae; genus Holothuria; species Holothuria leucospilota. Next base: position 51,222,262 of record CM055976.1, read on the forward strand.
GCAAAATCACGTAACTCATCACGGAGACTGGCCATCGTGGGAGAATACATACTTATTGTACATAAATTATTACGTCTCCCAGTAGAAACCTTAAAAGTCCCCAATAGGGGACAGATTTCCCCGACGGGGTCATGAACCCCTACCCCTAACTGGCGCTACCCCTTACAAAATGTTTCAATTGTCTTCATTCTGTTGTCACTGTAGTTCTACTTTCACGAAGGTAAACCAGTCCTTGTGCAGCAGGAAACCGAATTGTTATCCACGAATAAAGCTACATAAATTGTTCATGACATAGATGAAGTCATTGCCATATGATGTCATAATGACGTCATATTACATTTTAAATGAAGATGATTTCTTATTTTCGTACGTCTGTTGTCTACTCACAGTTAATATTTGGAAGGTAAAAACATTTTCCTTCAAGTATGTCGCCATATTAAATTCAGTGACGTAATATGTCAAATGGGCCTTAAGGCATCATAAAGACGTCATGAAGCACTTTTAACCAGGTCATTTGATTCTCTGGTGCCCTTTTTCTATACACTCATAATACATTTTGGTGGTGTAATGGCAACGGTTTTTGATACATGGGACTTCAAAGTTGTCATTGGCGGCATTTTATGCAAATTACCCCCCTCTCCACCACTTGAGGAATCAGTGGCACAGCCAAGGGTCATTTAGGATATGAATCAACGAGCCTATAATCAAAGACCATATAAAATGAAACAATACCGTATAATATCTGCATTAAATTTCGTATAAGTCGTGATACTGAAATAAGTGATGACTATGAGGAGAACTTCATGAAATAGGCTAAGTACCTTTCTCCTTTTTCTATTCACAGGCTTTGTAAAAATTTTGAAATTAAAAGAACAGAAATTGCTAACGTAGATCACAAATTCCTATAGGGAGCGGAAGGTTGATATGTTACCAAAAGAGTTTATATGTCAATAAAATAAGTCTTCCATGTTAGAAATTAATTACCGAAGTTAGAACTCCAAAGAATTCTATTGACCTGCGATAGAGTCATCGTCGAAATTGCAGATGGACTGGTAGAATTAGCCATGCCATTCCGACTTTAATAGTATAAAGCGTCACGATAACAAGCGTGAAGCTGTTTACTACAAGGATGCTTGTTTTGACGCCGCTGTTTGTAAGTTATGTAAGATTAAGAAAGGGTTATGTAAGAAAAGAGAAGTAGTTTAATGTATAGAGTGTCATGGTTGTAACGGAGAGTTTAAGTATATTGGTGAAACATCCATAAGTCTAGGAGAAAGATTTGATGAACACTTTACTAATTGGGATGGCAAACAGTTCATAGTTTTTGTTTATAAAACCGAATACCACAATGGCGTGGATTTTAATACAATGTGTACATCCTAAATACCCATATCGGCGTCCCTATGCGCAGGCAAGTTTCAGAGACCGTATGCATTAATGGATTTAATCCAAAGCTAAATCGGAAAGAAGAGTGGTCTGCTGATAGATTAATGAATAGAACTACTCAACCGTAGTAAGAGCGGTGGTCCTCCTCATTACCACTTCACGTATTTGAACTTCTCTTGTTTGACCAAGCCAATGTCTACAGGCTTTTCTTTTCAGTAGTGTATGTACCTTCTGGTAGTCTTTTATCATGTCTATCGTAGTCTTACGCTGAAAATGGGCAAAGTTAGACCGAAAATTTCATAAAAGGAAAAGGGGAAAAATGAAATTCAGAGCGTTATTCGTTTTTGTTAGGCTAGCATGACGCTGGTTACTGTTAGAGTCTGAATGGCTAATTCTACCAATCCATCTGCAAATCAATTGCCGTTCTCAGGGTTTTCGTTTTCAAACTTTGGCCGTTTCTGAGACAATTCAGTGAGTATGATAAGATAAGGAGTTGGAGTGTCGCACTGTGACAGTTTTGCTCTTGTAGCTCTGTAGTCTATTACGAATGCAGTTTGATGTGTGATGTAAATAATTATTATCTTTTAAGTAGACAACCATTATTTCCATAATTAGGCACTCTAGCATCGCCATTACAACTGTCAATGAACTGAGGTCACCAAACGAGAGAAACAAAAAATATCTTCTAAGTGCCTCCTTCCATGTCCTATAGGCATATTTGTGTATTCAGTATTTTTTTCTGTCTGTGATTTCGGTGTACATCAGGCAAGATCTTTATTGATGCATCAACACTGTTACGGCTTGTGGTCGCAGGTCAAACCAATAACAGCGAAAGATCACAGAAGAACGAGATTAAAATTCAACAACTTAATGATTATTTACAATCTCCTTATCTTACTTAAATTTACAATAATTAATTAGATTTACTCACAATCATTTACTTAATGTTATTCTGTTCTGGTCCAAGGGTTGGTAGTGCATGCACGTCGAACGATGGTACAGTACGTAGTAGACCTGCAGCGTGCTGTAGCGTAGAAACTGGTTCCACGAGCGAATAATGATAAGGCTAGGCGATGATGGATGATAACGATCTCAATACACAGTGTAGAAACGGCGTAAGGCAATTTATCACAAGTGTACAGTGTCAGTGGCTGGCTTCAGGTGATTCGATCAGAGAATAACTTCTCAACAGCAGTATGACAGCGTCTGGTCTCGATGAAGTATTATGATATCTCTCTCCCATAACAGTTGTTGAACTGCCTTTTATACGCTAGGCTTTTAATCGAGAACTCTCCAGAATTTAACAGAAACTTTCAGTGCACACAGTCGAGCAATTACGAGAACGTTCCTTAATAGCAACTTCCTGTGATCACAGTCGAGCAATTACGAGAACGTTCCTTGTATGCACAGTAGTAAACACTATTTCTTAGAAGTGTCGCCAGGCCGCTGCTATAATTGGCACATTACGTAAACAGTTCTCACTTCTAGACAATTCTAGAAAGGCTGCGTTGAAGTTGAATTCTCTGGAGCTTTCCATTCGCTCGTCGACGGATTCAAACTGGTGTTCCTGACGGGTCGTCTTGTAACAACACTTTGTGGATTTTGATGGGATGTACAGCTATGTGAAGGTTTTCAACGTTTTTCATCCAATAAATATATAGTTGTCACATTTACATGACCTTTGACACATAATGAAATTTATAAAAGGCTACTGCAGTCTTTCATAAGAAATCCAGTAAACAGTTGTCATTTACATGACCTTTGATCTGTAAAGAATTGCATGAAAGGCCAACAATTGTAATCTTACACAAAGTGTGGAAAGATATTCCTTCTTCCCTTTACTTTATAACGAGATGACAGGCAGCCAAGGGCAGATCAAAAGAAAACAGCGAGCTGTATGATTTCTTAAGCAAGAAGTGGATGGGTAGACGTCCTGAAAATCTCTTAAACGCTGAGACTGCTTCAATTATTTAGTCCGTTGCTGAGATTTGTGCTGCTTAACGAAGTTTGTGCACATTTATTCACGCACCATCAATTGGCGTTTCCATGAAATATAAGACAGGGGCAATTATGCTAGTACGCGAAGCGACCACGAATCTTAGAGAAACTCTTTACAGCGCAGGAATATACAATTTTACTTTCTGTCAGCTATCGGCAATCTAGCTCAAATTTCAGTTACGATATTTTTTTTTTTGAAATTAAAGAAGGTGGATTGGTACTTAGAAATCTACCTTGATGTAACTATTGCCAAAGCGGAAATCACATGCATATATGGGAAAACATTTCACAAGTTTTTTTTTCCTTTTGACACCATAGATTAACACCCTTTTGAATGCTACTCTGTAAGAAGCATTTGTTATCCTATAAATGAAAGGATTTATGGCTGAATTTGCATAGTATAAAATCTGAAAAAGAAAAACATGTAGCAAGAATAACTTGGAACTAGGTCTTTATCAAAGAGACGTAAGATAAAAGATAAAATTATGTAGAACTTTATTGGAAAATAACCCCTAAGTACGCAAATCCATTAAGAAGCAGTATTTTGCTACGCTTGTTTGGTTTGCTCCTGATTTTTCCCTACCTCCATACCCCTTATTGAAACTGTATTTTCCTGAATATCTTAAAAAGAATTTGTCCTCCTATTTAAATTCTTCAGAAGCAACTGCTGATGAAGTGGAGTGAACGGATGGTACCATCTCTTTGTGGACAGATGCAACCCCACTTGTGAAAGTTGACGTCATTGCAGTTTCGTTGTCATGTGACCCTACGCGGACGATAGTGCCCATCATAATGGTATGCTTTTTTTCATCACATCAACAGGTATGCAATGCAAATAAGAACGAAGATATTAACGAACAAATCCGTGTAAAATGTCAGCAATTGAAGGACTTGAGTGATTGAGACAACTAACTTGTTATCAAAATAACAAAGGATCACTTTAAAAGAGAATAGGCGCCGTTGTGGGAATACTCAACGCAGGCCGGTTTTGATATACCGCGGTATGGAATCAGCAGGAAAACGATACATTCCGCTAGGGCGAGGGCTCCTCTTAGTATGTGACGTTTGTTCTCCTTAAAGGTGCGTTCACACCAAAATCGAAATCTGCTGCGTTTTGCGACGCGGGAGCCGCATAGCAAATCACTTTGTACGTATTTCTATGGACCCGTTCACCCCAAAATCGCGTTTCGAAAAGCGTTTTGCGGGAAACGCGGCGGGTACCGCATCGATCGATCTCATACTCAGGCTGATTCAAAGCGGGAATCGTGCGATTTTTTGTCCGGAGAACAATGAAAGCTCGCCATACAATAGGGTTCTTGACACACAGGCGTTGGACTCTTCATGGTGCTGTGAAGACTGCAGAGCATGATGCCTGAGGAGGATGTTGAAGAGTTAAATGTTTGAGAGTCGAAGCTGAAAGAAAATTCCTATTTTTGTGACAAAATTAGAACTAATTAGGAACGCATTGGTTTCTAAGAATTACATATAAAGTGAAATAGCCAAACAAATCTTGATTTGCTAGGTTAGGCTAGTGCAAAATAATATCTCTATTCCTACACTGTATGATTTGTTGTATGTTCTTGCAGGGTAGCTTTTTGTAAGGAAAATCAAATAAATTTTATTTGTGCAGGACGGAATGAGTCGCACCCTTAAGTTTCGGTCCATGGGCTGTAATTCAATGACATTGATGGGTACGGATCTAGAGACAAATACAGGGACTAAGAGGAGAAGCTTGAAGAAACTATGGGGTATTCACAAAATTGCGAGCATTAGAATGAATTATTTCAGTATCTTAAAATGGCTGTGAATAGCTAAATATGATTAAGCAACAAACAATCCACCACCAACAACACCATTTCCCCCTCTTTTTTTTTCTCTTTTTTTTTTACAAATGCCACCTTTGGATTGTTGATCATGATGTCGGATCGAGCTTCTTGGACGTATAAAATTGGGGTTATTTCATTAAACTTTGACATAAATATTGTTCTTTTGTCCAAATAGAATAAAGTCGTATACAGTAACAATTATCTTATTACTGTCGAAGATTGTGTCACGCTGATGCGTGACGAAAAAGAATCACACTTTAAAAACCGCTTAAGGTGTTATCTCATTTTTCATTACAAATAGTATCCATGTCGTCTCCTTCCCTTTCCATTTCACTAAACAGTTGTTGATTTGTGAATTTTGTTTACCAAAACATAGTTTACATTGTCTTTTTTAATTATTGATATATTTTTGGCCCGTTCATTTACAAAGCAAGCCAGCAAATGTCCCACATCATCTTCGGCGTAGGCTATTTTACAAGTGACTATCAAAAGCCCTGTGCGGGAACCGCCGCGTTTTCCCGCTGCAGTGTGAACCCTCTGTTTTGCGGGAAACGCCGCGTTTCCGGTGGCGATGGCGTCCGATTATCATAAAGTTCACAACCTATAGAACGCGGGCGTCCGTGCTGAAGAATAGTAAAAGGGCAGGTATCGTCATTCAAACTACAAGCAACCATAATCTAAAGTCTCTTCTGCATGGACTCCAGATGGCAAAATAAAAGCACTTGACACCAAAAATGGGACTGACGCAAGTAAAGTGCCTGCGTAACCTCACAAACCTTTAATATCGCCTAATTATACTCGGTCGGTATGAACTGTAGAGTTTCATTCTCCACTAATTGATCTTTGTCTTCTTGGTACTTTGTATTTTTCCTTTCTTTTTCTTTCAATTTACGTTGCCAGTCAGACGTCTTTTAGCGGTGAAAGGAACGACACTAATGGCTACTTAAGTGATTATGATCCATTTAAATCTATCTCTTAATGAAAGCACTTTGAACTGTCGTTATGATTTGCGGAAGGATAACAATATCTCTCTTTTACATGTAAATGCTAGGAGTTTGAGTTGTAACTTTGACCGTTTGCACAGTTTAACAAATTCATTCAATCATGTTTTCGATTTTATTGCAATCACCGAAACTTGGCTTCTCAGGACCATTCGTCCAAATGTTTGGACTGAATGCCTACACTTTTGAACATATTGGTAGGAATAATAGGCGTGGTGGGAGTGCCTACCTTTATTTAAGGAGTAGAGTTATTTATCAAATTAAACGATCTTTCAGTATTCATAGAAGACTGTTTAGAGCAGTGGTTCTCAAACTTTTTTAGACTACCGCCCCTTCCATTATCTTGAACTGTCCCACTGTCCCCTTCCCCTACCCTCACCCCTCGTCCTACCATTCATAGTCGGAAGCGCAACAATATTTTTCTCAGTTACCTTTTCTATTTGCAAGAACAACAAAAACCTGCAGAAGGCAGGCATACTGTGAAACTGTTTTAGAGATCCCAGATGTAGTTCAGTCAGTGTGAAGGGTGAGCTTGATGTAACTCTGCGAGATTACGAATGTCTGGTTTCATTTTAGTGTGAAGAGGAGGGGAACAGACCGCCTGGATGCCTTTTTGTGCCCTAAATTGCTGCAGTGATGTATCTTAATCACCAGGGAACCCCAGATCAGTGCCAATTCCCCCCTATTCTCCATGTACTCTGTAGCGCCCACCTGAGACTTCCCAATGCCCTCTGGGGGGTAGGGACCACTTTGAGAACCACTGGTTTAGAGTCTCCTATTTGTAGAGGTTGCCAGTGATTTTGAAATCGGAATAATATACCGACCCCCGAATGGGGATTCAGACTTATTTTTTAAAATGTGGTTATAATGCTTGAGAAAATAGCATCAAAGAAATGCTTCTTAGTTGTAGACTTTAACTGTGATATTCAAAACCAGAACAACAATGATGTTTATTATTTTTCTCTAAATCAATATTATTTCCATGGTCTCATAAATCCACACGTGCCACAGACAGTTCACAAACACTGATTTATAATATTTTCAGTAATGTGCACGCTAGGATTCGGTTCTCTGGTGTACCTATTGATGATATTTCTGATCATTTTCCAATTTTTACTTGCGAACGTAATTAATCACATTGTCAATCTTATGTCTCAATGTTTCTATCCCGCCCTTTTATTGAACCAAAAGCTGAGAGAATTCGAGAGCATCTTTTCCCATGAAACCTGGGATGATGTTTTAGCTCAAAGTAACCCCGAGGCTGCCTATGATTTCTTTCTTAATAAATTTTCGTTTGCCTATGTCGCTGTTATACTTTTCAAAGCCATGACAGTTCTTATAGGAATTCTAAGAAAAGGTGCTTTGAGGGTATTATCAAATCTTGTAGAACTAAACACCAAACTTTATAAAAGTTATATTAAGGACCCAACGATAGCAATCGTCATGACTACGTACGATTTCGTAATCGTTTAAATAGAAATTGTTTCATTAGGAATGCTTAACGTATGTATTACTCTCTTTACTTGATGCTCAGAATACTACTGGTACTGAAATGTTTTGAATTCTATTAAGGGAACAACGGAGGGAGTCCTTTCCCTACTAAGATCATAATGACAATGTTGTTACTAAGAATCCTTCTGAAATTTGTACCATTTTTAATAATTATTTTAGTAAAAATCGGCCTCTCACTTGTCGAGAGTCTTAGCAGGATAACTCAACCTTCAGGGACTACTTACATAACCTTTCTGCTAATACTTCCTTTCTGGCTCCTACGGATGTGAACGAGATTTGTTGTATTATCCTCAGCCTGAAAAATACCAGTGCTGGTTTTGATGAAATTAATCCTAGGGTCGTAAAATATGTCCGTGACCTCATGCTAGACCTGTGATTTATATTTTCAATTGCTCTTTATCTCATGGTGTCGTTCCTTCTTTACGTCAAATGGCTCGTGTTTCTCCTTTTTTCAAAAGTGGAGAGAAACTTCATGTGACTAATTTAGGCCAATTTCTGTTCTCTTTCTTGAACGTATTGTTTGTAATCGTCTGTACAATTTTTTGTCTCTGAATGGAATTCTATATTATCATCAATATGGTTTTTTTTCCCAGGCAAGTCCACAATACATGCGGTTACTCATGCTGTCATGTAACAGATCTTATTATTAATAGTTTTGAGAATAAAGAATTAGCCTGTGGTGTCTTTCTGGATCTGTCTAGGGCTTTTGACACCTTAGATCATAATATACTTATTTCAAAACTTTGCCACTGTGGTGTTCGTGGTATGGCCCTTAGTTGGTATATTAGTTATCTGCATGAACGCCCTCAGTTTGTTTCATTCTCTAATACATGTTCTCCACCTCAGATGATAAAGGGGCGTACCACAAGGCTCAATCCTGGGTTCCTTACTTTTTATTATTTACGTTAGTGATTTACCGAACTGTAATCCAAGCTTAAATTCACTATGTATGCTGATGACACCAGTATATTTTATAATGGGCCTGACTCAAACAGCCTAATTGCTGGCTGCACTCTCCAGTGTTACTAACTGGTTTTTAGTTAACAAACTTCACCTCAATGCCACTAAAACCGTTGTAATGTTATTTCACATTTTCAAAAAATCTGTTCAATTGCACGATTGCGGTATTAATCTACAGGGGTATGTTATTCATGTTTCCCCTGTTACAAAATTTCTCGGTATCATTATTGATCACAATCTCTCCTGGTCACCTCACATTAATGTCGTCTGTAATGTATAAAATTTCCAAGGAATAAGTATTCTGTATAAAACGAGGGATTACCTTCCTAAATATGCCCTTTCATCAATTTATAAGGCTACCATTCTTCCATACTTGTCTAAAGGTACTCTTCTTTGGAGGTTTTCTTTTCCTTCTCATGTTAGTAAAATACACACTTAGCAAAAACGGATTTTACGAATTATTTGTAATGCACCATCTTATGCTCATTCTGCCCTCTTGTTCTCTCATTTGAATATTTTAACTGTATTTGATATTTGTAGGTATCAAATCGCAGCTTTCACTTATGCGTACATCAATGATTTGCTCCCTCTAACTTAATTTCTTTGAGGATCACATCTGTAAATATCATATTACGCAAAAGAAGGACTACTTCCATTGCACCCCGTTTTCGTAGACTGAAGAGAAGCCAGCGTTTTGTTAAATATACCGGTCCAAAAATTTGGAAAGATCTTCCCATTGCAATTAGAAGTAAGACCCTTAATTGTATTAAAAGTCACTTGAAGAGTTTCCTCATTGGTAATTATGTCTCTTAAAATCAAATTATGTTGTTCTGTACTGCATCCTTCCTTTTATTTCATTCGAAACGGACGGTTCATACTTTGTGCTTTCATGCTTTATATATAAACATTTTTGTTAATCTTTATGTGATATTTTGTAAGGGGACCATACATAAGCTTTTAAGAGCTTCTTTGGAGTCCCCTCAACATTTCATTTATAATAGTTATGTATATAATTTTATCTTAAAAGCTACCCTGTCAATTAGATTGTATTCAATTCATGAATTATTTCGACTATAGCTAGGTTGGAATAAAGTTCGACTAACTGAATAGAAAAAAAGCATCTTCCCTGAAAAGCTGAAAGTGGCTAAAGTTGTTCCATTATTCAAAAAGGTGATCAAAATCAGTTTGTAAACTATCGCCCGATTTCTGTATTGCCCTGAAGCCCTGTCTTTTTAAAATTCTCAAAAGGTGTAGTTTGCAACAGCGTCCAGACCTTTTTAAACAAGCATGAAGTATCTGAGTCACAACTTCGATTGTAGGAATTGCTCTCACTTTGCTGTTCAAATTCCCTCCGTAACAGATACAACTTATGTATCATACATTGAACCACACATACCATTTTTGTGTATTGAGCAGAACTGCAAGATGCTTCGCATGGGGAAAGTCCAAATTTAGAGACCCTATAGTGGGAGAGATTGGCCAACCATTGTTCTCAGATACGCCTTCTGATTGGACGACATTCATGGGCACCATTTTGGAGCCAAAGTACGAGCTTGCAAGATCATGTGTGCCTGTGTACATTCGAGAAGTTGTGCAGGCTGTACGTACGGCCGGACGTACACATCCTGTGTAAGATAGTCTAGACAGACATGTTTTGTTTCCAAAATTACTGCCGGGTTGTGCTGCATTTGGATGCACGAACAGACCAGAATAGGGTTACAAGTTGTATAGATTCCCATCCTGTACAAAAGAACTTAGGCTTCGGTGGGCAGTAAAAGTTAGAAGGTTCAATTGGAATCAAATAGCGATCGCTTAGCCTATGCGATGTAACTTTACAGTAAACAACTTAGTAATACACGTAGGCCTAACGTTAGAGTAGGCTTAGCCTTATAGTTAGGATACAACCATAGAGCAGGATACAGGTTCCTATATCCTGCTCTATGGATACAACGTTCTGCACAAGGCCTAGCCTATACCGTATACGGCGGTTCCATCTCTATACTCCGACTGCTTAATATTCCAACACATAGGCCTAAACACAAATACAACTGCTAACCCTTTGGCCTAACCAGCTAACCCTAATCCTAATACTCGGAACATCCCCATAGAGACGTTGGAATACCAGAGCTGCAGTCCTCAGTCATAGCTAAGTGTAGGAGCAATGGCGTATTTGGGGGGGGGGGGGAATTGAGCCATGCCCCCACCCCCTCACTGATTCCGATTTTTTTTTACTTCCTAAAGATACGTAAATTTTTTAACACAAATTTTACTCCAAATGGTAGCATATGTGGCACCAGATTGCGTGTAAGGACACCTAATTTTTCAAAAATTTCAAAGGGGAGGGGGCACCCCATTGGGCCATGGTTCCCCCTCACTGATGCCGATGTTTTTTTTTAGTTCCTAAAAAAACGTCAATTTTTTAACACAAATTTTACTTCAAATGTAGCCTATGTGGCAAAAGATTGCATGTAAGGACACCCAATTTTTTAAACATTTTCATAGGGGAGGGGGACACAATTACAGTTCAAACATTGCTCCTAGATCTATTAGTAACATGAGAAAACTGAAACATTTGCGTACCTTTGACTTTGATGTAGGGTTTTACATGGAATACACCCTGGTTAGTCATAATTTTATAAAACCTAGGCCTAGGCCCATGGGCGTCAATGCTGGGGGAACAGGGGACACGTCCCCCCCACACATTTTGGAAATACACCCATTGACGTAAGATTTTTGACAGAAATGGCCATGCCCCCCCATACACACACCCGAGTAAAGATTGACGCCCATGCCTAGACCTTCCATAAAATAAAAAAATCTCACTAGGAAGTGCTCCCCTCTATTTACCCCTTCCCCCAGACCTCTCCTGAAAGTTTTATTAAATAATGAAAAATCTTAAATGATTAGTTCAACTTGCTCACAACTTTCCATAAAAAGCACCATTTTGCATGTACGCCATCCTGCATTAACGAACTAGTAGCTTCTTAGAAAGAAGGTTGTAGACCCAACCCAGAATAGACCCACCCCCCTCCCCTCTCTTACCTGCACAAAAATAAGACAACCTAAAATGAGATTTTTTTTTTAAATAAAATCACTTTTAAAACTGTCAAAATAGCATACACCATTCTGCATTTTCGTAACTTTCTATTAGCAAAAGTTACTTAAAATGCAGGGTGTTATCCCCTCCCTCTAGACCCCTCCCAGGACGGCTTTTCTTGCACCGGGTGACAAACTAAAGGATCCTTCAGACAGTGCCAGCCAGAGTCAACCAATACGAATGATTGTCACAAGAGAACAGAACGCTGTAACACACTTTGTTTTACATTTTGTACGGAAAACTGTACGCACACAGTGTATATGATACCTGGCCATAGTTAACATTTGGCTCCAAAATGGCGCCCATGAAATAAGTTGGCCAATCTCTCCCACTATAGGGTCTCTATCCAAATTGTTGTCCTCCTGTCCTCTGTCGGTGAGACAGTAAAAGGTACGGCGACTTCCGTGAAAATGTACATCAATGATTAGCACCTTAGCTGATACAGTTGCGCCAGAGTAATACGAATTATCATTGCAACCAGCGCAGCTAGTACAAGTCCTGTTGGTTCATCGGGAGAAGGTGTAATTTACAGGATATCAGTGTTTCCACTTGGGTCGGAAATGTTTAACAATTGAGATGTTTTCGTGTCTTGAGGAACAGAGTTGTTATTTTGGGAATTTTCGTTTTGTCTTCTGAAGGTTTGCTTGTAAGAAAACGACCATGTACAATTCTAGAAACTAACTATTAGGCCTACACTGCAGAAAAACGTGACTCTCTCAATAAGTCGTTGTCTAAGATGTGAAATTACTGTGCATAGCATACTATGGGAGTTGCCCACTGGCCACGCGATATCTGGATGTGAACACGCTTTGCCACTGAGCACAGTACAGTGAGTAGCCTTATTTTCGGCTTCCAATCACATGTTTGAGGGAGTTTGCCAAGGTAATTAAGGGTATTATCTACATGTGTAACGTGTAAAAGAGAGTTGATGGACGAAGTATGGTGAGAAAATATTGTAATATGAGAGCGTGAGAGGTCCCCGAACATTATGGCGGGGAGATATAAAAAAGAAATAAAAAAGTTGACAGTGTACACTTTGCACAAGGGCTCTGTTAGAGGCCGAGTGCAACGGAAACATACAGTACTGTTAAGTTCAAGGGCTCGTCCAGGCTTAGTCTGCAATCTGCTGACCTGTATAGTATTGGGTCGCTTTGGGTTTCAATATTATGTAATTTGCAAAACTGGGCTACCTTATCTTCAAAAATTTTGACTGGTCTCTGTCTTTCTCAGATTACAGATAACTGTGGTCAATGCAGTAGCGTAGCTAGGGGAGGCAAGGGGGGGGGGGGGCAAGTTGCCCCTGGCGCTACCTCTAGGTGGGCGCCAAATTGAGATCACTTAAAAAATGTTGGAACTAGATTTGCCATGAGCATGATATTGATATGGCAATTTCATCTTTTAATAAAATAATATTTACGATATTGCTAGTGTTTCCCCTTTTTATATGCGGTAAATAGGCCCTGGAAGTGCCATTTCTAGCGATCTGGGAAGCACTTTGGGCCAAAATTTTCTTGCGCTCCGCGCTAACCCATGGTGGCGCGGAGCGCTGAGAGTCTGTCTATGGGCTTAGCCCCCCCCCCTTGACAAATTCCTGGCTACGCCTTTGTTAAAACTGTGTGAAGTAGCATCTAAACGCTTTTTGGGGAATAAAATTATTCCCATGAAAAAAGTTGGCCCCTCAAAAAATTTTGCTCCCCCTGAATTTTTTTCTGCTGACGCCTATGGACATTTCTTCTATTAAAGATCCTGGGTTGTGTAAGTTTTCGTAAGATTACCCCCCGAGAGATGGGGGTAGGGGGCCAATTTCGTTTCTTGCCCCGGACGACACAAACCCTAGCTACTAGTACGCCACTGGGTCAATGGTCGTATAAGTGTGTTTCCCTTGAAAACTTTATCAACAAGACTACTTACAGCCATAGGTAGAATGATTACTATGACAACCATATTTATCAGAGTGGAGTAAGTTGTATTTTGATATAAATTTGTTCAACCCGTTGTAAACTAAACTTCCAATTACTTAAGAAACTGAAAGCAAAAGGTGTACAGTGTGATAAAACCCTCGGATCACCAGACTTATCTTACCGATCTTAACGTCAGAAGGGAAAAATACCTCCTGTAAATGATAAATTAATTTCTGTAAGTGGCATTGCAACAATATCTACCGCGCACGCTTAAGAATATCATTTGTAATGTTTTCGTATTTTGTCACTCTTAAGTTTGAGAATAACTGACCTTACTTCATGCACATCGGTAGCAAACAACACAATGGTATTAATAAGGTTATTGTCCATGTATCCTAGAGAGGTTTGAGTTTAAAAATGTTTAAATTTATGTAAGTAGATTCCTACATCTTGATTATTGCTTATACAACCAACCAGTCAATTATACTCAGTTTATCCACCATGGTTAACAATTTTGCAGCTGGCATTGTTCTTAAAAACAAGACGAGCAGCTTTCTTCACATTCGTACTTTGTAAGATGAAAAACATTGGATAATGGTCAGATAAATCATCAACAAGAATGCCACTTTCCACATATGTATTATTTGCAAATATATTATTAATTAAACTGTAGACACAGAGATGGTGGTTTTTGTCGGTTTGTCAATCAAAGGATAGAAGGAATACATTGGACTTGTTAAGAAAGCATGAATTTCATGAGAATCAGCTTTAGAAGCTCAAAATTGAAATCTCCTGAGATTAAACGTTCTTATTTTCACCATTTATTCTTTCAAATCAAACGTTCAGCTCCCAAACGAAAAGATTCGTTTCACCACAAGGGGGTATGAAGAAAACGTGTACTATTGTATTTCGGGAAGTTTTACTTTCAAGCTTAATAAAAAGAGATTCAACACAAGCATTATTAAAATCACTTAGGTCAGATAGTATTTTATGTTTAACGTTTTTCTGGTATAGATAGGAACACCACCCCCTTGTTTGCCAGAACTGATTTTACATAAGTATGAGCTTGTATACACTAATTTGCATAGTATCTAGGGGAGAATGATCATTCAACCAGGTTTTGGTAATCGCCAGGAAGGTAAAGGGTCAATGATTGATAGAACGAATAACGTTTATAAGAGAATTTTATAGTTTTTCCAAGACATGATATTATGTACACTGTAAAAAATTTCTCCAAATTAACAGTAAAGTTCTGTAGAATTTTCAAGATATTTTCTGTATTTCTTATTTTACATATAATTCCTGTAATTTTTACAGAAGTCTTCCGTATATCACATCTTTTACGGAATAAGTTTGTATTTTTATACGAATAAAAATTTGCAGATAATTTCTGTAAAATTTTGCCGAAAATATCTGTTTTTTCATATTTACGAGAATATTCTGTAAATTTAACAGAGGTTTCACGTATTTCCAGTAGTTTACTGAAAAAATCTGTTTTGAAAATGCAAATTAAAAATAGATCTAACTGGTTAAGAGATAACACTGTAAAGACTTTGCG